>JAQMRL010000029.1:2699286-3061349 GCA_035578175.1 Catonia carolina | reverse complement strand
CACATATCAGAGTGCGTAAGCCGTAATCTTAAAAAACAATTTTTTTACGTGAAAACAGCCTCCCCAAGAATTTCAGCAGACATGGCGCCTACCCTATCTTGTAGAGCATAAAAAATTTTAGTAAACCAGGCGATTTAAAAAAAAAATAGTAGGAGCCTTTTTTGAAAAATCGCAAAAAAATGAAAAATGACACGAATAAACTACCACTTCCGGTTGACCGATTTTGATGAAAATGTTCGTGTAGGGTCCTTTAGTAGAATCTAACTTAAGTTTCAACTTTCAACTTGTACGATGTTTCGTTTTTAATATATTCTGTTCACACACACAGACCAATCGCTAAAAATATGTTTGTGTGGGTTCAGGGGGGGGGGTCTGTTTAAGTGTAAATTCGGGTGAAGAGTGTATTTGTTAAAATCGACATGAAAACAATACTTTTCTTCCTATATACACGTATAGGCAAAAGAAAGTAAAAAAAACCTTTTTCCACTTACTTGTAACATGTAACATGTAAGTAGGCTTAACATGTAACATGTAAGTTTTGTTGTTTAGGTGATGAGCCTGTAGGCTGGTTTGAACGTGTAGAGGTTTTACTAAGTAACAACGAGGAGTGAGGTGGTTTACCATTGCCACAACTCACTCAGTGGAGAAGTACACTTATCAGCATACCAGGCCCTCTGAAAAGCACATATTTTCCACTCTGCAAATGACACCTTCACTTCATTCACCACACAATCCAACTGTATAATGAAATCCATTACTTTCAGAGGAGATAACTCTGATTAGTGTCACAGTACACCTCTACCTCTTCTCTTCTTAAATGATTCACTCATTCAATTGGCTGACCATGTAATAAGAAACAGAACTATTTATTTTAACCCTGCAACGAACAGATTGAGAGTAAATAATTTGACACTCCGCCTGTCTGTTATGGGCAACATTAACCTATCATCATCGTTTTCCAGTCCGGGGAAAAGGGAGAAGGGTGAACGGCTAATGGTTGCCGGCACTCGTCTTCTAGAGGCGTTCAGTTCAATGTGATCAAACATCATTTCAATTGGAAATGAACATTAGACTGCTGAGGTGCCCGGACGGCCTCACCTTCCCCTTCCCACCCCACCACACAGTTGATCATCCCTTAACCCTTAACCAACAAATAACTTATGTGTACAATGTTTCATACACTTTACTGACATTTTAGTGAAATAAAATCACTTTTAGACCTTCAGCCTTTTTGATGGCATGACAAAAAATCTGGTGTGAAACACTCACACAACTTTCTCTTGCCTATGCAAATAATAAATAATAATCCTAACATTAGTAATAAAACATTAGAAATAAACAAAAAACTAACCTCAATAAACATAACCTAATTTTAATCATGAGTGAAAGACGAAAAATGAAAATCGACCTCAGTTTGACTTAAAAATACGGAAAATCACTCTTTCACGCTAAACTAGGCTCCGTGGAGAAAAATACTCTCAATAAAAGTTGTATATCTTTTAATTTTCTATAAATTTAATTATATAGACTACACTTTTGTCTTATAACGCATACTAAAGCCGAAATCTTAAAAAAATCAATTTTTCACACATTTTCGTGAGAAAAAAACAGAAAATCGCAAATTACCGCTAAACGAAGCGTTATACAAAAAAAAGTTTTGAATTAAAAGTTGTAGATCTTTTAATTTTCTATAACTTAAATTTTAAACATTTTTGTAGTAAAATGCATACTAAGGCCGACATCTTAAAAAAATCGATTTTTCACACGTTTTCGTGAGAAAAAAACAGAATGTAGGATTTTAAATTCTCTACAATTTTTATTATAAATATAAATTGTTGCGCTAAAATGCATATTAAATCCGTAATCTTAAAAAAACACTTTTTTACGCAAAAACACCCTCACCAAGAATTTCAGGAAACATGGCGCCTACCCTATCTTTTAGAGAATAAAAAATTGAGTAAATGAGGCGATTTTTAAAAAAAATCGTAGGACCAGTTTTTGAGAAAATCGCAAAAAAGTGAAAAATTATACGAATAAACTACTACTTCCGGTTGACCGATTTTGATGAAAATGTTCGTGTCGGGTCCGGTAGTGGTATGTAACTTAAGTTTCAAGTTTGAAGTTCGAACGATGTTCCGTTCTTGAGATATTCTGTTCACACACAGACCAATCGCTAAAAACATTTTTGTGTGGGTTCAGGGGGTCTGAAAACGTATAGATCCGGTGAAAACTCGATTTCTTAAAATCGACATGAAAACAATAGTTTCCTTCCTAAATATTCATATAGGCAAGAGAAAGTAAAAAGTGTGACACATATGTCACATTGGGCTAGATGATAGGCCTATCAAAGTTCCCAACAATATGAATAAATAAAAATCATGTGCAGGCTTCCTAAACAATTTTTTCTTGCTTAGATTTGTAGCAAAGCATTATTTAACACTTAAAAAATGTTACAATTCAAAAATATTGGTAAAATGGACAAAATCACTATTTACAGTCTAAAAAATATACTTACATGTACATTCAACGTACTCGAAGAAATGCTACTTTATTTTAGTAAATGAACACAAATATATAAAACTAAAATTAACTTTAAAAAGAAACTAATGGTCGCGTCCATAGCGTAGTGGTCAGCATCTTACACTGCAAAGCGGAGGTCTCAGGTTCGATTCCTGGCTAGTGTACAGAAAATTATTACACTTGACATCCAGCGCTCTTTAATCAAAAGTAGTCGCTAACAATTAAAGTTTTTATGTCACTCGAATGTGACTTCTTCTAAGCCACCCACCGCACTATATAAGAAAGGGTTAAAACACGATACACATTCCCATCTGTCTGCATCATTTTTTCAAGTCAACTAAAAAAACGTACAAATTAGGCTAACAATAGCTATACTATGTCCAACAGTAGTCGAACGACGATACCATTGGATATGGCCAGATGGGAGCTCCTCACTTGATTGCTAGCGGCGTAAGGTATTCGGTTGGAGAGGATTCCCCTCCCTCCCACCCACCCTCCTCTAGTAATAATAATACCATCTGTATGAATGTGAGCTTTGTGCAGGTGGGGGGGGGGGGGGTGATGAAGGGGGGACAGACTACTGCTACCTCATAACACTCTACTAATCATGTGATTGGTATTGGGTAGGCAGTGGGCTGCCTAATTATAGTGGGTGTTGTTTTAACTATTCACTGTAGACGGGGCCACACACACAATATTACCGTATGTAGTTTGGATAGTGCCTTCTCACTACTACAAACATAGTATTACAAGTAAAACGTTACTACTACTAACGCAATCTCTCACAGTGACGTAATGGATACCTCTTGGCTGCACAAAGCTTGGCAAAAGGGCAGATTAGTAGCCTACGCGCTCTTCTTATACAAATATCACTCGCAAACCATTTCTAATAACAGCTAGTGTACACTGTTCGCCAATTACGACGGCGTGTAGGGAGGGAGGGTAGCGAGACAGAGAGAGAATGTGTTCCCCTCAACTCATTTCAATCAGTGCACGGTGTTCAAACGCAATAGTGACAATACGCGGTACGGCAGGGCATTCTGCCGGCCAGTTTCGTTCACTACACTCTAACAAGCTAATTTTTCATCAAAAAATTCTGAAAAAATTACTTTCGCTTCCTAATGAATCTTATTATATCGCACAATAAATTATATTATTATACTCTGATATTTATATAAGACACGCTCGTACAAAGTTAGACGTTTAAATCTCATCGCATTTTTTGCGTATCACGTAGGCTAATATAACTTTTTTCCGGGACGACATAATACACCTTTTATTATTTTGGTATAAAATATAAAATTTTATTTGTAATTTGATGTAAATGTTGAGTCATATGTTGGGCGGAAACAGAAATAATAAACGAGCTTGAAAAAATCATTCTTTGAAGGAAAGTCAGAGACAGATCGTTGAATCTGGTGTCTCTTTCCTGTTAGTATTCCAAGAAGCTGAATAATTTTTTATAGTTGTGAACTTTATACCAAACATACGTATTTTTTTTTAGAAATAAACTACACACGCACAATATCAGTTGTATGAAATTTTAACAAAAAGAACCATATAGTAAATATAACAGAATGAGGTTATGACGTCCCCCCTCTCCTTCGAGCCTGTCAAAACGTACGGTAGGTACATCATCATTTAGAAAAAAAAATTTATTGCCTATTACCCCAAATTGAATCGCAGACATATTCCCCTAATTTTGTGCGCGTGCAACTAATCGGCTTTCGACAGCGACACAAATGACAAAAGTATAACCGCACAAACACAACATAACGAGCAGCGAGTACTAGTTTAGAGGCAGGCAGCCTGTGCCTGTAGTATCTTTAGTTGTCTCTACTTACTGCGCATGTGCGGCCCGCATGCCACCGTAGTTGGTTAACAACATTATAGTAGGCCTACCAGGCAGGCAGGCAGGCCCCTCCCAACTATAATAGGCCTACGTAGGCCTACTGTGCTATAAACATTCACTCACGCTATGAAAATAAAAGTGGATCTTATTGTAGGCCATTCATTACACTTATGATGTGACAGAATTGGTGGTATTAGCCTACATCTTTTTGTTTGTAAAACCATTCAACGTTATGAAAAGATCAAACAAATTACATTAAACATTTTCTTATTCATTCAAAATCTATCCATTTATCCATTTCATCGCCCATACGCGTAGTATCTAATTACTATTTACATTTATTTTAAATTATTTCAATTCTTTTTAATTTAAAATACTGCGTCTTTTAATAGAACATTATTCTTTAAATACGGTAATAGTCGATTCTCATTTTAACTTTAGTTTAAATTACAATTACAACTCAAACTAAGTTATCAATTAATTACTGTAGGCCTACTAGGTATGTTTGTAGGGGGGGGGGGGAGAGAGAGAGAGAGAGAGAGAAAGAGTAGCGGAGCGTATTGCTCTGAATCGCCTATCCTCCCACAACATCAACTGACTGTTAGTTGTAGTATACTGAAAACTATTTAAAGTTGAGCCGTTGTTAGTTAGCTCCTCCTCCTCCTCCTCCTAGTGTCTGTCAACAAACCAAAGCCACCTACTACTAAAGGGTGCACGCTACACTCCACCACTTTACAACTATCCTATTCCTCCTCCTATTCAGTTAACTATTATTTAAATTATAACTACTTAAAACATCAGTCATGATTTATGATGTAGGCGTAACAATTTCATTTAAAAAAATACTTTTAAAAGTATTTTGCTGTAACTTTTCAATCAGCGTGTACTCATTTTGATATAATGCGCATGCTCAGTGACGTCATTATTTGTTTACATTAGGAGCAAACTAACAGAGGCTTGACTTTAGTAAACTTGTAGCCTAAAAAGGTGAAATTGAAGAATGACGTTCAGCTTAAAAGCTTAAAGCTGTTTTTAGTAAACGAGCAGCAACCCGTTGCTCTCGCTATTTTTACTTTCTCTTGCCCTTGTCTATGAATACATAGACAAGGAAACTATTGTTTTCATGACGATTTAAGAAATCGAATTTTCACCGGATATACACGTTTGCAGACTCTCAACCAAACAACAACATGTTTTTACTTTCTCTTGCCTATATGAATATATAGGAAGGAAAGTATTGTTTTCATGTCGATTTTTCGAAATCGAGTTTTCACCGGATCTATACGTTTTCAGACCCCCTGAACCCAAAAAACATGTTTTTAGCGATTGGTCTGTGTGTGTGTGTGTGAACAGAATATCTCAAGAACGGAACATCGTACGAACTTGAAACTTAAGTTACATACCACTACCGGACGCGACACGAACATTTTCATCAAAATCGGTCAACCGGAAGTAGTAGTTTATTCGTATAATTTTTCAGTTTTTTGCGATTTTCTCAAAAACTGGTCCTACGATTTTTTTTAAAATCGCCTATTTTACTCAATTTTTTATTCTCTACAAGATAGGGTAGGCGCCATGTTTGCTGAAATTCTCGGTGAGGCTGTTTTCACGTAAAAACGTTGTTTTTTTAAGATTACGGCTTTAATATAAATTTCAGCGCAAAAACTTATATAATAAAAGTTGTAGAGAATTTAAAAACCTACAACTTCTGTTTCAAACATTTTTTTGTATAACGCTTAGTTTAGCGGTAATTTGCGATTTTCTGTTTTTTTTCTCACGAAAACGTGAGAAAAATCGATTTTTTTAACATTTCGGTCTTAGTATGCATTTTACGACAAAAGTATATATAATAAAAGTTATAGAAAATTAAAAGATCTACAACTTTTGTTTAGAGCATTTTTCTCTACAGAGCCTAGTTTAGCGTGAAAGCGTGATTTTCCGTATTTTTAAGCCAAACTGAGTTCGATTGTCATTTTGCGTCATTCACTCGTGATTAAAATAAGGTTATGTTTTTGAGGTTAGTTTTTGTTTATTTCTAATATTTTATTAATAATGTTAGGTATATTATTAATCATTTGCATTGGCAAGAGAAAGTTGTGTGAGTGTTTCACACCAGATTTTTTGTTATTGGTCTGTGTGTGTGTGTGTGTCTGTGAACAAAATATCTCAAGAACGAAACAGAGTACGAAGTTGATATCTGAACCTTAAGTTAAGATACCACTAGAGGACCCGACACGAACATTTTCATCAAAATCAGTCAACCGGAAGTATTAGTTTATTCATATAATTTTTCACTTTTTTCGATTTGCTCAAATATTGCTCCAACGTTTTTTTTTTACTTTCTATTGCCTATATGAATATATAGGAAGGAAAGTAACTTATTGTTTTCGTGTCGATTTTTCGAAATCGAGTTTTCACCGGATCTACACGTTTTCAAAACCCCTGAACCCAAAAAACATGTTTTTAGCGATTGGTCTGTGTGTGCGTATGTCTGTGTGTGAACAGAATATCTCAAGAACGGAACATCGTACGAACTTCAAACATGAAACTTAAGTTCCATACCACTACCGGACCCGACACGAACATTTTCAACAAAATCGGTCAACCGGAAGTAGTAGTTTATTCGTGTAATTTTTCACTTTTTTACGATTTTCTCAAAAACTGGTCCTACGATTTTTTTAAAAATCGACTGGTTTACTCAATTTTTTATTCTCTACAAGATAGAATAGGCGCCTTGTTTGCTGAAATTCTTGGTGAGGCTGTTTTCACGTAAAGAAATTGTTTTTTTTTATGATTACGGCTTTAATATGCATTTTAACGCAAAAATTTTGTAGTGTGACTTTTTAGTATATTGTCAATTTTATTTTATTTTTATTTTATTTACTTGAAATATTAGTAGATGTCGGAAGGGGAGTACAAAGAGAAAGGTTGAGTTGTAATATGATAGGGGAAGTAATAAGTTTAACCATTTATTTATTTTATAATTTGTGGTGTGACTTTTTGGTACATTGTCAATTTTATTTTATTTTCATATTATTTATTGAAATATTAGTAAATGTCGGTAAGGGTGTTATAAAAAGGAAGGTGGAGTTGAAATATGATATGGGGTGTCATAAATTCAACGCAGCACAACAGTTAGCGTATTTTTAGAAAGAGATGGTCATGGGAACGGGTCCAATACAGTTCTGCCGTTAAAGATAAAATTTTTAAATAATCTGAGGGGGAGATTAACCTGCTTCTCATTGGCTAAAATAATTTAAAAATCGTGGGAATCGAGTCGGTTGGAATTTGAACGAGAGACGCTAGGGGACTTGTGTTCCGGAGCTGATGCTGAAAAGACGTAAAAACTGCTGTTCCAGATCTGATGCGGGAAAGACGTGATTCTTTAGCATAACATGTAATTGAGTGATAAGTAAAGTCGCGGTTTATATTATGTACCAATAGGGTCTAACCAATAATAGTGTTATAATTCATTGTGAGATTGGAAGTTTAAATATAATAAATCGAGTTTAATGTTAAGTAGTAGTTTTGTTTTTATAATAAAATATTTGGTGATCACCGATAACGCCTGATGTATGTAATGGTATGTTTATTAATTATTAATTATTTTATGTAGATTAAAGATAATAATTATTTACTAATCTGTTGTGTTTTTATTCCTTGTTACCTACTCTGTGCACGAGACGAATATTTACGGATTCACGAATACCTTTTAATAGATAAATTATTTGTTAGCAAATTTTGGTAATCCTAATAGGGGGATTAATTCCAAATAAAAAATAAACAAATAATAAGAAATTTAAAAAAGTAGCACCTTTTAATAGATAAATTATTTGTTAGCAAATTTTGGTAATCCTAATAGGGGGATTAATTCCAAATAAAAAATAAACAAATAATAATTTATTTAAATAAGTAAGCTACAATTTATATAACAAAAGTTGTAGAGAATTTAAAATTCTACAACTTTTGTTTCAAACATTTTTTGTACAACGCTTAGTTTAGCAATAATTAGCTATTTTCTGTTTTTTTCTCACGAAAACGTGTGAAAAATCGATTTGTTAAATATTTCGGCTTAAGTATGCATGTTACGACAAAAGTGTACAATCAAATTTACAGGAAATTAAAAGATCTATAACTTTTATTTAGAGCATTTTTTTGTACAGAGCCTAGTTTAGCGTGAAAGTGTGATTTTCCGTTTTTTAAAGCCAAACCGAGTTCGATTTTCATTTTGCGTCATTCACTCATGATTAAAATAAGGTTATGTTTTTGAAGTTAGTTTTTTGTTTATTTCTAATATTTTATTAATAATGTTAGGTTTATTGTTAATTATTTGCATTGGCAAGAGAAAGTTGTGTGAGTGTTTTACACCAGATTTTTTTCTATTGGTCTGTGTGAGTGTGTGTCTGTCAACAAAATATCTCAAGAACGAAACAGCGTACGCAGGTGAAATCTGAACCTTAAGTTAAGATACCACTAGAGGACCCGACACTAACATTTTCATCAAAATCAGTCAACCGGATGTATTAGTTTATTCATACAATTTTTCACTTTTTGCGATTTGCTCAAAAATTGCTCCAACATTTTTTTTTAAAAATTGTCTATTCTCTAGAAGATAGGGTAGTGCTATATCTGCTGAAATTCGTGGGGACGCTGTTCTCTCGTAAAGAAAATTGTTTTTTACTTTCTCTTGCCTATATGAATATATAGGAAGGAAAGTATTGTTTTCATGTCGATATTCCGATATCGAGTTTTCACCGGATCTATACGTTTTCAGACCCCCTGAACCCACACAAACATATTTTTAGCGATTGGTCTGTGTGTGCGTGTGTGTCTGTATACAAAATATCTCTAGAAAGGAAAATCGTACGAACTTGAAACTTGAAACTTAATTTACATACCACTACCGGACCCGACACGAACATTTTCATCAAAGTCTGTGAACCGGAAGTAATAGTTTATTCGTATAATTTTTCACTTTTTGGCGATTTTTTCAAAAACTGGTCTTACGATTTTTGCCGTATTTACTAAATTTTTTATGCTCTACAAGATAGGGTAGGCGCCATGTTTGCTGAAATTCTCGGTGGGGCTGTTTTCACGTAAAAAATATGTTTTTTTAAGATTGCGACTTTAATATCCATTTTAGCGAAAAAAATGTATAAATAAAAGTTGTAGAGAATTTAAAATCCTACAACTTTTGTTTCAAACATTTTTTTGTATAACGCTTAGTTTAGCGGTAATTAGCAATTTTCTGTTTTTTTCTCACGAAAACGTGTAAAAAATCAATTTTTTAAAGATTTCGGCCTTAGTATGATTTTACGACGAAAGTGTGTATAATCAAATTTAAAGGAAATAAAAAGATCTACAACTTTTATTTAGAGCATTTTTCTCTACAGAGCCTAGTTTAGTGTGAAAGAGTGATTTTCCGTATTTTTAACCCGAACTGAGTTCGATTTTTATTTTGCGTCTTTCACTCATGATTAAAATAAGGTTATGTTTTTGAGGTTAGGTTTTGTTGTTTATTTCTCATGTTTTATTACTAATGTTAGGTTATAAGTTATTGGTCATTATTTGCATTGGTAAGAGAAAGCTGTGTGAGTGTTTCACATCAGATTTTTATATTAGCCTACACCTGGTTTCTTGAATGCCTTGTTTGCCGACAGTAGCTGCAGTTGCTTCCGGTTGTCACAAATCGATTTCCGAATTAATTAGAGTCGACGGTGGTCACCACAACCGACCTTGCATCTTTCCACCTATGTACGCACTATCTAGAACACTCACACGAATTTATCTTGCCAATGGAAATAATAAAAAAAATTTAAAAAATCTGGTGTGAGACACTCGCACAACTTTCTCCCACCAATTCAATAATGACCAATATAACCTAACATTAGTGATAGAACAATAGAAATAAACAAAAAACTAACCTCAAAAAACATAACCTTATTTTAATCATGAGTGAAAGACGCCAAATGAAAATCGACCTCAGTTTGGGTTAAAAATACAGAAAATCACTCTTTTAACGCTAAACTAGGCTCTGAAGAGAAAAATGCTTTAAATAAAAGTTGTAAATCTTTTAATTTCCTATAAATTTGATTATATACACTTTTGTCGTAAAATGCATACTAAGGCTGAAATCTTTGAAAAAATAGATTTTTCACACGTTTTCGTAAGAAAAAAACAAAAATCGCTTATTACCGCTAAACTAAGCGTTATACAAAAGAATCTCCGAAATAGGATTTGTAGGATTTTATATTCTCTACAAATTTATTATATACATTTGGGCGCTAAAATGCATATTAAAGCCGCAATCTTTAAAAAAAAATACTTTTTTTACGTGAAAACAGCCTCTCCAAGAATTTCAGCACATATGACGCCTACCCTATCTTGTAGAGCATAAACAATTTAGTAAACCAGGCGATTTTTAAAAAATCGTAGGACCAGTTTTTGAAAAAATCGCCAAAAAGTGAAAAATTACGCGAATAAACTACTACTTCCTCTACTACTCCCCCTCTCTACTACTCTCTCCTACTCCCCCCCACTCTCTACTCTCCTCTCTACTACTTCCTCGTTCGATTTTGATGAAAATGTTCGTGTCGGGTCCGGTAGTGGCATGTAACTTAAGTTTCAAGTTCGTACGATGTTCCGTTCTTGAGATATTTTGTACACACACACACATAGACCAATCGCTAAAAACATGTTTTTCGGATTCAGGGGGTTTGAAAACGAGTAGATCCGGTGAAAACTCAATTTCAAAAAATCGAAGTGAAAACAATACTTTCCTTCCTATATATTCATATAGGCAAGAGAAAGTAAAAATTAGCATTTTATAGTAGGCTACACGTTTGAAAAAATTTCAAAATTTATTTAGTATTGTTTAGTAATTGAAGAATAAAACAAGAGAAAACAAAAATTCATAGCAAAAATTGAGGACCATTAGTAAAACAGATTGAACAGTGATTTTAGGAAAAGCGTTCTACATCAACTAGAAAACTGATGCGGTTAATTCGGCCACTACAAGTTAGGCTGGAACGAAAGAGATAACCGTAGGCCTATAGATTGACACCATTTTTGTTTGTAAATTAAAAGGTGGGTTTGTTTCAACTGAACACCCCATATACCTGCCCCTAACAGACAGGTGGAGTGTCAAATTATTTATACTCAATCTGTTCGTTGCAGGGCTAAAATAAATAGTTGTGTTTCTTATCATCACATGGTCAGCCAATTAAAAGAGTGAATCATTTAATGAGAGAAGTGGTAGAGGTGTTAGGTGACAATAATCAGAGTTCTCTTCTCTGAAAGTAATGAATTTCATTGTACAGCCAGACCCTGTGGTGAATGAAGTGAAGTTGTCATTTACAGAGTGGAAAATATGTGCTTTTCAGAGGGCCCGGCATGCTGATAAGCGTACTTTTCCACTCAGTGAGTGTTGGCAATGGTAAACCACCTCATTCCTCGTTTTACTTAGGTAAAACCTCTACACGTTCAAACCAGCCTTTCAGCTGTTGACCTAAACAACAACAACCCCATATACAAATATACGCGTACACAACCCTTATATTGACATTTCTTTTTCCCCCTCTTTAATTATTTATTTACAACACGCAAATGTGATGATTATGATAATAATGTAAATGACATGAGAGGGCCCCCATTGCGGTGCCTCCCCAACAATGAAATTTGTATATCAAATTAGCAGGTCTCAACTCCAGCGTCTTTTAAGGTGTCTGAGGGGATAATCAGGTAAATGGAAAGTGAACGCACCAGGGGGTTCTCGTGTTCGTGTGACCTGTCATGAAAGCGTTTGTATAGGTATTCGATGGAATTTTGTACGAGTGGTGTTTTCAAATCTGTATGCAAGGTTTTGTCGGTAACGTAAAGAGGTGCTTTTGCTACAAGGCGTAATGCTTGAATTAATTGTTGTTGTTTAGGTCAACAGCCGAAAGGCTGGTTTGAACCTATAGAGGTTTTACTAAGTAAAAACAAGGAGTAAGGTGGTTTACCATTGCCACAACTCACTGTGTGGAAAAGTACGCTTATCAACATGCCGAGCCCTCTGAAAAGCATATATTTTTCACTCTGCAAATGACACCTTCACTTCATTCACCACAGGGTCCAACTGTATAATGAAATCCATTACTCATGAGAGGAGATAACTGTGATTAGAGTCACAGTACACCTGTACATCTTCTCTTATTAAATGATTCAGTCATTTAATTGGGTGACCATGTGATAAGAAACACAACTATTTATTTTAGCCCTGCAACCAACAGATTGAGTGTAAAAAATTTGACACTCCACCGGTCATGGGCTGTTATGGGCACTTGAATTAATTGTTGTTTAGGTCATCAGCCCCTTTAGGCTGGTTTGAATGTGTTGAGGTTTTACTAAGTACAATTAGGAGGAGTCAGGTGGTGGTTTACCATTGCCACAACTCACTCAGTTGAAAGAGTACGCTTATCAGTATGGGGGGCCCACTCTGCAAATGACACCTTCACTTCACTTTATTCACCACACAATCCACACTGTATAATAAAATTCATTACTTTGAGAGGAGGAGATAACTGTGATTAGTGTCACCCAACACACCTCTACCTGTTCTGTTCTTAAATAGTTCAGTCATATAAGTGGCTGACTATGTGATAAGAAACACAACTATTTTTTTTAGCCCTGAACCAAACAGAAAGAGTGCAATTAAAATAACACTCCACCTGCCCGTTTTGGGCATAGCTTGAATTAATATCGATATTTAAAGAAGGAAAAAGCCGTTAGGGTAAGTGTATCGATTGGTATGGTTAGCCGACCAGCCAGCCAAACTCGATTACAATTTTTTTTATTTTTTCTCTTTAATTTTTTATTTACAACTGTAAAATTTTACAACAAAATGTTAAAAAATGTTACAACAAATAATCACTGTAAAATGTTACAACAAGCAAATGTGATGACTATCGTGATTATGTGACATAATCGACAAGTCACACGAACACGAGAACCCCCCCCCCCTGGTGCGTTCACTTTCCTCCTCCGTCCATTTACCTGATAATCCTCCTAGACCAGTGCCTTAAAAGACGCTGGAGTAGAGACATGCTAATTTGATATACAAATTTCATTGTTGGGGAGGCAGTGATGGGGGCCCTACCCCTCTCATGCCTATCATGACACTTACAACAATTGGGGTAAATGTATGAAGGATGAAGGATGAAGGATGAAAGATGAAGGGCGTACCTGGGTGGTGGTTTTGAGAGAGTAGTATTTGAACGACGAAGGTATCTCCATGCACATCCAACGATTAGCATAACAGTTGTGAGTCAGTCAGTGAGTGAGTATGGGCGAGGGTCGATTCATCCGAGGACGTCCGCCACTTTGAGTCTCACACACGCACCGCACGCTTGAAAACTGCCTCGGATTTCATTAGGCGAGCCCCCATATCGTACACGTCACCAGATAACAACACACCACCACAGATTCACTCGAATGGTCCGATCGGAGGGGAGGAGTGGCTCGCCCTTTCACCACCTCGGATGGAGGTCAAACGATACTGGGGTCGGGTGAGTCCATCGAATAAAATTTTCCCCTCAATTTCCCGACTAAATTTCCCTCGTCTCTCGACTATTTCCCTACCGTAACCTACTTCAACGCAATCTACCGGTTCCTTACAGATTTTCATTCCCGCATTACGCTCCATACACCGCACACCGCACGTGTCATATTATTAATGATATTCTCTTGCCAATGTAAAATGAAAAACACAAACTATAAGTCCGATTCACGAAAGACAACACCAACACAAATATTTCACTTTCTCTTGCCTATAGGAAGGAAAGTATTGTTTTCATGTCGATTTTAACAAATACACTCTTCACCCGAATATAAACCTAAACAGACCCCCTAAATCCAAAAAAAAACATGTTTTTAGCGATTGGTCTGTGTGTGTATGTGGTTTTCATACAGGAGACTCCAAAGAGAGTATAAGACATGTCAAGATGAAACTGATAAACTGAAAGTTTATCACCAATGATAAATTCATCACTTACCACCAGAAAATTGTTTCTGCAACTGCTTACTTCAGTAGGCTTGTCATGAACCCCAATGAATCAAATATCACACAATATAATAAATAAAACACAATGATAAATTAATCAATAATTAATTTTATATATTATTATAATTTTAATAAATAATTTTCCAATATTTGCCAATAATTTTTCCTTGACCAATAATTTTTTCGTGAATACAGAATATCTCAAGAACGGAATATCGTACGAACTTGAAACTTGAGTTAGATACCACTACCGGACCCGACACGAACAGTTTCATCAAAATCGGTCAACCGGAACTAGTAGTTTAATCGTATAATTTTTCACTTTTTTTCGATGTTCTCAAAAACTGGTCCTACGATTTTTTTTTAAATCGCCTCATTTACTCAATTTTTTATTCTCTACAATATAGGGTAGGCGCCATGTTTACTGAAATTCTCGGTAAGGCATTTTTCACGCAAAGAAATTGTTTTTTAAAGATTGCGGCGTTAATATACAGGGCGTTTCAAAATGTTCTTCGGGGTTACGAAAATTCACTACAAAAAAATTATTCCACTTACCTAAATGAAAGTTGTACGTGCAGATGCAGGGATTCAAACAGTTTTTTTTAACATCTATAAATGTTCAATGTGTGCTCCTTTGGTGACACGGCATACGTCAACACGAAAGTCTAGCTCTTGCCAAACACGCCCTAACATGTCTCTTCCGATAGAGTTGACCGCATTGATTATGCGATCCTTCAGCTCAGCGATATCGTTCGGCATTGGTGGCTTGAAGACCTTGTCTTTCACATAGCCCCAGAGAAAGAAGTCACATGGCGTGAGGTCTGGTGATCTTGGTGGCCACAGCAAAAGTTGTTGGTCTTCCTCAGACGCGCGTCCTATCCAGCGTCGAGGCAGTGTTGTGTTAAGGTACCGTCGAACCTCGTTATGAAAATGGGCAGGACAACCGTCTTGCTGGAAAATGAAGTCATTTAATAGCTGAGGCATAAGCCATAATTGCAACATGTCCAGGTACGTCATGCCGTTTACTGTCGTTTCTGCAAAAAAGAACGGCCCATACACTGCCTCACGAGAGATCGCGCAAAAAACGTTTACTTTCGGAGAATCCCTAACGTGTTCCACATAAGCGTGTGGGTTTTCACTTCCCCAAACTCGCACGTTATGACGATTTTCTTTGCCGCTGATATGAAACGTAGCTTCATCGCTGAAAATTATCTTCTCTAGAAAACCTTCATCCAATGACAACTTTTGCTGTAACTCTAAACAAAAATGGAGCCTACGTGTTTTATCTCCATCAGATAGATGCTGCAGTAATTGAAGATGGTACGGTTTGAATAATAAACGTTTACGGAGAACTCGCCACACTGTTGTTTTCGGAATTCCTAACTCTCTGCCTGCAGACGCAGTCGATTTTGACGGGCTGCGAATAAAACTTGCACGCACACTGTCAACACTGGCATCTGAGGTTGATGGACGACCAGTTGATTTCCGCTTGCACAAGCAACCAGTTTCGCTGAATTGTTTGTACCATGCACGAATTGAATTGTCACTTGGTGGATCCTTATGAAATTTCAACCGAAACGCACGTTGCACAGTAATTACCGACTTTGACGAGTGAAATTCTAAGACACAAAACGACTTCTCGCTTCCCGTGGCAGCCATTTTCTCTACTGTCTACACCTAGCGGGCAGACGGTCAACTAACTGCCCAGTACCCGTGGAAAAAAACTGTTTGAATTGCTCTTTCGTACAGTACTTGTTTCATTCTTGAAAGTGGAATAGTTTTTTTGTAATGAATTTTCGTAACCCCGAAGAACATTTTGAAACGCCCTGTACATTTTAGCACAAAAATGTATATACTTAAAGTTGTAGACAATTTAAAAATCTACAACTTTTATTCGAAACATTTTTTTGTATAACGCTTAGTTTAGCGGTAATTTGCAATTTTCTGTTTTTTTCTCACGAAAACGTGTGAAAAATCGATTTTTTTAAGATTTCGGCCCTAGTATGAATTTCACGACAAAAGTGTATATATTAAAATTCATAGGAAATTAAAAGATTTACAACTTTTATCGATACCATTTTTCTCTCTACAGAGCCTAGTTTAGCGTGAAAGAGTGATTTTCCGTATTTTTAAGCCAAACAGGTCGATTTTCATTTTGCGTCTTTCACACATGATTAAAATAAGGTTATGTTTTTTTGTTTATTACTAATGTTAGGTTATATTGGTTGTTATTTGATTTGGCAAGAGAAAGTTGTGTGAGTGTTTCACACCAGATTTTTATTATAATATAATAAAAGAGAAATCTATAGCCTAGTAATATTATCAGTATAGATAAGAACAATTAGGGGTAGGTGGTGATTAGGGGTTGGTTGTTATGTGTAGTCTACTCACCACCATTTCTTTACTAATCAAGATCAACACCATTACGTGGTAGGAAGTGATGACGTCATAGGTTACGGTTGGTTTGAAATCATTCATTAATGAATAATTAAAATTGTAAATATAGCGAGCGACGACAGTGAGCAAGCATAACGGCAGGCAAAAAGTGAGGTTGTCTCGGGTTATAACTCAATTGTGACAATATCGAAGATAGGCATGAATGACTAGACTTCATTCATACAATGGGAAAGAGTAGATAATAGAGTGGGAAAGTAACAATAGGGTGGCTATAAACGGATGCCTATTCATAAAAGTTGTCTATCTATTTATGAAAAGGTCACCCTGTAACAACATTTATTCTATTTACGATAAGATCTATTGTTGACTGGTTTACAATAGATTTATAAACTCTTGAGACATATTGCACTGTTTGAGTCGTGATGAGAAAAATTACGGTGCTTTGTTTGAGACCAATGGCATACCTTGATTTCACTGGCATTTCACATGCGTATTATGTAATACATTTGACTTTTTACCAGTGCACGCCATCTTTTGGATCTTTTTTTTTTACTTCGAATGATGTTTTCCTTGTATTCTGTTTATCCCTATCAAAATGGCGGACAATGTTTCAACTCCATCTACAATAGTAGAAAATTGTTCTCAGGACTCAACCGTTGCATCATACAGGTATAGTAGGGTAGGCTATACTATACGTACGCACATCACTACTCCCTGATAGGCCTATCTCAGGAATCAACTTTCAAGTATAGTATTGTTTAGGTGGTCATCAGCCTGGTTGGCTGGTTTCAACCACCTGTAGAGGTTTCACTAAGTAAATCGAGGAGTGAGGTGGTTTACCATTGCCACAACTAACTGAGTGGAAAAGTACATTTAACAGCATGCCGGGCCCTCTGAAAAGCACATGTTTTCCACTCTGCAAATGACACCTTCACTTTATTCACCACCACAGGGTCCAACTGTAACTTATAATGAAATTCATTACTTTGAGAGGAGGAGATAACTGTGATTAGTGTCACCTAACACACCCCCACACCTCTTCTCTTCTTAAATGATTCAGTAGTCATTTAATTGGGTGACCATGTGATGATAAGAAACACAACTATTTATTTCAGCCCTCCAACTAACAACAGATTGAGTGTAAATAATTTGACACTCCTCCACCTGTCTGTTATGGGCAAAAGTATAGTATAGTATAGTACAGCGTTGGGTCTCATTACATGCAACCCAAAAAATATCTCAGGTCGCAAGAGGTAAAAGGGTTTTTTTGTATATTATTATTTGCATGGAATTAGGCCTACCTTTTTGAAATAGGCCAGTGAGTAGGCCTAGTATTATTAGACGAGTGGCTGCTATCGGGCACGACACACGTTCCGACCACGTTTGTGTTGGTCAAACTGTCTTTGTTTGTGTGTGTGTATTGTGACAAGTTATTGTGTATCTGTATTAAATTCAGTTTCATTTTGTACGTGTACTACTCTATAAAATTGATTGTAAGTAGGCCTAGTGCTAAGTAAATTAACAAGTTATTTATTGTAGGCTATTACTTCATTATAATTAGTTTGTTGTTCATTTTGTAAATCTTTTAGTGTAATAAATATTTGTAATTGTAAACTTTAGTGTATTAATTATTTAAGGAGACAAGGTAAGCTCGAAATTCGAATTTTTCACATTTTGAGTTTTATGTATTATCATACTGTACATAATTTTCTCTTTTAAAATGATGTACCTATTATACATTTTTATTGGTTGAAAAATAATTTTTTTATGAATTTTTGAAATATATATATGCTATGTATTTCCACTAGGAATCAACTGATACGAACCCGCAACATGTCTTCTGCCCTGCAGGTGAAAACTCATGGTGCAAATTTAATACAAGTTTAGTTACTGGTGAAAAATATATTCATAAACACAGCCTACCATCAGCTGTTATAAAAAAAATTAAGTCAGTTTTTATAGACCTGAGTAACGAAGAATTACTGAGGAAGTGCCTTCACGGGCACACACAAAACCCGAATGAGTCGGTAAACCAAACAATATGGCAAAAGCTACCCAAAACTGGATTTGTTGGATTACAAACATTTGAATTAGGTGTGTATGATGCAGTAATTCAATATAATGTAGGACATATTGCAAAATTAAAAGTGTTACAAGAATTAGGTTTAGAAAGTGCTGAAAACGTGCTTCGTAATATGGATACAGAAAGACTAAAACAAGGTACATTAGAAAATGTGGCATCAAAAAAATAAAGAAAAAGGAGTATTTTAACAGAGAAGAAGAGGAAATTAAGAATGCAACATATAGGCTACGTATATGGTGCTGGAATGTTCTAAATAATGAAAGTACAATTTGTAACAGTGTAGTAGTAATATAAACTTTAAATGCAATTTCCCGAAAATATTGTTTTCCAACACATTTGACCCATTATTTCAAAAGAAAACAGAAAAGAACATGCATGAAATTTTTACAGGATGTTTACCTAACCTAACTGCAGCTATGGGCTTTTTTCTGCCCTCAAATCTGTAATATTCATTTTTTAATTAGGCCTAAATAAAATATTAACAAAATTTTATAACAGAAAACAGAAATTTTTGAAATTTAAAAAAAAATATTGGTAAACTATATAAATTCATAAAAAAAGTCAGTAAAAATAAAAATATAGCTATATACTTTCAGTGAATAAAACAATAATTGGGATATCTGTTAGGAGACCTAAGATAATGGGTCTTGCATATTAGTAAAATAACATTACCGAGATTACATCACCTTGTCCCCTTAATAACCTAGATCCCGAAACGGACCTTAGCAATAAGTGTCACAGTATCAATTTATAAAAAAATCTGCCAATGCAAATAATTAACAATAAACCTACCTAACATTAGTAATAAAACATTAGAAATAAACAAAAAACTAACCTCAATAAACATAACCTTATTTTAATCATGTGTGAAAAACGCCAAATGAAAATCAACCTAAGTTTGACTTAAAAATACGGAAAATCACTCATTCACGCTAAACTAGGCTCTGTAGAGAAAAATGCTTTAAATAAAAGTTGTAGATCTTTTAATTTCCTATAAATTTGATTATATACACTTTTGTCGTAAAATGCATAGTACTAAGGCCGAAATCTTAAAATAATAGATTTTTCACACGTTTTCGTGAGAAAAAACAGAAAATCGCTAATTACCGCTAAACTAAGCATTATACAAAAAAAGAACGATATTAAAGTTGTAGAATTTTAAATTCTCTACATTTTTTATTATACAGCTTCATTTTTGCGCTAAAATGCATATTAAAGCCGTAATCTTAAAAAAACTATTTCTTTACGTGAAAACACCCTTACCAAGAATTTCAGCAAACAAGGCGCCTACCCATCTTGAAGAACATAATAAATTTAGTAAACCAGGCGATTTTTAAAAAAAGTCGTAGGACCAGTTTTTGAGAAAATGGCAAAAAGTGAAAAATTATACGAATAAACTACTACTTCCGGTTGACCGATTTTGATGAAAATGTTTTTGTCGGGTCCGGTAGTGGTATGTAACTTAAGTTTCAAGTTTCAAGTTCGTACGATGTTCCATTCTTGAGATAGCCTATTTTGTACAACATACGCACAGACCAATCCCTAAAAACATGTTTGTGTGGGTTCAGGGGGTCTGAAAACGTGTAGATCCGGAAAATCAACATGAAAACAATACTTTCCTTCCTAAAAAGTAAAAATCGTTACAATTGGTGACGGGCCCTGATTCTGTATAAACTAATTACCATATTTTTATAAGGACAAACATGTGACATTTTTCAAGAAGAAAATGTAAATGGAAAATTTTTATTCCTTATTTTTTGTACGTTGCAATCTGTTCAATTGAGAACAATAAGCAATGAGATGACCCAATCAGATGAGGATGATAATGTGTATGACGTGTAAATGAGACTGTGTAGTCTTCTACAGACCCAGGCCGACCATTTCTGAGAGGTATGGTATGAATATATAGGAATGAAAGTATTGTTTTCATGTCGATTTTAAGAAATCGAGTTTTCACCGGACCTACACGTTTTCAGACCCCTCAACCCAAAAAAACATGTTTTTAGCGATTGGTCTGTGTGTGTGTGTGTGTGAACAGAATATCTAACGAACGGAACATCGTACGAACTTGAAACTTAAGTTACATACCACTACCGGACCCGACATGAACATTTTCATTAAAATCGGTCTACCGGAAGTAGTAGTTCATTCGTGTAATTTTTCACTTTTTTACAATTTTCTCAAAAACTGGTCCTCCGATTTTTTTTTAAATGGCCTGGTTTACTAAATGTTTTATTCTCTACAAGATAGGGTAGGCGCCATGTTTGCTAAATTCTTGGTGAGGCTGTTTTCACGTCAAAAAATGTATTTTTTTTTATTTTGAAGATTACGGCTTTAATATGCATTTTAGCGCACAAATGTATAATAAATTTGTAGAGAATTTAAAAACCTACAACTTTTACTTAAAACATTTTTTTTATAACGCTTAGTTTAGCGGTAATTAGCGATTTTTTGTTTTTTTTCTCACAAAAACGTGTAAAATATCGATTTTATTCGGCCTTAGTATGCATTTTATGACAAAAGTGCATACAATTAAATTTATAGAAAATTAACAGAACTAAGTTAGAACTTTTATTTTGAGCATTTTTCTCTACAGAGCCTAGTTTAGCGTGAAAGAGTGATTTTCCGTATTTTTAAGCCTAACTGAGGTAGATTTTGATTTTGCGTCATTCACTCATGATTAAAATAAGGTTATGTTTTTTGTTTGTTTCTAATATTTTATTACTAATGTTAGGTAATATTGTTAATTAATTGCATTGGCAAGAGAAAGTTATGCGAGTGTTTCACACTATATTTTTTGTAAATAACATTACATTATTAGCCTATATGTAGGCTAGTTCAAATAACCGGACAATTTTAAAAAGACGAAACAAGTCGATAAGCTATATAATTTTTTTGGCCAGTGGAAGTTATGGAGTTAGGAGTAGATCTATTCGGGTACTACGTACATTAATTTTCACGATACCACACTTTATCTCTGTAAATAGCTACTAGATTAAATATGTGGTGAGAATTAAGAAAATTTATACTAGGGAAAGAAACGATGAGATTATTCACAGTTTAAGTTGTTTATCTATAATGGAAAATAAAAATGAAAATGTTTTCATTATACTGTACAGTAATGTAGCGGCGGCCTACAATTTAATATTTCGGTTGGATAAAATTAATTAATTAGAAAATGCAAAAGTGAACATAACCAAAAATGTGAACAAGTGGAATAATAAATAGGTAAAACTAACCTGTTTCCAATGATGTCGACTAATAGCAATTGAAATACGTCCGTCGGCTAATTGATGCACATGCACAAGTAATCATCTATCTATCTGTCTCTATCTATCTAGTAACCAGTGGCCGTCGGTTAGAGAAGGTAGAAGGGGGGGCCCACGCGCATCTATCAACTTGCGTTAAAGGCATCTCATTTTTACTATCATAGATAAACAACTTAAACTGTGAATAATCTCATCGTTTCTTTCCCTAGTAAATTTTCTTAATTCTCACCTCATATTTAATCTACTATTTACAGAGATAAAGTGTGGTATCGTGAAAATTAATGTACGTAGTACCCGAATAGATACTCCTTCTTTTTTTTTATTCCTAATTTGTGTACGTTGCAATCTGTTCAATTGAGAACAATAAGCAATGAGATGAGGATGATGTGTATGACCTGTAAATGAGGTGGTGTAGTCTTCTACAGACACACACACTCACAGAGTATGGTTACCATCTAACTACACCCACAACCACTGTCTACTATTCAAATCCAAATAAAAGTAACTTCCTTTACTTTTCAACCGGGAACCTTTGTCTCCGAAAATCAGCTGTTAAACAGCTGATTTTGGCGACAACTTTACCTCTAGACCAACCCGGTGGGTTGAAAGATAGATACTCCTAACTCCATAACTTCCACTGGCCAAAAAAATTATATAGCTTATCGACTTGTTTCGTCTTTTTAAAATTGTCCGGTTATTTGAACTAGCCTACATATAGGCTAATAATGTAATGTTATTTACAAAAAATATAGTGTGAAACACTCGCATAACTTTCTCTTGCCAATGCAATTAATTAACAATATTACCTAACATTAGTAATAAAATATTAGAAACAAACAAAAAACATAACCTTATTTTAATCATGAGTGAATGACGCAAAATCAAAATCTACCTCAGTTAGGCTTAAAAATACGGAAAATCACTCTTCCACGCTAAACTAGGCTCTGTAGAAAAAAATGCTCAAAATATAAGTTAAACTTAGTTCTTTTAATTTTCTATAAATTTGATTGTATGCACTTTTGTCATAAAATGTATACCAAGGCCGAATAAAATCGATTTTTCACACGTTTTCGTGAGAAAATAAACAAAAAATCTCTAATTACCGCTTAACTAAGCGTTATAAAAAAAATGTTCTAAGTAAAAGTTGTAGGTTTTTAAATTCTCTACAAATTTATTAAGTTATACATTTGTGCGCTGAAATGCATATTAAAGCCGTAATCTTCATAATAAAAAAAACACTTTTTGACGTGAAAACAGCCTCACCAAGAATTTCAGCAACCATGGCGCCTACCCTATCTTGTAGAGCATAAAACATTTAGTAAACCAGGCGATTTAAAAAAATCGTAGGACCAGTTTTTGAGAAAATCGTAAAAAAGTGAAAAATTACACGAATGAACTACTACTTCCGGTTGACCGAATTTGATGAAAATGTTCGTGTCCGGTCCGGTAGTGGTATGTAAGTTAAGTTTCAAGCTTCAAGTTCGTACGATGTTCCGTTCTTGACATATTCTGTTCACACACACACACACACACACACACACACACACACCACGCACGCACGCACGCACCACACACACACACAGACCAATCGCTAAAAACATGTTTTTTTTGGGTTGAGGGGGTCTGAGAACGTGTAGATCCGGTGAAAACTCGATTACTTAAAATCGACATGAAAACAATACTTTCCTTCCTATATATTCATATAGGCAAGAGAAAGGAAAAAGAAGTACCATCATAATTACGAAACCGGACACAATGATGACTTGACAATTAAAAAAAAATGTAGGATAAAACTTCAAAGTTGTCGAAAGGAATTCACTAGAATTCCGTTCAGTTTTTCAACAGATTAACATCTAAAATAAGACCGGTTAATTGAAAAAACGTCGATCGGGAAGTAAAAGGGTTTCTAACAAAGCGTTCATTCTATTGTGATCAGCAGTTGAGTAACAATGAATGCTCTTTAAATGTGTAGAATTTACAATTATGAAACATTGTAAGTGTAAAGTGTAAATAAATAACACAACTTCTCTCAATGTACAATTTAATGAACTAGTCATTACTTTCTCTTGCCTATATGAATACATAGGCAAGAAAGTATTGTTTTCATGTCGATTTTTCGAAACCGAGTTTTCACCGGATCTATACGTTTTCAGACCTCCTGAACCCAAAAAACATGTTTTTAGCGATTGGTCTGTGTGTGTATACAAAATATCTCAAGAACACAACATCGTACGAACTTGAAACTTAAGTTACATACCACTACCAGACCCGACACGAACATTTTCATCAAAATCGGTCAACCGGAAGTAGTAGTTTATTCGTATACTTTTTCACTTTTTTGCGATTTTCTCAAAAACAGGTCCTACGATTTTTTTTAAAATCGCCTGGTTTATTCAATTTCTTATGCTCTACAAGATAGAGTAGGCGTCATGTTTGTTGAAATTCTCGGTGAGGCTGTGTTCACGTAAAGAAATTGTTTTTTTTTAAGATTATGGCTTTAATATGCAATTTAGCGCAAAAATTTATATAATAAAAGTTGTAAAGAATTTAAAAACCTACAACTTTTATTTCAAACTTTTTTTTTTGTATAACGCTTAGTTTAGCAGTAATTAGCGATTTTCTGTTTTTTTTCTCACGAAAACGTGTGAAAAATCGATTTGTTAAATATTTCGGCTTTAGTATGCATTTTACGACAAAAGTGTATATAATTAAATTTATAGAAAATTAAAAGATCTACAACTTTTATATTAAGCATTTTTCACTACAGAGCCTAGTTTAGCGTGAAAGAGTGATTTTCCGTATTTTAAAGCCAAACTTGAGGTCGATTTTCATTTTGCGTCATTCACTCACGATTAAAATAAGGTTATGTTTATTGGGGTTAGTTTTTTGTTTATTTGTTATGTTTAATTACTAATGTTACGTTTATAGTTAATTATTTGCATTGGCAAGAGAAAGTTGTGTGAGTGTTTCACACCAGATATTTTTTTTATTTTATTTTAGTTAATAGTTAATAATGTAAAGAAATATTGTTTGTTGAAATAGATTTAAACGTAGGTCTACGTATAACTGCAGCCTATTAGACGATGTCTACTCCTGCACAACACAATTAAAAAAAATCTGGTGTGAAACACTCACACAACTTTCTCTTGCCAGTGCAAATAATTAACAATAAACCTAACATTAGTAATAAAACATTAGAAATAAACAAAAAACTAACCTCAATAAACATAACCTTATTTTAATCATGAGTGAAAGACGCAAAATGAAAATCGAACTCAGTTTGGCTTTAAAATACGGAAAATCACTCTTTCACGCTAAACTAGGCTCTGTAGTGAAAAATGCTTAATATAAAAGTTGTAGATCTTTTTATTTCCTATAAAATTTAATATATACACTTTTATCGTAAAATGCATACTAAGGCCGATATCTTTAAAAAAATCAAATTTCAACACATTTTCGTGAAAAAAAACAGAAAATCGCAAATTACCGCTAAACTAAGCATTATATAAAAAATTGTTTGAAATAAAAGTTGTAGGATTTTAAATTCTCTACAATTTTTATTATATAAAGTTTTGCGCTAAAATGCATATAAAAGCCGCAATCTGAAAAAGAAAATGTTTTTACGTAAAAACAGCCTCACGCAGAATTTCAGCAAACATGGCGCCTACCCTATCTTGTAGAGAATAAAAAATTGAGTAAACCAGTCGATTTAAAAAAAAAATCGTAGGACCAGTTTTTGAGAAAATCGCAAAAAGTGAAAATTTACACGAATAAACTACAACTACTATTTCCGGTTGACCGATTTTGATGAAAATGTTCGTGTCCGGTCCGGTAGTGGTATGCAAGTTAAGTTTCAAGCTTCAAGTTCGTACGATGTTCCGTTCTTGACATATTCTGTTCACACACACACACACACACGCGCGCGCGCGCGCACGCGCACACACACATACCAATCGCTAAAAACATGTTTGTGTGGGTTCAGGGGGTCTGAAAACGTATAGATCCGGTGAAAACTGGATTTGTTAAAATCGACAAGAAAACAATACTTTCCTTCCTATTTATTCATATAGGCAAGAGAAAGTAAAAATAACATTGTCTCCTCCTACATCAACCATGAGGAGTGTAACACATGTCAGTACATATAACAATCACTACTATCAACTAAGAAATTCTTGTACGCTATAAAAAATTCCACCGATCAAGTAATTTTTCAGATTCTTTTTAAAGGAATGCAAATTATGACAACATTTTAAAAATTGTGGTAATTTATTCATGAATTTTCTCCCAGCATAAGTAGGTTTTTGTTGAAACAATTTTGTGGAGTGATTAGCCACATAATAATCATTCCTGTTTCTCGTGTTATGATTGTGAACATTGAAATTCTGCATAAAATTATTTTGCCTAACATACATAATCACGTGAAAAATGTAGAGAGAGGGAACTGTAAGCAATTGTAAGGTGGTTAAATAGTGGTGTGTATGAGGTTAGCTGGTTAGCTCCCACCCCATACACACCTAATAGCTTTCTTACCCTATTCATATGCCCAAAACGGGCAGGTGGAGTGTTATTTTAATTGCACTCTATCTGTTTGGTCCAGGGCTAAAAAAAATAGTTCTGTTTCTTATCACATAGTCAGCCACTTATATGACTGAACTATTTAAGATCAGAAGAGGTAGAGGTGTACTGTGACACTAATCAGAGTTATCTTTTCTGAGAGTAATGAATTTCACTATGCAGCCAGACCCTGTGGTGAATGAAGTGAAGGTGTCATTTGCAGGGTGGAAAGTGAGTGCTTTTCGGAGGGCCTGGCATGCTGATAAGCATTCTCTTTTAACTCAGTGAGGAAGGCAATGGTAAACCACCTTACTCCTCGTTTTTACTTAGTAAAACCTCTAGAGGTTCAAACCAGCCTTTCGGCTGTTGACCTAAACAACACCCTATTCATAATACCCATGCTAGAATTACCCCATACTAAGATACCATAACGGATACGAGACAGAATGAGGCCATGATAAGCTGCCATTAGTAATTATTTACCATATAATCTGGCAGTTTGTTTTAGTGCATGCAAACACCCCAGATGATATTTTACTAGAAACTTGATTGGTATAGAAGTGGCAAGAGAAGAAACTTAGAAGAGAAGAGAAGAAACTGAGGCTGTTTTCACGTAAAGAAATAGTTTTTTTAAGATTACGGCTTCATTATAAATTTAGTGCAAAAACTTATGTAATAAAAGTTGTAGAGAATTAAAAATACTACAACTCTTACTTCAAACATTTTTTTGTATAACGCTTAGTTTAGCAGTAATTAGCGATTTTCTGATGTTTTCCTCACGAAAAAGTGTGAAAAATCTATTTTTTTAAGATTTCGGCCTTAGTGTGCATTTTACGATAAAAGTGTATATAATTAATTTTATAGGAAATAAAAAGATGTACACCTTTTATTTAAAACATTTTTCTCTACAGAGCCTAGTTTAGTGGGAAAGAATGATTTTCCGTATTTTTAAGCTAAACTGAGTTTGATTTTCATTTTGCGTCTTTCAGTCATGATTAAAATAAGGTTATATTTTTGTTTATTCCTAATGTTTTTTATTTGCGCCCTGGATCCTCCAGGAGAAGTATAGGACATGTCGTCAGATATAACACCTGAAATACATATAACAATCACACAATGTATCACTACTATCAACAAAGAAATTCTTATACGCTATAAAAAGTTTCACCGATCAAGTAATTTTTTAGCTTTTTTTTTAAAGGAATTCAAATTCTCACAACACTTGAAAATCTGTTAAATCACTTCACTTTTAATCATTCCTGTTTCTCCTTGTGTTATGATTGTGAACATTGAAATTCTGCATAAAATTATTTCGCTTAACGAAGATAATCACAAGCGAAATGTAGTGAGAGGGAACTGTAAGTAATTGTAAGGTGGTTAAATAGTGGGGTGTGGATGAGGTTAGCTGGTTAGCTCCCACCCCATACACACCTAATAGCTCTTACCCTATTCATATTACCCCATACTAAGATACCATAACACGGATATGAGACAGAATGAGGCCATGATAAGCTGCCATTAGTATTTTTTTATTATTTAATCTGGCAATTTGCTTTAGTGCAAATAGCCCAGATGATATTTTACTAGAAACTTGATTGGTATAGAAGTGCCAAGACAAAAATCTATTTAGGGATACTCTTAGGGGAACTTCACTGCTTCTACATGCTCTAAACTATTATTATGAATAAATACATCAATGTTAGGTTATATTGTTAAATATTTGCATTGGCAAGAGAAAGTTGTGCGAGTGTTTCACACCAGATTTTTTTTCTTTGAAATGAATAGGTAATTGTTGATAGATTGTCAGTTGAAAACAATAAATTAAGTTAAGTGGTTATAATTTAGTGGCTATTGAGGCAGGCAGGCGTACGAGTATATTCATTTTATGTGCTTTGTAATTTGTTTGATAAATGAGCGGAAATGATTGAATTAGGTTGAACAGGTGGACGGATGGATGGGATGGGATGCATAGAGCAAGCCCAAATTCAATGACAGTACCTAGTCTATAGCCTACTATGCTGCTGCTACTGCTACTAAGACCTAGCTTAGCTATACTGTTACTCATCTTTGTCATTTGTGGTGGTGGTGAAATGCAATCAACCCTTCCTCCACCACCGCCACCCCCAACTATCATCACTCCAGGTATGTCATCGTCTCACTCTTGTTCATCTCTTTCATTGAAATACCCATAAGGTGAATATTTTCCATTTACGTGCACACACTACATTAACCAAAAATCCTTTTCATCAGACATCAGCTGACGACGTGTCATATGGTTGGTGGCGATTTTTCACGAGTCAATTGGAGAAGTTTCTTTTTTTTCCCGCATCCAGGAGACTCCTTGTGGGAGTATAGGACTTGTCAAGATAAAACTGATAAACTTCAAGTTTATCACCAATGATGAATTCATCACTTACCACCAAAAAATTGTTCCTGCTACTGCTTAACTCGGTAGGCTTGTCATGAACCCAATTGTATCAAATAGCACACAAAATTAAAAAGTCAAACAAAGTGCCAAGACAAAAATCTAGGGAAAATACTGTTTGACTTTTTAATTAGTTAGCAATAATTTTTCCCCGCTACTGGTTAACTTGGTAGGCTTGTAATGAGATTGCGTGTTGAGTTAGTTAACTGGTATGGTGGGATTATCCTTCCTCATAATCGGATGGATCTGATCATCACTTACCTTCCATAACAAACACCTACTCTCCAACAAGAATCCTATTTAACTCTTCTGATTAAACAAATATTGTGTTCTGTTTGATAGAAAGGGGTTCATGACAAGCCTACTCAGTTAACCAGTAGCAGGAACAATTTTTTGGTGGTAAGCAAACTCATCATTGGTGATAAACTTGCAGTTTATCAGTTTTATCTTGACAAGTCCTATACTCATAATTGAACTTGTGATGGTATAGTGGAATAGTTAGTGGGCCATCTACCGCTCCACATAAACGTAACGTTATTAAAGAAAGCAGAGAAGTTGATGTATTTATTCATAATAATAGTTTAGAGCATGTGTACAAGCAGTGAAGTTCCGCTAACAGTATCTCTAGATAGATCATTGTCTTTGTCTTGGCAAGTTTGTAGTAAAATATCATCTGGGGTGTTTGCTTATTATGGCCTCACTCTGTCTCATATTAATTTTTTTAATTTTAATAATTACATAAAAGTTGTAGATGTTTTAATTTCCTATAAAGTTTATTATAGACATTTTTGTCGTAAAATGCATACCAAGGCCAAAATCTTAAAAAAAATCGATTTTTCACATGTTTTCGTGAGGAAAAAACAGAAAATAGCTAATTACCGCTAAACTAAGCATTATACACAAAAATGTTTGAAATAAACGTTGTAGGATTTTAAATTCTCTACAATTTTATTAGATGAATTTTTGCGCTAAAATGCATATTAAAGCCACAATCTTAAAAAAACAATTTTTTTATGTGTAAACAGCCTCACCAAGAATTTCAGCAAACATGGCGCCTACCCTATCTTGTAGAGCATAAAAAATTTAGTAAACTAAGCGATTTTTAAAAAATTGTAGGACCAAATTTTGAGAAAATTGCAAAAAAGTGAAAAATTACACGAATAAACTACTACTTTTGGTTGACCGATTTTGATGAAAATGTTTGTGTCGGGTCCGGTAGTGGTATGTAACTTAAGCTTCAAGTTCGTACGATGTTCCGTTGTTGAGATATTATGTTCACACACAGATAGAGACCAATAGGTAAAAAGCAGTAGTGTGCGAGGGTGTATATGGTGGGTGAAGAGTGGGTGGGACATTAAAACAATAATTTCCTTCCTATACATGTATATTCATATAGTTGGCAAGAGAAAGTAATAATGAATGTATTGGGGTAAACATTATGAACAGAACGATGCATTTTTACAAGAGGTACATTTATTTACTCCACCGATTCATCATAACAGAATAATATCACTTTCACCCATGTTGAATGAGGCACGAGTGTGGACATAGCTTAAGCTTAAGCTCATCATATAGGCCTACACATTTCACTGATTAAATTGTTACCTACTACGAGGTCTGTTCAAAAAATAACCAAACTTCATGAATTACGCACTAATGCAGATATTTAGCGACATGCGGTTGGTGGTACACAGTTCTATGTCATTCCTTTTGTCAACACATTTTCTTGAATTGTTGATATCTCATTTAATTTTCGTGGTGTTCTGTTTTTAGTACGACGTGTTTAAGTGCTAGTGACAATTTTTGTAATGTGCGAAATTCGGGAGCAAACGTGCAACATGAAATTTCGCGTTAAGCAGGGGAAAACTTTCACAGAAACGATTTCAACTTTTGAAACAAGCTTAAGGAGATGATTCTCTGAGTTGTACGCATTGTTGTGATTAGTTTTCTCAATTTGAAAGTGGTCGCCAGTCAATTGAAGATGACCCTCAACCTGGAACGCCTTTGACTTCAACTGATGGGACCCTCGTTAGGAAAATCCATAATCTGGTGGGTGTAAATCGCCGATTGACTGTCAGAGAACTTTCAGAAGAGGTTGGCATCTCAATTGGATTGTACCATGAAATTTTAACTGAAAAATTGAACTTGCTTTGTGAGTTGCAGCAAAGTTTGTTCCCCGTTTGATGACCACACAGTAAAAAGAACATCGTGTGGTAGTTTGTCGGCAACTTCTTGAACAAGCCAATGATGATGCAACATTCAGGTAAAGGATCATAACAGGAGACGAAAACTGGGTTTACGGCTACGGCATTGAGACAAAAGTGCAGTGTTCACAACGGGTTGACAAAAATTTCACATTACAAAAATCGTCACTAGCACTTAAACACGTCGTACTAAAAACACAACACAATGAAAAGTAAATGAGATATCAACAATCCAAAAACATATGTTTAATAAAGAAAGACGTAGAGTAGTGTGCTGCCAACCGCACGTCGCTAAGTATCCCTGTTTGCATGTAATTCAAAAAGTTTGGTTATTTTTTGAACAGACCTCGTATACTGTAAGTATGGTGAATGCAGCGTCTGGGTGAAACCCATATAACAGATGAAATGGTCTGCATCAACAATGTCGCAATTGCAATTGACCTTTTAGACAGCAGCCAGTGGTCAAAAAATCATGTTTCAGTAAATTGGTCGTATCAACAGCCTCAAGTCTAAGCTTACATTTGATTCTGTTAGTCTTATTTTCATATTTGTTTCATCAACCGAATATAACGGATGTTTTATTAAGGACGCAACCCTCATTATAACAAGATAGAAGTAATACATTGGTATGTTGGTAACAGTGTACTCAAGGCCAACTACCTGAGGCAGTTAAAATGTTCCAGTCAACCATTAGTCTGGTGACAGCAAACGTTTCGTTATCACAGTGTCACCAATAGTTTTTTACAAGCAACAACGCATGTTAATTGTAGAGACTTACATAGCGAGTAAATCTTACAAATGCAATGCCAACGCGATAAGGATGCAAATTTAACTTTTTCGTAGCTCTGAAAACAGTAGTTAATGTTAGCCGAGCTTGCGATGATAATCTTCTATGCAATTTTTTTAGGTGATTGAGTCAAACGTTTTTTCAAATCATCGAGAACTTCCGCGGTTAACTTTGTTGGCTGGTGAGGTGGTTTCTCATAGAGTACAATCCCAGTTCAATGAAATTTATTTATCAAACGCAATATTGACGATTTATTCGGAACAGCAGAACGGGGAAATTTCAAGTGAAACTTATCTTGCACACATTTGTAAGATTTACTCGCTATGTAAGTCTCTACAATAAACACGGCATTTTTCCTTGGAAAAAACATTCGTGACACAATATAACGAAACGACTGGTGTCACCACACTAATGCTTGACTGGAACATTTTAACTGCCTCAGGTAGTTGGCCTTGAGTACACTGTTACCAACATACAATTGGGGGAGACAAATTTACCCATGTAAATTTGTGTCCTTAATAAAACACCCGTAATTAGGGTGTGTTAAGTTAGGCTATACTGCCCTGCTAACCCAAAAAACCATAACTCCATGGAGTATGATATGCAAGAAATGAGGATTTTGCATTTTGGCCTAAGCCACTTGTTAAAAATACGCAGGTTATCTGACTTCCTATTGTTTCATGCACATTTTACGCCAAAGAATCAGAAAAATACTTCAGTTTTTTCCAAAATGCTTTTTTTATTAACATTTATGCAGATACAGTTAAGGCATTCATGTTATAAGAAGCCAAAAAGGGGTAACTGCAGTTACCCCTTTTTGGGTAGATACGGTATTTCGGCATATTTTTTTGGTTTTCTTATACTTTTAAACATAAGAATCAATTCAAAACTCAAATTTAATTTTTTTGCAGTTATGGCTTTTTGGCTTAGTAGGGCAGTATATTGGGCCTACTCACAGATTGTTGTTTAGGTCATCAGCCGAAAGGCTGGTTTGAACGTGTAGAGGTTTTACTAAGTAAAACGAGAAGTGAGGTGGTTTACCAATGCCACAACACACTGAGTGGAAAAGTACACTTATCAGCATGCCGGGCCTTCTGAAAAGCACATATTTTCCACTCTGCAAACGACACCTTCACTTCATTCACCACAGGGTCCAACTGTATAATGAAATTCATTACTCTCAGAGGAGATAACTCTGATTAGTGTCACAGTACACCTCTACCTCTTCTCTTATTAAATGATTCAGTCATTTAATTGGCTGAACATGTGATAAGAAATAGAACTATTTATTTTAGCCCTGCAACTAACAGATTGAGTGTAATTAATTTGACACTCCACCTGTCTGTTATGGGCAGACTCACAGATTGTAAATAATAACTGTGCCTACCATTATAAGAAATGTTTCTTGTTGCCAGGTGATTCCGACATACTGGGCAAACCGTCGTCCACTGACCGTTCACAAATTCACCGCTTTTGGATAGACAAAATTGAAGCGTCTGATGCGGTGGCACTCTACGGCATCAATGGTTTGGCAGCCAGGGGAGAACAACGCGTAACTGTCGTTAAAACGCATTACACGTTCATCAACAGCCGATTTTTGTCGCACGTTAAACGTCAGCTTCCGACTCCTAGTAAACTGGCCGCTCTCATAAAAAAACACTCCCAATACACTTCACCATGATTCGACAGCCAGGAGGGATTTTCTCAATAATACTTCTTTTCGGATATAACATACTACACAATAAACAATATATTAAAAAAATCTTGTGAGAAACGCTCACACGACTTTCTCTTACCAAAGCAAATAATTTAAACAATATAACCTAACATTAGTAATAAAACATTAGAAATAAACAAAAAACTAACCTCAATATTAACATAACCTTATTTTAATCATAGTACACCATAGACATCATAGACACCATAGTAGGCCTACTTGCCGATAGTGAAGAAGGTCTACAGCATCTAGTGAGCAAAATAGCCACAGTAAGTTGCAAATATGGCCTTGATATCAACAGTAAGAAAACAAAGTTCATGTTGATCTCCAAGCACACAAACGACAATGCCAAAATTTTCGTCAATAACCAGTAATTAGAACGTGTGAAACACACAATGTACCTGGGAACAATGATAAATGAAAATTGGGACATGGCACAGGAGATTAAATATCGCATAGCAAGGGCAACAGCTGCTTTCAATAAAATGAACAGAGTTTTCAGGAGCCATGATCTTACCATTGAAACGAAAATCAGACTTTTGAGGTGCTACATCTTGTCTATTTTGCTGTATGGAGAAGAGACATGGACATTGAACAAGAGTATGATTAAACGTATAGAAGCCTTTGAATTGTGGTTGTACCGGAGAATGCTTAAAATATCATGGACAGAGCATGTAACAAATGAAGAAGCTCTGAGACGGATGAAGAAATCCAGAGAAATATTGAACACCATCAAGATCCATAAACTTCAGTATTTGGGACACGTCATGCGGAATGAGTCCAGATACTCTTTGATACAGCTCATTGTGCAGGGGAGGATAGATGGAAGGAGAGGACCAGGAAGAAGAAGAATATCCTGGCTACACAACCTCAGGGAATGGACCGGAAAGACATCTGCTGAACTTTTCCGTATTGCTGTCAGCAAAGTGAGAATTGCCATGCTGGTTGCCAACATCCGAAACGGATAGCGCACTAAAAGAAGAAGAAGAAGATTTTAATCACGAGTGAAAGACGCAAAATTAAAATCAAACTCAATTTGGCTTAAAAATACGGAAAATCACTCTTTCACACTAAACTAGGCTCTGTAGAGAAAAATGCTCTAAATAAAAGTTGTAAATCTTTTTATTTCCTATAAAATTTAATATATACACTTTTGTTGTAAAATGCATTCTAAGGCCAAAATATTTTTAAAAAATCGATTTTTCACACGTTTTCGTGAGAAAAAAACAGAAAATCGCTAAATACCGCTAAACTAAGCGTTGTACAAAAAAATGTTTGAAATAAAAGTTGTAGGATTTTAAATTCTCTACATTTTTTATTATATAAATTTTTGTGCTATAATACATATTAAAGCCGTAATCTAAAAAAAAACACTTTTTTGCGAGAAAACAGCCTCACCCAGAATTTCAGCAAACATGACACCTACCTTATCTTGTAGAGAATAAAAAATTGAGTAAACCAGGCGATTTTAAAAAACATTGTAGGACCAGTTTTTGAAAAAATCGCAAAAAAATGAAAAATTACACGAATAAACTACAACTACTACTTCCGGTTGACCGATTCTGATGAAAATGTTTGTGTCGGGTCCGGTAGTGGTATCTTAACTTAAGGTTCAAGTTTCAAGTTTGTACGTTGTTCCGTTCTTAAGATATTCTGTTCACACACACACACACAGACCAATCGCTAAAAACATGTTTTGTTGGGTTCAGGGGGTCTGAAAACGTATAGATCCGGTGAAGAGTGTAATTGTTGTGATGGACATGAAAACAATAGAGTCGACCCTCGCAATAACGGACACCGTTATTACGGACTTTCAATACAACGGACTAGCTGTCAGAAATCGGCTAAAACGACAGATCGTGTAAAACCATCATGATAACGCGTCTAACTTATTCCGACATGTGCTGCTATCTGGTTAAAGTTATGCCGTACTGTGCGTAGGAGGGGTAAAGGTTAACTCACGGTTACTTGTTAGGAAACGGGTTGGTCTATGTCTAGTTGTCTTTGTCCGGTAGGGTTAATTCTAGTATGTGTTAGTTTTATCTGTTCGTGGTCTTTCTTAGCTAGCGTACGTAGTTCTGTGCCCTTTCTTAGCTTTTTCAGTAAAGTGTTTACTACTGAATTGTAGTTTATTTCATTACTTATACAGTTTAGTATTTCATTATATTTTATTATTGTTGGTGTACATATTACGTTTTGTGTTTGGGGAAAGTCGTGAAATTGTTGTTAGCTTTCTTGAAATTTAAGATGGCGTCCTCGTCTAAAAGAAAACGAGTTAATTTGTCCGTTGGCGACAAATTGCAGTTAATAAAAAAACTGGAATCTGGTGCTAGTGTTGCAAGTTTGTGTGACGAGTACGGTGTTAAAAAGCAAACTGTTTCAGACATACGGAAATCTAAAGAGAAACTTCTGAAATGTTCATTAAACTATAATAATGCAATGAATTTAGAGAACGAAAGAAAACATATGAGAGTTGCGGGAAATCAAGATCTCAAAAATTCCGTTTTTAAGTGGTTTATGCAACTACGATCTTCTGGAATAAACGTGCGTGGTGTAGAAATTCAGAATGCTGCTAAACGATTCGCAAATCGACTAGGAATAGAACATTTTGAAGCTAGTGATGGATGGCTGTGGCGATTTCGAAGCAGACATGGTTTAACAAACCATATAACTCATGGCGAAGCAGCCAGTGCACCGACTGAAGAAATTCAACCTTTCAAGGACAAATTAAAAAAGTTAATGAAAGATGAGTCTTTGAAACTTTTTCAAGTTTACAATGCTGACGAGACGGGATTATTCTGGCGATCACTTCCGAAAAATACTCAAGCGTATGAACACGAAAAAAACTACCGGGACGTAAAAATATAGCAAAGACAGATTGTCAGCGCTATTTTGTGCCAATGCTGACGGATCACATAGTCTGAAATTAGCCATTGTTGGAAAGGCTGCACGTCCTCGTCCTTTGAACACTCTTCCTGTGCATTATTATAGCTCTAAAAAGGCGTGGTTCAATTTACAAATATGTGAAGATTGGTTTTTCAAAAAATTTGTCCCTTCTGTGCGTGAATTTCAAGAAACAACCTTAAATATTCCAGCAAAAGATGTAAAAGCTCTTTCAATTATGGATAATGCACCAGCACACCCGCTTCCTGAAAAGCTCGTCAGTAACGACAGAAAAATTAAGTGCCTGTATTTACCGCCAAATGTGACACCTTTACTCCAGCCAATGGATCAGACTGTCATCTCGGCATGTAAAAGATTGTATCGGCGAAAATACATGGATGAAGTCCTTGAAGTATTGGAGGACGACGATGATGCAACAGAAGATCGCCAAGGAGAAAAAACTCTATACAACATCAAAAAGTATTCAATTAAATCAGCTATTTTTAATATAAATGCCTCATGGAATTGCGTAAAAAAGGATACTCTTGTAAATTCGTGGAATAAACTATTGAAAGAAAACGACGATGTAGAAGAAAACTTAAAAGATTATCTACAAGAATCTGGTGAACTAGTAAACATTTTCATACAAAGTGGAGAGAACAAAATCATGGAAGATGATGTCCGACAATGGTTAGAAGATGATGACTGCGATCCCGGATATCAAGTGATGGATGAAGATGAGATAGTAGAAGAAGTTCTCAAAAGAAATGACAATGATTCCAGTGACGAAGAGGAGGAGGTACAAAAGCTAAAACTTTCTGTAGTTCGGGAGGCAATTGATACCGTTATTTCATTCATCGATTCATCCGACGAGCAGAATGTACAGCAGTTTTATGAAAATATTAGACAGTTGAAAGAACTTATAATAAAGAAACAGAATCAATCAGGCACACAATCAAAAATAAGCAAGTATTGTTCTCCAATTCAATCTTCGAGTCAATAATTAACATTTTTCGTTTTTCCGTTATAACTCTTGTGATATTTCGTTTTTTTATGTACAATATACTTATTGTAATCAAGTTTTACGACAACTGTAAGCTACACCTACTGTTAATTTACGTGTAAATACTGTGTACAAATAATGAAGCCTAATGTGTTCATCCAATGTGACGTAATATGTAATATACTAGGTAAGTTTAGTGTAAAATTAAATTACGTTTTTCGAAATATATTTCATTTTAGATTATTTACTCATTAAGTTCACATCGTACAGTATTATGATTCTGCAAAATGTACTTCTATATTAGTTACAGTACATATTTCCCCTCAAGTTTGGTTATTTCGTAACTTTCAATATAACGGACATCGTTGATCCCCATTTAGTCCGTTATTGCGAGGGTCGACTGTACTTTCCTTCCTATATATTCATATAGGCAAGAGAAAGTAAAAAATCTGGTGTGAAACACTCAAACAACTTTCTGTTACCAATGCAAATAATTAACAATAGCCTATAACTAAGTAATAAAACATTAGAAATAAACAAAAAACTTACCTTATTTTAATCAGAGTGAAAAACACAAAATGAAAATCGACCTCAATTTGGCTTAAAAATACGGAAAATCACTCTTTCACGCTAAACTAGGCTCCGCAGAGAAAATGCTTTAAATAAAAGTTGTACATCTTTTAATTTCCTATAAATCTATACTAATATAATAAAGAAGATAAGTCTGCTTGTTTGTTTGTATGAGGTGGTAATCTCACAAACTACTCAACTCTTTCATTGTTGGATAGCTTAGAGGTTCCTGATGAATAGGGGGGCTGGCTATTTTGCAACTTTAACTGTGACCATGTCGCATGTTTCAGATTATCGGTTCCATAGCACTTCTTCTATTTTTTTAACCCTTTAATTTTTTGTTTTTTTTTGTTTAACGTCCGACTGTTCTGCAATTACTGCTAATGCAGACGGTGAATGATGAAATGAATTTTTGTAACGTATGAAAAAATGCCTTGGCTGAATGGGATTCGAACCCAAGACCAACCCTTTAACTGCTACGTTAGGAATCGTCATGTGTAACCTCCTGTGGTGAATTAGGAATGACTTTTTTGGTGTCATCTTAAATCATTACTTATTTCTTTTAAGTTTAAAATAAAATCAAAATCATACACACTTCATAAAAGAAGAAACACCAAACTCATATGCTACAGCTGTTTCGAAAAAATAATTATTTATTTATTTATTTACTATTTTCATTGTAAAATCAGGCGATGATAACCTCGCTAAGGTTTTTCGCCTTTAAAAAAAAAACATTGTAAAATGTAATATTTTATTTATTTTTATAATAAAAAAAATGAAGAAAATGATATAACCGAAATATAACTTGAAAATAATCGAATAAATTAAGACACCAAAATACCACGGCAACACATCTGACAATATGTGATGTAGCTAATAAATACAAAACACTGTCAAAAAGTTTCACGTAAGATGGTGTAACATGTCCATTATGTAGTGTTATGATTTTCCAATGATTTAACATTAGAACGTACAAATGCGCAAGTAGCACGTGCGTTTGATTTTCAATAACGTTAAAGTACGTTAGTAGCACAGTAAGTGCCGCGAGCTCCGAACGTATATATACGTCAATAGCGAGCGGTTAAAGGGTTAAGTCCTCTGGATGGTGTATTTTTTGGGCTAGAACCAACCACGATTCAACTTTAACATTTCATAGAAAAACTTAAAGAATAACATAATAAATCTTTATAATGGATCCTACAGTTTGAAATTAATTCTATTTTATATAAAGAATTTATATAATAAATTTCACTAACCTTATTTTTACACTGCATCAACTTTTATCTTTACTCACATGTGTTTCGGTGGATCCACCATCATCAGAGTAAATATCATAATTGAAACTAAAAAAATTTTTATTGATTAAAATCTACAGAAGATGATACATCTTCAGTCATTTGTCTGTTTTACACAAATGACTAAATTAAATTATTAATACAATAGCTGACCTCAAAACTAAGTCAGGGAGCTACAGGACATACAAACAGCGATCGGTTAAATTTAGGGAACAAATGAGGGTCAGGAAAGCCATCGTGATTTCGGACGCTGAGAGACTGAGAAGATCCGAAACATTGAAGAATTATTGGCGAAGAAGAGGTTAAGTACGGGAGCGACAACTGCGGGGGCGTTTTGGTGGAACATCGGAAAGAGCTAGACGTTGAAAGATTGAACTTAAGTGGTCCTTTGTGGCCGTACCCTCAAAAAAAAAAAAAAATCATTAATGAATAAAAAATTTTTGTTTCAATTTTTCATTTACTCTAATGAAGGTGGATCCACCAAAACACGTGTAAGTAAAGATAAAAGTTAGTGCAGTTTATAAAGAAGGTTAGTGAAATTTATTATATAAATTCATTATACAAAATAGAATTGATTTTAATATATACAGTTTTCACTTGATATACTTACACATTTTCAGACCCCCTTAACCCAAAAACCATATTTTTAGTGATTGGTCTGAGGGTGTGTGTGTGTGAACAAAATATCTGAAAAAGGGAACATCGCACTAAGTTGAAACTTGCAACTTAAGTTAGGTACCAAGAGGATCCGACACAAATAGGGGAGAGGAACCAAATATGGAATACCATTTTCATTTTTTCATTTTCCAGGGTTTCTATGACTTGTTTGAAATTACGCGAATTTTATATCAATTGTAGAAATAGTTTATTTCACATCTAGAAAATACAAAATCTTAAATTTACAAATATAATTTTTAAAAAAATTTTTTCTTTAGCGACATTATTTTTACAATTCACAAAATAGGATCTTAATATGGGATAGATTGGGTTATAATTTGGAATAGATACATAATTTGCCTACAAAGATTTTAAAGCACCAAAGTATTAATCCAATCAGTTTGTTTACAGTAATCAAAGACAAAATACAACCTTTCAGTACTAGTGCATTGTTCATGACTTCAATAATTATTACACCTCAAACATTGAATCCACTTTTCACCTTTTTTATCTTCATTGTAATCACCTTGACAAAAACACGCTGTATTTGGTCTGTTTGAATCTGGTAGTTGTTTCTGTCGGTAAAACCAATGGTGCGAGAAAATGAGGATTTCCAATGTCCTGTCTGGAAAAGCACTAGACCCTATTCCATATGTGGCTCCTTTCCCTTACTTTCATCAACATCAGTCAACTGGAAGTAGTAGTTTACTCGGGTAATTTTTTTCACGCTTTTGCAATTTTCTCAGAAACGGATCTTTAGATTTTTTTTAAAAATCGCCTCATTTAGTATTTTTTATGCTCTACTAGATAATAGGGTAAGCGCCACACCATGTTCACTGAAATTCTTGAGAGACGTGTGCTGCTATCGTAGAAAAAATGTTTCAACATAGCGTAGCGTAGCGACCTTAATATGCATTCTACTGCAAAAGTGTACAACATTAAAACAACTACAAATTGCATTTCAAACCTTTTCTTGTACAACCATTAGCTTAGCGGCAAGTGATTTTCTGTTTTTGTTTTTTACTTTCTCTTGCCTATATGAATATATAGGAAGGAAAGTATTGTTTTCATGTCGATTTTTTGAAATCGAGTTTTCACCGGATCTATACGTTTTCAGACCCCCTGAATCCAAAAAACATGTTTTTAGCGATTGGTCTGTGTGTGTGTGTGTGTGTGTGAACAGAATATCTCAAGAACGGAACATCGTACGAACTTGAAACTTGAAACTTAAGTTACATACCACTACCGGACGCGACACGAACATTTTCATCAAAATCGGTCAACCGGAAGTAGTAGTTTATTCGTATAATTTTTCAGTTTTTTGCGATTTTCTCAAAAACTGGTCCTACGATTTTTTTTAAAATCGCCTATTTTACTCAATTTTTTATTCTCTACAAGATAGGGTAGGCGCCATGTCTGCTGAAATTCTCGGTGAGGCTCTTTTCACGTAAAAACGTTGTTTTTTTAAGATTACGGCTTTAATATAAATTTTAGCGCAAAAACTTATATAATAAAAGTTGTAGAGAATTTAAAAACCTACAACTTATGTTTCAAACATTTTTTTGTATGACGCTTAGTTTAGCGGTAATTTGCGATTTTCTGTTTTTTTTCTCACGAAAACGTGAGAAAAATCGATTTTTTTAACATTTCGGTCTTAGTATGCATTTTACGACAAAAGTGTATATAATAAAAGTTATAGAAAATTAAAAGATCTACAACTTTTGTTTAGAGAATTTTTCTCTACAGAGCCTAGTTTAGCGTGAAAGTGTGATTTTCCGTTTTTTTTAAGCCAAATTGAGTTCGATTTTCATTTTGCGTCTTCCACTCATGATTAAAATAAGGTTATGTTTTTGAGGTTAGTTTTTGTTCATTTCTAATGTTTTAATACTAATGTTAGGTTTATTGTTAATTATTTGCATTGGCAAGAGAAAGTTGTGTGAGTGTTTCACACCAGATTTTTTTTCTTTTTATATCAAAATCGGTAATAATATAGTATTTTTAAGATTGCGGCCTTAGTATGCATTTCACGACAAGAATGAATGTAATATCAGTTATAGGAAATTAAAGTTTTACAGAAGAAACTTTTTTTACTTTTTTTGCATTAATGATTAAATTTAGGTTATATTTTTAATTTTGCATTGTTTAGTCATGATCATACATAGGAAGTACCCATAACAGACAGGTGGAGTGTCAAATTCTTTACACTCAGTCTGTTCGTTGCTGGGCTAAAATAAATAGTTGTTTCTTATCACATGGTCACCCAATTAAATGACTGAATCATTTAATAAGAGAAGAGGTAGAGGTGTACTGTGACACTAATCACAGTTATCTCCTCTCAAAGTAAGTGATTTCATTATACAGCCAGACCCTGTGGTGAATGAAGTGAAGGTGTCATTTGCAGAGTAGAAAATATGTGCTTTTCAGAGGGCCTGGCATGCTGAAAAGCGTACTTTTCCACTGAGCGAGTTGTGGCATGGTAAACCACCTCACTCCTGGTTGTTACTTAGTAAAACCTCTACAGGTTCAAACCAGCCTTCCACCTGAGGAGCTAAACAACAACATACATAGGTTATATTGTTCATTACATAAATTGCAAGAGAAAGTCGTGTGAGTGTTTTGCACCAGATTTTTGTTTTAAAAAATGATAAGCTATTTCTCTGTTTAACAATGCAACGTTCCCATCACATGGAAAATACGACATGTCAAATAACAATGAATGTAGTTGAGTGGAGTAATTTTTAAAAAGTGCTTCACAAAACACCAGATGTTGTAATTGGGCAACGACAGAACATAAGCATGAAAACACCAGATGTTGTAATTGGGCAATGACAGAACACAAGCACTTACTTAAAAATGTAACTAAACATTTAATGATGGAGTGAAACACTCACAAGATATTAACCTACGTTTAATGACGGAGTGAATGATGCTTAATGAAAATCACTAATATTCACGCTCAACTAAGCGCTTCAACTGCTCTTCATGTAAAAGTTGTACAGTTTTTACTTTTATATAACTTCAATTTTAAATACTTTTGTTGTAAAATGCATTCTAAGGTCTCAATCTTAAAAAAAACTCAATTTTGTTACCAATTTGCTTTTTTTTATTATAGGGAACTGTACATTATTGACAACTACCCAATTTGATCGCTGCTTTTCGCTGTATTTTTGAAGTGGATCAAGCATGCACGAGTTTAAACAGGGACCCCCAGTAGAGAGTTTGTTCACGGATGGCTGTCAGCTGGTCACCATACAAAGTCACTTGCCCAACTGGTGTTACTTAACAAATAATAGCAAATTTCCACCAGCTGACTGACTGGGTTGGCCCAGAGGCCATTTTTACCAATTTCAATTTACCAATTTTAATGTGCCCATAACAGACAGGTGGAGGGTCATATTATTTACACTCAATCTGTTGGTTGCAGGGCTAAAATGAATAGTTGTGTTTCTTATCACATGTCAGCCAATTAAATGACTGAATCATTTAATAAGAGAAGAGATAGAGGTGTACTGTGACACTAATCACAGTTATCTCCTCCTCTGAAAGTAATGCATTTCATTATACAGTTGTACCCTGTGGTGAATGAAGTGAAGGTGTCATTTGCAGAGTGGAAAATATATGCTTTTCAGAGGGCCCGGCATGCTGATAAGCATACTTTTCCATTCAGTGAGGAAGGCAATGGTAAACCACCTCACTCCTCGTTTTACTTAGTAAAACCTTTAAAGGTTCTAGCCAGCTTTTCGGCTGATGACCTAAACAACAACAATTTTAATGAAAAAATACGTAAAATCACTCTAATTGACACTGTCAAAAAAATACCGTATTGTTCCGAATACAAGCCGCAGTTTTTTCCTAAAAATCGGTTCCATAATTTGACCTGCGGCTTGCATTCGCGCTTTTATAATAATAATCGTTTCTTATTAAGCATAACTAGGTATGAATAGAGAGAGGGCGAGAGAGAGGGCGGGAGGGGAGGTAGAGACAGGGCGAGAGGGGGAGGGTGGGGGAGAGAGACGCACTCCTTACGTACTACGTGTACAGTCATTTTTATCAGTTTGGTGTTACAGTATAAAGTTTGCTAGCAGTTTTCTTATATTTCATTTTATTTTTTAGCCGATCATTTGTTTTTTGTTGTATTTTATACATCGCCCACTCATGGCGATGCATGTTAAGCATCGTGATGTTATAGGTTAAGCGTACTTTGTCTATACAAGTACCCAAAAAGTAGCGCAGCACTTGCGATACCAATTTCGAATTATTGGTATCGCAAGTCCTGCGCTACTTTTTGGGTAAAAACGCGGAAAAGACATCCACCAAAGAAGCTGGAAGAAAACACAAATAATGTAGATGAATCCTTGTGTTCGGCATTGAACAAAAAATAAACAAAAACTTCTAAATGCTAATTAAGTAGTAAGTGTATTTTGTTTGTACGGTATTTTCTTCTTAAAAAATAAAATACTTTCAAAAACATACAAGTACTGTACTTGAAATTTATTTCCTAGTTTTCATCGTAATTTTTCCGATGCGGCTTGTTTTCGGAATAATACGGTACTTGAAATAAAAATTATTGCAGGTTTTGTTGAATTTCTCTTAACATGCATATTAATGGCACAAGGCGACGCCCCCCCCCTCCCAGCAGACATGTCACAATGACTATGTACGAGTGAGCAACTGTGAATTAGAACTTGTAATAATTTTCCAGGCCCTGGCTGGGAATTGAACCCAGGACTTCTGCTTTGAAGTGTAGCATACTAACCACTGGGCCATAAAGGCGGGCCATTACCCTACCCTATCTTGTACAGTAAAACATACAAAATGTAGTAAATGAGGCACTCTAAAATAATTGTATGAGCCGTTTCTGAGAACATTTTAAGATAAACTACTACATCTGGTAGACCAATTTTTACTTTCTCTTGCCTATATGAATATATAGGAAGGAAAGTATTGTTTTTATGTCCATTTTAAGAAATCGAGTTTTCACCAGATCTATACGTTTTCAGACCCCCTGAACCCACACAAACATGTTTTTAGTGATTGGTCTGTGTGTGTATACAAAATATCACAAGAACGGAACATCGTACGAACTTGAAACTTAAGTTACATACCACTACCGGACCCGACACGAACATTTTCATCAAAATCGGTCAACCGGAAGTAGTAGTTTATTCGTGTAATTTTTCACTTTTTTGCGATTTTATCAAAAACTGGTCCTACAATTTTTTTTAATAATCGCCTGGTTTACTAAATTTTTTATTCTCTACAAGATAGGGTAGGCATCATGTTTGCTGAAATTCTTGGTGAGGCTGTTTTCACGTAAAAACAAAGTTTTTTTAAGATTACGGCTTTAATATGCAATTTAGCGCAAACATTTATATAATAAAAGTTGTAAAGGATTTAAAAACCTATAACTTTTATTTCAAACATTTTTTTTGTATAACGCTTAGTTTAGCAGTAATTAGCAATTTTCTGTTTTTTTCTCACTAAAACGTGAGAAAAATCGATTTTTTTAAGATTTCGGCCTTAGTATCATTTTATAATAAAAGTGTATATAATTGAATTTATAGAAAATTAAAAGATCTGCAACTTTTATTTAGAACATTTTTCTCTACAGAGCCTAGTTTAGCATGAAAGAGTGATTTTCCGTATTTTTAAGCCAAACCGAGTTCTATTTTCATTTTGCGTCTTTCACTCATGATTAACATAAGGTTATGTTTATTGAGGTTAGTTTTGTTGTTTATTTCTAATGTTTTATTACTAATGTTAGGTTTATTGTTAATTATTAATATTGGCAAGAGAAAGTTGTGTGAGTGTTTCACACCAGATTTATATGAAAATGTTTGTGTAATATAAAACTAATACACACACACACCAAAACTGTAAAAACATGTATTTTTGCTATATGGGGACCTGAAAACGTGTATTTCTGGTAAAAAATTGACATGAAAACAATACTTTATTCCCCTATAATTAATATGTTCATATAGGGTAAGATAAATTAATCAACAACACATTTTACAGCTTACAGAACACACAAAAGTGTATACCAGGTGTACAGTATTCAGATGAACTAAAGTCCCCTAGCTGTGGGAGTGAGAGAATGCATAACGCTCTCACTCGCACAACCCATACGCACCTACCCAATAACATTGTCGTATAATTTTACTCATTGTTGTGAGCAAGCGTTTATGCACGCAGTGAACTAACAATTAAGATAACGACTGTAGTATGTTTTCAGATTTGGATTATAACGGTAAAGACCTTTGAGCGCATGCATAGTTATGCCACATATCTCCCTCTCCCTCGCTCGGCTATGGAACATTTTTATTTATTTTTTTTGGTTTAACGTCTGACTGTTCTGCAATTACTGCTAATGCAGATGGTGAATGATGGAATGATTTTTTTGTAACGTATGAAAAAATGCCGTGCCTGAATGGGATTCGAACCCAAGACCGCATGATGAGAGGCGAGCGCGGCCAGCTATGGGACATTAGTTCGTCCGATACCTATACTAGGGAACTCCAAATATAGGAGGGGGGGGGGAGCGCTCATTTTAATTAGATAGTTAATGTTTTCTTCCCACGAATAAAAACAAAGACTTGTTATAATCAGATATCATTAGTGAATGTTTAGACCTTCAAATATGAATATCAATATGGATACATTTTAAGCTGGATTTCATACATAAATGCCATGGAGTCTCTTTAAATACCGTAATAGTTTTAAGTTTTAGCGTGCCGGTTAATCATTGATAGAGATCACGTTCAAATCTCAAGTCTATTTTTTTTCTGTATTGAATAATTTTTTAATTTATAAAACATTACTACAAGACCATGATTGTTGTGGAAAGCAGATATGACGGCAGTCAAAGGAGAGAATCTCAAAATTAGGTCGGATCATTAAAAAATACCTCAACAAGAAATGTTTCTTTGACAGGATCCAGAAACCCGTCCTCAACGAACAATTCTACAGAAATTCAGAACCCCTAGCAGACCGGATGAGGAAAAAGAGAATTTCTTCCTTTGGACATTTATCTCTTGAGGAAAGACTCCACCAGAATCAAAAACACAAATCATCAACGTTTTCCTAACCAGGAAATTTCAGCACCGATGGATCAAGAAATAGTACAGATTCCGAATCTCACTTGAAGTCAAGGAAAAAGCGTCACAAAAAGTACTCCACCCAAATAATTGAAAAAAGATTTTTTTTCTTTAATGAACTTTATCAAGTCCTATGTCGCTTTAGTATTATTTATTTCCAATATTATTTTAACAATAAAATTTTTTCCTGCAAATACATTTGAACCACCAATAACCAACCATCCTTCCATGTTACGCTAACATGTTATGTTAGCTATGTTATGTTATGTTGTTGGTAACGCTAACACACACGTAACACCCAACTAATTCATACAATTTTCAATACTCAAATAGAAAACAATTTACAAATTTATGTATTTGAAGCTAAAATACAGCTTAAAATGTATTCATGTTGACATTTGGTAAAGGTGTAAACATTTTCTAATGATTCCTGATTATAACGAGTGTTCATTTATTCGTGGGAAGAAAACATTAACACAATAATGAAAATCAATGCTATTTCCGTACGGTTCAAATTCCATGCGACAACCGGTAAACTGCTAATATCAATCTGCTCTCGTGACAAACAAACGTTTTCGAGTTAGGGCAGTATTGTTGGGAGGTTGCGAAATGATGCACATCACAAGGGCACAGGGGGGGAGAGAGAGAGAAAGAGAGAGAGAGAAGTAGCTTCTAGTGAAATAAGTAGACTTGGACTGAAATAGAGAAGAGTGTGTAGTTTATTGATTATTGTTTATTGTGTTTGTGATAGTGTCTATAAGCGTTCGTTTTGTAGTGAATTGGCCCAGAAGTCCACAGGGGGTGTGTTTGGCTGATGGGTCTCCTCCTTGGCACCTGCAATCAACCACAAAACCAAATCAACCACTCCAGTGTGAAGTGAAATCACTCCACAAGTGCACAGTAAAATAGGTGAGCTAGCACACCCCACACCCCGCTCCTCACACTTAAGAGTGAACGGCACAGAGCGTGCCACCGTACAACTGAATGATGAGACGGGGTGAACTGTGGCAGTGAGCTAGTAGATTCTAGATTGTAATACGACAGCACTCAGCTGAGCTATCTGAATAAACAGAGAGTGAGTCGAGCCGAGGGTGACTTTCGCTCACTCCTTTGCACACAGCACGTTGTGTTTGCGCGTGCGTCAAACTGAACGTTCATGCATCCCTTTCCACAAACAAATTTTTGTCATGTGTCTATCTTTGTTTCGTATGCACGTGGTAAAATAGTTAGAATACAGTACAATGGTATTTTACAACCACTTGTCTAAGGGTTGTTGTAGTACAGTATGAAAGAATAATGACCCCTCACAAACAGAGGCAGCGTTTGATACGATATGTATACTTTTTATGCAGCATTTAGGTATAGGTAGCCCTTGGTATGATGGGACTAGAGAAAAGTGGTTTAGTCGTGGAGTGGAGGGGATGTACAAGTCAGCTCTGGTGAAGAGCGTGCTGTGTGGGGAGAAACGCTCAGTGTGCTGGTGTGGTGGTCGTTGAATATAAAAGAGGTGGTAGTAGCTCACCACTCAGTTAAAAGAGGAGCTAGCTCTTTTGTGCGACTCGCTCATGAGCGTCACATCACTAATGTACCCAATACGCGGCACACGCAACACTCATCCAATGCTAACAAATGATCTAGATTTCTTTTTTTTTATCATCAGTCCCTCGACTGGTTTGATACAGTTCTCCAACCTGTTCTATCTAGCGCAAGTCGTTTCATATCTACAGAACCTGTAACAGCCTACATCTTTTGTAATTTGCTTTATATATTCTAATCTTTGCCTCCCCCTACATTATCTTTCACTCCCTCAATATTACCCTCCATTATTGATAGATGTCTTAATTTTTTTTTTTTTTTGGTTTTACGTCCGACTGTTCTGCAATTACTGCTAATGCAGACGGTGAATGATGAAATGATTTTTGTAACGTATGAAAAAATGCCGTGCCTGAATGGGATTCGAACCCAAGACCACATGATGAGAGGCAAGCACGTTACCAACTTCGCCAATGCGGCCGGCTAGATGTCTTAAGATATGCCCCACTAGCCTATCCCTTCTTCTGGTAACATGCTTCCATATACACTCGAACCTAACAACCTCTAAATTACTTATTTTGTCCACCCACCTAATCTTTAACATTTTCCTATAACACACCACATTTCAAACGCTTCTATTCTCTTTTTTTCTACAGCCCCTATCACCCACGTTTCACTTCCGTATAATGCTACACTCCAAACATAATGTTTTAAGAAATTTTTCCTAATCTGTAAAACAATGTTTGAAGTCGGTAAGCGTTTTTTTATTTCAATGGGTTTTCTAGCTTCAGCAATTTGTGCTTCTGTCCATCCTTTGTAATCTTCTAGACATGAATGAATGAGTGAGTGAGTGAGTGAGTGAGTGAACAATCACCTATCTTTAGACTACACTTTAGACGTGCCACTCACATTCAAGTTGCCACTTAATTTACTTGAGGCTACTATGCCTGCCTGCCTACACAAAATTAACTTCTAAATCAAATACTCATTTTAAATTTTTTCACTTTCTTTTGCCTATATAAATATACATGTCGTCCATCCAATGGTAAACTCGCGAATGTGCAAATTCTGTTTTACAGGAGAGCAAAAAACAAATTCAATGATTTTTTCTTTAACACACCTTGTGTATTTTCATAACAGGCTGTATCTCCCTCCCAAACCGAACAAGATAAATATTTGCAAGTTTACTACAACATGCGTTGGGTTGTATACATCTGCCTGTACTAACAAACTCATATTCGCAAAATTTGCACATTCGCAAGTTTACCATTGGATGGACGATGTATAGGAAGGAAAGTATTGTTTTCATGTCGACCACAACAAATACACTCAACACCCGAAAATACTCCTAAACAGACCCCCTCACACCCACACAACTACATGTTTTTAGCGATTGGTATGTGTGTGTGCGTGAACAAAATATCTCAAGAACAGAACATTGTACAAACTTGAAACTTCAAAAACTTAAGTTACATACCACTACCGGACACGACACAAATATTTCCATCAAAATCGATCAACCGGAAGTAGTAGTTTATTCGTGTCATTTTTAACTTTTTGCAATTTTCTCAAAAACTGGTCCTACGATTTTTTTAAAAAATCGCCTGGTTCACTAAATTTTTTATGCTCTACAAGATAGGGTAGGCGCCATGTTTGCTGAAATTCTTGGTGAGGCTGTTTTCACGTAAATAATTGATGTTTTTATGATTGCGGCTTCAATATGCATTTTAGCGCAAAACGTTATATAATAAAAGTTGTAGAGAATTTAAAATCCTACAACATTTAATTCAAACATTTTTTTGTATAACGCTTAGTTCAGCGGTAATTAGCGATTTTGTTTTTTCTCACGAAAACGTGTGAAAAATTGATTTTTTTAAGATTTTGGCCTTGGTATGCATTTTACGACAAAAGTGTATTTAATCAAATTTATAGAAAATTAAAAGATCTGTAACTTTTATTTAAAACATTTTTCTCTACAGAGCCTAGTTTAGCATGAGAGAGTAATTTTCCGTATTTTTTTAAGCCAAACTGAGGTTGATTTTCCTTTTGCATCTTTCACTCATGATTAAAAATAAAGTTATGTTTTTTGAGGTTAGTTTTTTGTTTATTTCTAATGTTTTATTACTAATGTTAGATTATATTGGTCATTATTTGCATCGAGATGAGAAAGTTGTGTGAGTGTTTCCACCACCAGATTTTTAACTTTCTTTTGTTTATGTAAATACAGGTATACAGGAAGGAAAGTATTGTTTTCATGTCGATTTCTTAAAATAGAGTTTTCACTGGATCTACGCAGAGAAGTGGGGAAGTAAACAAAGAAGGCAAAGAGAGGAGTGGGGATGATAAGAATATAGTTAAGGGAAACTGTTGTTGGTTGTTTAAAGTGGTAAAAACATAATATATATAAATTACATGTGTGTATATATATATATTATTTTATTAAACATCCTATGTAGGATTTTTAAACAGCCGTATTATTTAAAATTGAAATCTATATTTTTCTAACCACCAGAATACGGTAGCATAAAACACTTACCAATGTTTGTAGCGCTTTCATGTATCTTGTACACATCTTCAATAAATTAACATTTATTACAAGTCAAAATTTAAAACTTCCTGCTCCTACCATGGTAGATAAGGAATAGCCGATTCTTATATTTAAAACAGTCTTGCCAACTTAATCAGTTGATTGTCGTATTCAATCTGTGTGTTCATTAATTTTTCCCTGCTATTGTATTTATAAATATAATATTTTTCCAAAATTTCAATTTCATTTTGTCTGTTATTTATTTCCAATATTTCTAAAAAAAATTTAAAAAAACGGTTTACAGAACACTATTCAAACTATAAAAAAGGAAATCGAAAATTCTCCAATGTAACTGAACGCATGATTAAAAATAAACATAATTTATGTCGAATATAAAAAATAATCTAGAAATATTGGAAATAAATAACAGACAAAATGAAATTGAAATTTTAGAAAAATATTATATTTATAAATACAATAGCAGGGAAAAATTAATGAACACACAGATTGAATACGACAATCAACTGATTAAGTTGGCAAGACTGTTTTAAATATAAGAATCGGCTATTCCTTATCTACCATGGTAGGAGCAGGAAGTTTTAAATTTTGAGGTAAAATAAATTTTAATTTATTGAAGATGTGTACAAGATACATGAAAGCGCTACAAACATTGGTAAGTGTTTTATGTTACCGTATTCTGGTGGTTAGAAAAATATAGATTTCAATATATATATATATATATATATATCAGTGTATACAGATTGGTGTCAAGTATTAAGTATTTTTTGCATTACATTAAGGTGTTTTCCCGAATAAGTTGAAATTTTCTGTTATCAAACCATTGTATAAAAAAGGGGATAAAAAGCATAAGCATATTTCTAACTACCGACCAATAGCCCTTCTGTCTTAATTTTGCTAAAATATTTGAAAAACAGCTAAAAAATTATTTTGAGGAGAATTTTCTGTTTTCCGAGGTACGGCATGGTTTCCGTAGAGCACGATCTACCAACTCAGCCCTCAGCCTTACTGAGTATGGTGGGGTGGAGAATGTGTATCAGGCTTTGGATGAATCCAAGTTGAGAGCAGCAGCAGTATGCTGTGTGCGATTTGTCCAGCGCTTTCGACTGTGTCAGCCACATAATACTCAACGATAAGTTATTAAAGAATGGGCCGATTGGAACTCCCTACTCCTAGGTTGGCTCCTTATTTACACAACACGAAACAAAAAACTTTATTCAGCAATGGACGAGTTGTTTATGAATCATATCGGGCAAAATTAAAATTTGGCGTCCCACAAGGTTCAATTCTTGGACCACTTCTTTTTATTATTTAAGTTAACGATTTATCCTTTTATTTAAAAGTAAAATTACTAATGTATGCCGATGATACGTCACCCATCATAAAAGATAATTCAAACCAAAATCTAAAAAAAGGGGGAGTAATCATGGAACAGGAGTTTAAGTATAATAATTTATTGCTCAATAGAGCAAAAAGCTGGACCGATACAGTTTACATGTAACCCTAAAAACAGCAAAATGGCTACGTCACATACACAGTGATATCTGTGTGAATGATCCACTGTTGTGATAATTTTCTGGAGAGCAGGTTTGCACAGTAGTGCATTGAAGGTTGTTTTGGATCATGAGCGGTTGAGACTACAGTGCACCACAAGAAAAATAACATATCGGGTGCACCCAGAAAAGAGAAGAACTTGGTAAATACCAACAGTCTCTGTAGGGAACTGCTGTCACATGAAAAGACAGATTTTTTTAAAAAATATTTCCGCATTTCCAGACAAGGTTTCAACGAACTACATATAGCACTGACATGACCACCATCAACCGAGACATTTAAAACAAACATAATGAAGGATGATAAATGAAACACGAGTGATAAAAAAAATGCCATACCTGATTAAGAATTGAACCCAGGACCCTTGGCATAGCAGCCAGTTGCAAAACCACTACACTAATATTATACGAGCGTGTGGTCTGAAAAGTTTCCGACCTCAAGGTGAAGATGGCAGCCCTCGTAAATGAAAGCTTGTGAATTTCGTTTTTTATCTGCTGACAGTAACTCACCAAAGTTTCAGCCATTTTGGACGCGCAGTTGTTATGTAACAGTCGTTTGAGTGAGTTGATGCGAGTGTTTTTGTGAAAATGGACAAAATCGAGTACCAAGCTGCCATTAAATATTTGTTTTTGAAAAGCAATACGCTTACGAAAATCAAAGATGTGTATGGGGACTCTACACCATCATTTACCACAAAGAAATTTTGGGTAGCTGAATTTAAACGTGGCCGTAACAGCTTGGGAGACGATGAATGTTCGGGACGACCAAAACTGCAGCTACCGACGAAAACATCGCCAAAGTTCACCAATTGGTGCTAGACGACCGCCGAATTAAAGTGAGAGAGATAGCAGAGATTATGAACATGTCAAAAGAACGTGTTTGGCACATATTAAATCAACATTTAGGCATGAGAAAGACTGTCCGCGCATTGGGTGCCGCGTTTGCTCACGTTAGACCAAAAACGTGTTCGAATGAACATTTCCAACGCTCTGTTGGCACTGTTTAGGCGCAATAAATCCGAGTTTTGGACCCGATTAATTACTGTAGATGAAACTTGGATACACCATTATACGCCCAAAACAAAAATATAGTTCAAACAGTGGACTGCAAAGGGGGAACCGACTCCAAAAAAAGCAAAAACTGTTTTTTCGGCTGGAAAAATGATGGCGACTGTTTTTTGGGATAGTCATGGAGTTATTTTAATCGATTAACTTCAAAAAGGAAAAACCATTATAGGAGCATACTACGCATCATTACTTGACAAGCTAAAGGTAGAACTTGCGGAAAAACGGCCACATTTGCACAAAAGAAAATCCTGTTTCACCAAGGCAACGCACCGTCTAACACCTCAGCGGTTGCCAAGGCGAAAATCCACGAATTACGGTTTGAACTGCTTGATCATCCGCCTTACTCACCAGATCTAGCCCCAAGTGAATTCTTTTTGTTCTCTCATCTAAAAATTGGGCACGGAGGACAGAAATTTTTGTCAAATGAAGAGGCAATTACCTTCGTGAACAACTATTTTGCAGAGAAAAACGCGGAGTACTATTTGGAAGGCTTACAGAGATGGAAGCATCGCTGAAAGAAGTGTGTAAGTTACAAGGAGACAATGTTGAAAAATAAAAAAAAATTTCAGAAAAAATGTCTTGTATCTTTGTTAGGTCGGAAACTTTTCAGACCACCCTCGTATATAATTGTTTAGTTCAAGTTTAATATCCAATCTATAATCATCATTAGAAATTGAAAAGAATTTCACTATTTTCATGTAAATAGGTTCATGCCTATTTAAACTTAATAACTTATGAAAAAAAATCCTGAAAATGTTCTTTTAGTTGGTCAAAATGGGATTAACAACACAGTTTTTGAAAACAAAATCAGAAAAGATATCGGGTAAATAACGGATGTTTTATTAAGGACGCAACCCTGATTATAAGAAGATAAAAGTAATACATCGGTAAATTTTATGTCTCCCAATCGGTATGTACTCAAGGCCAACTACCTAACACAGTTAAAATGTTCCAGTCAAGCATTTGTGTGGTGACAGCAGTCGTTTCGTTATATTGTGTCAGCAATGGTTTTTTCCAAGGAAGAACGCGTGTTTATTGTTGAGACTTACATAGCGAGTAAATCTTACAAATGTGTGCAAGATAAGTTTCACTTGAATTTTCTCCGTTTCCCCGAAACTAACGGCAGAACGGGTAAATTTCAACTGAAACTTATGTTGCACACATTTGTATGATTTACTCGCTATGTAAGTCTCTACAATAAACACGCGTACTTCTTTGGAAAAAGCCATTCGTGACACGATGTAACGAAACGACTGCTGTCACCACACTAATGCTTGACTGGAACATTTTAACTGTGTTAGATAGTCGGCCTTGAGTACATACCGATTGGGGGAGAGAAAATTTACCCATGTATTTACTTCTATCTTCTCATAATCAGGGTTGCGTCCTTAATAAAACACCCGTTAGCTTTTTGACAAAAAAAAATTGTTTTTCCATGTGATTTATCAATTTAGAATCTATCTTTCCACTTCATTTCTCACCTTAGAAACCTCTCAAGGAACTGACACGGATGTGCGTACAATAACTTTGTGAAGCTGTATTGCCTGGTGCTGCGGTCAACGCTCTGTCGCTGCAACAGGGATGATGATGATGCATTGCAGCGTCAAACAAACAGAAACAGGCTGCAGAATTGCTGCATGCCGCAACAGTTAAAGAAAGTAGAGAAGTGGATGTATTTATTCATAATAATAGTTTAGAGCATGTAGAAACAGTGAAGTTCCCCTAAGAGTATCTCTAGATAGATCTTTGTCTTGGCACTTCTATACCAACCAAGTTTCTAGTAAAATGTCATCTGGGGTATTTGCACTAAAACAAATTGTCAGATTAAATGATAAAAAATTACTAATGCCAGCTTATCATGGCCTCATTCTGTCTCATATTTGTTATGGAATCTTAGTATGAGGTAATAAGAATAGGGTTTTTAAAATTCAAAAGAAAGCTATTAGGTGTATGGGGTGGGAGCTAACCAGCTAACCTCATCCACACCACTATTTAAGGAGCTTAAATTGCTTACAGTTCCCTCTCTCTACATTTTTCAGGTGATTATGTATGTTAGTCAAAATAATTTTATGCAGAATTTCAATGTTCACAATCATAACACGAGAAACAGGAATGATTATTATGTGGCTAATCACTCCACAAAATTGTTTGAACAAAAACCTACTTATGCAGGGAGAAAATTTATGAATAAATTACTCCAATTTTTAAAATATTGTGATAATTTCCATACCTTTAAAAAGAATGTGAAAAATTACTTGATCGGTGAAACTTTTTATAGCATGCAAGAATTTCTTTGTTGATAGTAGTGATACATTGTTAGATTGTTATATGTATTTCAGGTGTTATATCTGACGACATGTCCTATACTCCTCCTGGAGTCTCCAGGGCGCCAAGAAAAAAAAAAAGTCCACGTCCTGTGCACCAGAGGCTTTATGGTACAGTCACTTGAGTCACAATTTTGGAACAAGGGGTAAAGGGGGAACAGCATCAGTGCGCATGCGCAACTGCTTTAATATCAGTACAACAAACATAACAACTTGTACTATACCCAGAGCATAGCCTATACAGTAGGCATATCACGGAACCTTTTGTAGGTTAACTGTACCAATATAACTGTTTGTTACCGTAAACAGAAATGTCGGTTTCTCGAAAACATGGTTGAACTATTCACAGTGCTGAACGCAATGTAACAAAATGTTGTAAAGTTGAAGCTAAACAAAAATGTGTATCCGTGCCTCTTAACAAAAGCCGTGAGCGAGCGCCTAACTACTGTGATGTTTCTCTTTAAACAATTTGAAAAATAAAGAAGGAAATTAAGGACGTGAAGAAACTATTCTTTAACAGTTTTGTTTTGTTAACACCAGGTAAAAAAATAAAATGGTTAGGTAAATACTAGAGAGATAATAATGAAAACGTTGATGACAGCAATAGTAAAGAATGCGATTCATTCGTAATTACAGTGAATCAAACATTTCTAGTCATGTAATTAAGCTATAGGCAAATATTACAGATCACATTTATTTCTTATAAGGTTTAGGAAGAAAATATTTTCCCGGAATAAACCACAGCTTACAAAATGCATGTACGAACTGGACGGTAGTGAAATATACGAATAAGTGTCTCACTGTTGACGTTGGCAGCACTGCAAATATTTCACTTCCCTTCCTCACAGCCCATACATACGCAAAAGGCTATCTCGTGACTTCAATATATATATATATATATATATATATATATATATATATATATATATATATCTAACTTAAGTTCCAAGTTCAATTTCATATGATATTCTGTTCTCGAGATATTTTGTACACGTGTACACACACACAAATCAGTAAAAACATGTTGGGTAAAGGGGTACTGAAAACGTGTATTTATGGTGAAAAATCAAATTCAAAAATTCAACACTATAACAATACTTTCCTTAATGCTATATATTTATATAGGGCAGGAGAAAAATTCACCTATATGATAATATGATAACGTGTTCCCCTCAATGAACACAGCGATTTGAAATCGGTTGAATTTTTTACAATAAGTCTTGAAAATACGGGCTTGCCAGGAACACTTAAGTTTTCTACCTACATGTCAAATCTATAAACCCCACCACCACCATCAACGAAACATTCCAACTATTGGTTGAGTCGCAGCTCCCTCCTGCCGTGTAGTTGTTGTGGAATGGAGTGCGTGCGTTGTTATAGTAGTGGGAGAATGAATGAGTGTTAGTAGTGTTTGTTTCACAGCTGATGCATTTCTAGTGGTAGCGTCTACTAACTAGACTAAAAACATATTCTTATCATCTGGCGCATTAATTTAACAAATACCTCCTACTGGGTTATTAACTTGGTCTAATTCATAATAAAGGGTGATTCAAAAAGAGCGCCGGTTTTTAAACGGCTGGTAAATTTTTGTTTATCGGTTGGTAACATTGTTTGACCTCATTTCTATTTCGGAGAACATTCCGATTGACGATTCAGTTGTAGTTTCTCTTGTTCGCAGTGTAGTACTCTCACAGTCTGTGTCTAACCATGGAGAAGTTTACTACTGTGCAACGAGTGTTAATCGTCAAAACATTTTACCAGAGTGGAGAGAGTTATGCGGCTACTGTCAGGCGACTTCGCGGTACTCTAGGACGTAATGAAGCACCGAATGAATCAACAGTGGACCTTAAAAGTTCTGGACGTCGTCGTTCTGGCCGAACTGAGCAGAACGTTGCGCTGGTTCGTGACAGTTTGGCTGTTAGCCCAGCAAAATCAATACGTCGCCGTTCTCAACAATTGGGTTTAGAATGTTCTTCTGTACGGAAAATTCTTCAGTACGATCTCCAATATCACCCGTATAAAATTCAGTTGACGCAACATTTGAAAGTTGCAGAACACCAGAAGAGACGACAGTTTGTTGACTGGGTATTGAGAAAACTGCAGGCTGATGACACCTTCGCAAACAAACTCATTTTAAGTGATGAGGCGCACTTCCACTTAAACGGTTTTGTTAATAAACAGAACTGCCCATATGTGGGGTTTAGAAAACCCTCGCGTGGTTAATGAAAGGGAAATGTATGCACAGCGAGTGACAGTTTGGTGCGGCTTTTGGTCGGGCGGTGTCATCGGCCCGTACTTGTTTGAAAATCAAGGACAAGCCGTGACAGTACTTTACTTTACAATCAGGGCGTTCAGGCTTTTGCAGCCCCTCCTCACCGCGACCTAAAAGATCTTTAGTGATTGCCCCTATTCCTATTTCTGCAAGACCCACACTTTCGATGAAGCGCAGGATCTGCCTAGGATCTAGTGCACTTATCTGAGAAGGTGTTTACACACCCTTACCCATCAGCGCTCTTCTTTTGCAGCCAACCACTTTGCAACTGCATATAAATATAGGTGTGCGACCCCCTGAGCCGCACAGACCTTACTGGCCAATATTTCATCTTAGAAGACGGTTATGTTACACCCAAGGGCCAGGGAAATCTTTCCCCCGGCCCCCCAGGCCCCCACTCCCGCTCTTCCGCTCATCACTGAGCCGTCAGTGTACCAAAAGGTAACCCCTTCCGGTATCACTGGCTGTCCCTCCGCCCACTCCTGACGATCAAAAATTTTCACCCTCAGTGTGTCGGAGAAATCGTATGCTCTGTACATACGGTCCCGAGGACCACCTACCACACCCATCCCCTCAATCCCTTTGGAGATCTCGGTGTGGCCCATCTCCCCTGATGGGACCCCGAACCCGCCCTCCAGCCTCAAGGCAGTTCTTATCGCCTCCTTCTTCACTTGAACATGAATAGGAGGCAAATCAAACAACGCCTCCATAGTAGCCGTTGGACCAGTGCTCGTTGCACAACATGTCCTTAGGCGGGCCAATCTCTTCAGCTTCCTCAGCCGATCTGTTCTTGGCCACCATACAAAAGCTTCGTACGTGACCATTGGCAGAATGATGCTCACATAAGCCCATTCTGCCATACGAGGCCTAAGCCCCCAAGTCCTCCCAAACGGACTCTTAAACATCCATAAGGCCTTTGCAGCCCTCTCAACAGTCCTTGACATGTGGCCCCTCCAAGTCAGGCCCCTATCAAGGACAACCCCCAGATACTCCACCTCAGGGGAGTAGCTCAAATCCACTCCTTCCAGAGTCAAAGCATCTAGAGCCATCTTCCTTTTCCTAGTAAAAGGAACAACAACCACTTTTAGTTGTCGTTGTTATATAAACTTGTCGTGCAGTAATATCCAATTTCATGGACAGAGTTGATGCATGCCAGCGCAGTAGAGGAAGACACATGCATGACATCATTTTTCATACATAAAATCAGAAGGTAAGATGAACTTGTTGATGTATTTATTTTCAGTTTTTCAATAAAATAAATCTCTTAATTTGATATATCAAAACCGGCGCTCTTTTTGAATCACTCTATATTTAACTTAACATTTTACATCAAAATATGTGAATAAATAATTGTAATAAATACAAACAAATATGTTACAGTTGAGCCGTTGTGTCAACAAACAAAACCTAGCAACTACAGGGTGCACGCTAGAGTCTGCAACTTTACGAATGTTGTATTATTATTAAGTTAACTATTTTTTAAATTATTAGTACTTAAAGTATCTACTAAAAACATCAGTCATGATATGATGTAGGCCTAACAATTTCATTTATAAAAATACTTTTAAAAGTATATTGTATTTAAATACTTTTGAAAGTATTTTGTTGTTACTTGTTAATGAGTGTGTACACATTTTGATATAATGCGCATGCTCAGTGACGTCATTATTTGTTTACATTAGGAGCAAACCAACAGAGGCTGGACTATAAATAGGGAAAGTTTGAAAACGAATGTTTTGTATGAGAGTAATAGAACAATCGTTCTCCCACCTGTACCCCCTTCTCCCCCCCCACAACTACACGCAGCTTGCAACCGAACAATAACTATTCATCATATAAACAGTTCACGTAACTTGGCTCCAACTGATAACTTATATCAAATGTATTTTTTATCCAAAATGTGAGTGGATTGCAAACAATATGCAAGAGCAATCAGATCCACAAACCAGTCAGATGGGGAGGAAATGTACGACTTGCACCGCACCGACATACAGAGAATGATTCATTAAACCCCAACCATCAAACCACTGTCCAGTATTCTGCCCTACTAAGCCAAAAAGCCGTAACTGCAAAAATATTAAATTTGAGTTTTGAATCGATTCTTATGTTTAAAAGTATGAGAAATCCACAAAAACTAAGCCAAAATACTGTATCTACAGCCTTATACGAGATATAAAGGTTACCCAAAAAGGGGTAACTGCAGTTACCCCTTTTTTTGGCTTCTTATAACATGAATGCCTTACCTGTATCTGCATAAATGTTAATAAAAAAAGCATTTAGGAAGGAAAACTGAAGTATTTTTCTGATTCTTTGGCGTAAAATTTGCATGAAACAGTACAAAGTCAGATAACCTGCATATTTTTAACAAGTGGCTTAGGCCAATATGCAAAATCCTCATTTCTCGCATATCATAGTCCATGCAGTTACGGCTTTTTGGCTTAGCAGGGCAGTATTGAAATCCGTATTAAAGTACTGCTTGAGTCGCAGCTCCCTCCCTCTGTGTAGTCGTTGTCGAATGCATTGCATTGTTATAGTAGTGCCAGAATGAATGAGTGTTAGTACTGTTTCACAGCTCATGGCACTTGTAGTAGTAGCGTCTACTAAACAGATTAAAAACATATTCTTATCATCCAGCGCATTAATTGAACAAATACCTATTGGGCTATCAAGTTGGTCGAATTCATAATACGAGGCGTGTCCAGAAAGTAAGTTCCATTTCTATTTATATCCGCTGTAGCACTGCGATCGCAGTTCCGTACATGCCCAGCAGACGCTCTGTTTCAAGAAGAAGAAACCTGCGCCATTTTGAGATCGCTGTCAGCCGCCTACGCTTGGTTGTGCTTGTTTATAATGTCGGTGTTGATTGAAAATCCCGCCGCTTGTGAAATCAGATCTGTGATTCGTTTTCTGAATGCTAAAAAAGTGAAACCAATCGAAATTTATCGGCAAATTTGCGAAGTTTACGAACAAAATGCGATAAGTGATTCAATGGTGAGAAGATGGGTCCGACAGTTCAATGAAAATGTCAAAATTTCTGTCAAAAGGTGTTGTTTTTCTTCACGACAATGCTCGACCACACACTGCAAATGCAACGAAAAACCTCCTACAGGGATTTGGCTGGGACGTGTTTGATCATCCTCTGTACAGCCCTGACCTCGCTCCTAGCAATTTTAATCTGTTCTTACATCTCAAGTCTTTCCTTGGCAATCGACAGTTCAATAATGACGAAGAGCTGAAAGAAACTGTTTCCAACTGGTTGAAGACACAGGCGGTAACCTTCTATGAAAAAGGCATAGAAAAACTTGTACTGCGCTATGACAAATGCCTGCAAAAATTCGGCAGTTATGTGGAAAAGTAGTTTAAGAGTTGTACATTTTTGTGCAATAAATGGTTTTTTCTGTATCTGTACACAATTTTTTTTTATTACCAAACGGAACATACTTTCTGGACATACCTCGTACGTATTTAACTTACCATTTTATATCAAAACATGTAAATAAATAATTGTAATAAATACAAACAAATATGTTAAATAGGGAAAGTTTGAAAAGGAATGTTTTGTATCAGAGTGATAGAAGAATAATTGTTCTCCCAGCATGCATCACCCACCCGTACCCCCTTCACCCACCCACCACAACTACACGCAGCTGGGACTCAAGCAGTAACTATCTCGACTAGGATTTGAACGTAACAACGTTTGTCTCCAAAAATCAGCTATTAACCCTTTCACCCCATGGTTGTGCATAAAATGCCAAGCCACTTTTCATCTATAAAGCAAGCATTTATTTGTTTAATTAGATTACAGATAAAGTAATTATTCTAGAGACTTGAAATTTTGGTCTTACCTTAAAAATAGATGAAGAATTGCATATACATTGTCAAAACTAATTCTTGTCTTTTTTAAAAAATTTAAAAAAAATTTAAATTCAGTACAAGCAACCGAAGAAAATTGTTTTTTTTTCACTTTCACACAAAATAACTAGTTTATAATTTACACAATTTGGCACATCTATCACGTAGCCCATTTAATTTTGAACAAAACCATATTGAATTTGTTTATAAATTGTCACTACAAATATTTTATTGAGGATATTAGTTGAGCATGACGCGACAGAAAATTTGAGTATTTATAAAAAATGATAATTGTATAGTTTCTAACATATGTTCACTTTCAGAGTCCGTACAGAAAGCTAACTTGCAAATTTCATCATCGTCAAGACCAAAATATAATTTATCTTCTGATATTATAAAGAAATAAACAAATCACTACCAATAGAAACAGTTGCAAAGCTAAACACAAAATACAACAGTAGAGGTTATACACGCTGTTATAAAATGTCAACAACGGACTCGACACAACACGAGAACACCAGCCTGTTAGATCGCTTGTAAAATCATCACCGTACATCCAAAGAGGCTAAAAATATACGATCATGTACAGCAATAACTGCTCTTTCGTTTAAGAGTAAAAACAGCACAATCTGTTGAGAACTGAGAGTACTACAGTGGTTTGAATCAGCCATGGGACTTAAAAGGTTAAGAGGGTAATCAACCCAGAAAATGAAAATGAAAACTTCTGGCTGTAATTTGTCATTATTTATTTTAAATGAAAGAGTAATTTACTAATAATGAACTACCATTTGAACCAAGCCAAAAAATTAATTACAGCCCCTAATATAAGGGTGAGGTTGGAAAAGCGGGCTTTTACGGGGAATCAAATATCTCAGGAACCAAGAAAGATATCAAAATAATTCTTATGCTACAAAATACAGAAAATTGCTGTCTATTATCTGTTGTATGCGCTTGTATGTATTTTTTCTTACAAGAATTTTATTGAAGAAAAATCATATTTTCAAAAACATTTATTTTATGTATTCACAAATTATTTTTTAACTAAATCCGTATTAAGGTTTTTGTAATAATCATTCTATAGATAATAGAGCAAGAAATTATGAACATTTGATAAAAAAACAACATCCAAATAACTCCAATACAAACGAAAATATTTAATTCACAATAATGTAAAATCATGCAAAAACCACATTTAGAAAAACCTTAAAGTTGAAGGAATACGAGTAATTCACTTGTCTTGCTAGTGAGCTTTGTTTTAAAGTGATGTTTTTATAATTTTTTGGCAACGTACATGCAAAGTAAACAAATGTTGCGATTCAGAAAACTTTAAACTTCAAATAAATGAAAAAACCAATCGAAATTTAAAAAAAAACATCTTCTTGAGTTGACTACCCCCTTAAAGAGGTGATTCCCAGCGTTGACCATTGTGTTTCAATGTATAAAAAAATAGTCACTTACATTTTAATCGGAGAGCGTTGTTTCTCCGCAAAGTTGAAGGTAGTTGAGCATCATCAGTCAGGTTGAGATCTGAATCGGTGGGCAATACCTTAGGATACTTCATCAGGTACCTGAGGTGTTGTTGATGAGGTGGATATTCAGTTGCTGTGACAGCAGCCCACCTCAAATCATAACAATCACCATCACCACTGTACGTCTCCTCCAATCCATTCTTCATTCTCTGGTAACACACCACACACCACACACCAATCAGTAAACTAACAAATTAAAACGGTAAAAAGTCATAGGGTAAGCGCACAGTGAATGCTGGTCGCAGGTACTGATTCACGGTGGTGAACGCGCATGCGCGTAGTGTGAGCACGTGCTTAACCTTCATTCAGTTGTAGGCACTATTCAACATTAATTCCAGTAGCACCAGTCATCATCAATTATTCACAATGGAAATCGCTTATACAATATTGTTATCTTTTTAAGACGATACCATTGGTAACATTAAAACAGAACAGAAAATTGTTCGGCATAATCATCTTTTTCCACTATTAAAAACAGATAGATAGATTTTTTAAATGGATGAGAATGACTCTGGAAACGTTTAATTTTATATTGGTAGAACTCGTTTTCAGAAATAATGGTGCAACCAATATCACCGGAAGAAAGACTTGTAAACACTTTGAAATACGTATTTTGAACATTTTGCCTAATGATATTTAATATTATATAAAGCATTATATTATGGCCAGTAATAATCTTTTCAGTTATTTTTATAAACTGTAACGATACGAAATTGACTTTACAGCTGGTTCTGTTTATATTTTAGCTTATTGATGTAAATGTAAATAAACCCAGCTGGTGGAAATAAAATATTAAAAAATAATTTAATTTTAAAAAAAGGTAAAAACAAAATGGGGTTGCTAGGCGGCTAGTAAGTTGTTGAAAGAAATTTGTAGGAATTTTGAGTGTGACCTGGAGATTTAAAGGAGGAGGAGGAGGTCATCACATTGATTCCTAAAAATATACATATATAAATAGATATACATATAAAGAATATTTATTCATTGTCTTAATTATGAAATGAAGAAGTAAAGATTGTTAAGTTTGATAAACAGTTATTATTTCTACGCTTCAAATTTGGCATATCTAAAGGAAGTGGAGGTTGGAAATCTTAAAGGGACGGTACGTAATCTTGTACGCGTAATTAATCAGAAAATATTTTAATAATTGCGACAGAAAATGAATCAATATGATAATAATAAATACAAAGAATACTGTTGTTTTTAAAATAAAATTACAATCAGTTTAATGAAATATATTTGTTATATTTCAAAACCTACCTTATTACAATTAATTAATTAACAAGTTATTATATATGAATACGTATTTTACAACGCCAAGTACTACTGTATTAGCAACCTGCTAGCAAGCAGCAGGCAGTTTTATGCGAAACAAACCAGTGAGGTGATATGCGCAGATGACCAGTGCGCAGGTTTCTCCACCAGCGTTTACTGTGAAGACGTTTGATTAAAATAAATATAATGGGTTATTCGTATAAGGAGGCGACCTGCGATCTGCGACCAGCGTTCACTCACCGCTTGCCCATATTGTGAATGGTAGGCGTACTGCAGAGCCACTCAACAACAACTCAAGATAACATTCACTGTGTACACCTCACCAAATGAGTTGATCATCAAATCTAATTACAGTGAAACTTGGATAAATCCAATTTGTGAATAGCTCAAAGTTTTCTGCCGGTCCATTCAATTTCCTAACTTAACAATGTTAAAATAATTACAAATTTCTACACCGTTCTCAATAAGTTCATTATTTTTGTTACCAATATTAGATATGTCAGTAATTATTATTTCCCATATTGCCGAGTTTAAATTTGGTGATTTATGAAGGACTTCAGCAGTTTTTTTTGCATTTAGCTGTCTGGACTTCTCTGGGGTAATGTTTTTCAATAGTTTTGTACCTTTGTTCGTTAAAGGTAGTCCTATGTGATAGAAAATCTGAGTATACATCTCTAACTTCAGACCTCATTTTCAAAATTTCCCCTGTGACCCACTCATCTGTGTCGCTGACAATATTTTTTACATCTTTCTTTTTAATTGGACAACTATTATTATAATGAAATTTTAATGTTTCAATAAAATTATGATATTTCTGATTAATGTCAGAAGAATTGAAAACAGTCTTCCAATCCTCTTTGGATAAACTGAGTAACAAACAATTAATATTCCCTTGGTCTTCCTGCCTAAATTCTTTAATAATATTTTGATTTGGGACATGACTACCTAAATCCTGAATCTCTAATATTTGGTAGCCATGATCAGAGAGCTCTGAACCCCTTAACCTAACCTGGCAACTCTCCATATGTGTTGTAAATATTAAGTCTCTCCATATTTGTTGTTTTTTTTTTTTTTTTTAAATTTATTTAACGTCGCATCAACTGGTGTGGTCATTAGCGACGACGTTTGGGTGTAACTGTGTGTGATGAGGATGAAATGAATTTTTTGTAACGTATGAAAATATGCCGTGCCTGAGTGGGATTCGAACCCAGGACCGCATGATGATATTTGTTGCTGTTTCAAGTAAAAAAAGTTGGTCTGCCTCACAGAAAAAACGCAGCTGAATTTCTTGATTTCTATGTGGTTGAATAGTTGGAGGAAATGGAGCCAATTGAACAGATACATACTGCATTAAAATGTTAACCCAACGAGAACGGAGATTTTTAATGATCTTGAGGACTGTCATTTTACGCCTATTAAAAACTCTTTTATTTCATTCAGTTTCATTCCTAAAAATTTCAAAACATTACCATTTATTTATAAAGAATTTGTTATTAGAACATTTAAACCAAGTTTTTGCGTTTTCATTTACGACCAGAATAAAAGTTGAAAATTAAGAAAAAATATTTTCTTCTAGTAATATCAATTTACGTACGAAAAAGTGTCACTAAATCAGTAAAAAATACAAAAACATGTTTAGCTATATACAATTCATTGCAAAAATAACAACGTTTAGATATTGCAAATAGATAAGACACATTCAAAAGATATCACACTTTTAGTTCAACAAAGTAACGTGCTGGATGAAAAAATGAGGAAAAATTTGCCTCCAAATAATGTGGCGCCTTTTCAATTTTTATTTACTCCTCTTCTATGAAAGTTCTATCTCTTTTCCGCACGTTGTTTTGTGTATTATCCTTTTTTAAACAGGACAGCATCAATCAAAATATATTATCGTTTATTTTGACGCTAATTGTAAGGTTTAACCGAGGGGTTAAAATAAATAGTTCTGTTTCTTGTCACATGGTCACCCAATTAAATGAGTGAATCATTTAAGAACAGAAGAGGTAGAGGTGTAAAAGACACTAATCAGAGTTATCTTCTCTGAAAGTAATGAATTTCATTATACAGCCAGACCCTGTGGCGAATAAAGTGAAGGTATCATTTGCAGAGTGGAAAATATGTGCTTTTCAGAGGGCCCGGCATGCTGATAAGTGTACTTTTCCACTCAGTGAGGAAGGCAATGGTAAACCACCTGACTCCTCGTTTTACTTAGTAAAACCTCTACAGGTTCAAACCAGCCTACTACAGGGTGATCACATAAAAAAAACAACAACAACCAAGGGGTAGACAAGACAGGTTGTGTTAACCTTCTTTGTTCGATTTTAAAGTCATAAAATTTGTTGCCAGCACTTCTAATTTATTTATTTCGATTGCTACATTTCAAGCTAACTGATGATGTCATTCCCAAACAAATACCTTTTTTCGTTGAAAAGTTATGGATAAAAACGTTCAAATTTTAGTACTGGCTGTTCAAAAAAAAAATCATTTTATTTCGCGTAACACTACGTCGTCAATTATCATCGTACAAATACACAAGATACATCAAATGAAAGAAGAAAAAAGTCTCTATCTAATAAAAACTAAACACGTTAGAAATTAATGAATAGTTGCAGAGATAATTGAGTTTAAAGAAAGATGATGACGAATGAGTGATATTGGGCATTTTGGTTTGTAAGGGTTAACACTTTCAAGCCGAAGCCCGAAAATATTCGGGCTAACTAAATTACGCAAGTGGACGAAGCCCGAACATTTTCAGGCCGTCATATGTTATTTGATATAAAACTTCACACAGCTGATTTTAATGTTTTGACTTCGTAGAACGGCTCACTAGTTCATTTTGTTCAATTCTTTATGAATTCAGCGCATTCTAACGGCTTGTTTTGAAAAAATAAAATAAATACGAAGGCAATGTAATTTGAGGTTAAACATATATCTTATAGGCGGTCATGTTTGTTGTCCGTGTTTATGATTTATTTGATCTTTCTGCAGTTTTAAATATTTTAGTTGTAGTTTTATTGAAATGTTTTTTATTAGTGTTTCTCCCAAATTTATGTAGTAAGTGTTTCATGTTTATAATGTTTGTGTTTGTTTTGTGTAACTGTTTGTTGACATTGTGCGAGTGACTTGGTTATGTTTTTGTTGTAAGGTTTTTCTTATGTAAATATTTTATTCCAACAACTATTTTTCCATGTACACTTACTTATTGCACAGTATTATTGTAGATTTTATGTTTTTTTTATAATGGATAAGTTTTAACTGCATGCAGTACAATGAACTGAACGAATGTTACAATTTTTATTTTCTTAATTTATTACTACATTTTCAACACTTGACAAAAGTAGTGGCGAGTACTCTAATTTATGCATGTATATATTAAAATAAACCGCATGATTTTCTCTTTAAAATGATGTATAAATTGTCTACCTTCATTAAAATATTATGCTGGCATAATGTTTTTAAAAATACCTCAAAACCCCCAAGCAACCAGGTCCGAGCATATGTAAGACTGGCTAGGCTTCAAAGTGTTAAGAAGTAAGATTGTTGAATTTGCATAGAATAGCTTACCAGAGTCGGTTGTCCTTGTTGACAGTGGAGGACACCCGGCGAGTGTGAGGACACCGCCGTGTTGTTCTCTTCAGAAGACTTGGTGAGAGCACGGCGGCCACAACACAATGACCACCCACACAAACGTGACCTCTTCCTCTGCTGCTCACCATCCCTCTCCCTCTCACTCAATGAACAACACAAACATCCCTCTGCAACAAAACACATCACACAATAATAACTGATGTGTTTCTTTCAAAACACACACTAGAGTCTGTCAACCGCAGTGGTCTGCGGACCACTCAGCCTGAAAGTGAACTACCACCACGGACCACCCATTACATTATTGCAAATAATCAGTTATAACCAAATTTAAAAGGTGATTAAATAAAAAAAATTTTCAGAAACAAACTATTATTATTAATAAAGAAAGTATTATTACAAACATAAATAATTGTTATTTTCAGAAAGTAGGGTACATTGAACATCACAAAAAGTAAAAATATTTTAATTATTGTAAATTGTCTTTTAATAAAATAAGGAATACAGAATTTACTCAGTCGAAAATAACAATGAAAATTAAAAAATGAATTAAAAATGAAATTAAAATTTCAATGCGAATTTTGTGCACAAATCTTTCTGACTAGCTGAGGAATTCTAGGTTTTAGGCTCTTGCTAAGAGCTACTCTCAAATCACTGCTTACGCTTAGCCAATTTCGTTGTGTGTTTTTAATAAACAATAAACTCTTTAGAGAACCCCTGCTCTCACTAACAAGTGGTTGAAAAAATCATAAGCTACTTGGTGAATGTTGGGGAAGCGCAGGCAGGGCTTTCTTTTCTTACACGACAACTCTTCTACCTTTACTTAATCTGAATCTTGAATGTATTTACTTAATCTTGTTCAATGACAATCGTAACTTTGATTTAATCACGAGAAAATATTACTTTTTTATAAGTAGTCACCGGTTGGGAAACACTCGTCTACGCCACTAACAGTACTCCGACGTACGCAACCACCAATACAAGTGAGCATGCGCATTAATTAAAAATATGCACAGCATGATCAAAAACAAAATTCCATACAATTCACTCTAAACTTAATATAATAAAAATACGTTCAATTCATTTGTTAGAAAATGTTTTATAAATCGAACATTAGTTTGCTATTAATAACTGAAACTTTTACTACTGTTGCTCTTACACTGTTATTTTCCATTGCATTATTTACTATTATTATATCATTATTTATGATTAGTTGTACGTTTTTATTATAGACCCAGTTTCATTTTATTTTCAATCACTAGTAATATAAGACTAATGCGCGTGAATTATAACAGGAGAGTAAACAATTCCAGTGATTCGTTTTTTATCATTTAATTTCATAAAAATAATTAATGTCTTTGACTAGTTTAATACAACAGTTTGCACTTGCCCGTGTTTAACTCATTTTTAGTTTCATCAGTTATCTTTCGGTATTGTATCGGTTCGATTAGATTTTCTTCATAGACCAAAGTTGAAAAGTTTTGTAAGCTGTGTTTTGTTAACATGCGTGATAGTGAATGCGTTGAGTTTTTGAAACATTAAAAAGTAGACAAAAATTGTTTTGTTAAATGTAATGGTTAAAATAATTAATTACAGAGTCTCTTAATGAAACTACAATAGTTACAAGTAATCAGAACGGTATAATTGAAAACACTTAAAGGATAATGTTTATTTTAGCTGGATGTAGATATTTTTATGATGGAACGTAGAGCAAGATAATTGTCAGGTGGAGAGGTAGACACGTGGTAACTAGTGTTTACACTTTCGTTTACAAAAGCATATAGGCGGGTGGTTGCCTCGCGCACGCGGAGTACTCTTACACTAGATAGACTATAGATATTTTGTATGTGTAAAGCCCTCGGTGAGTTTTCACTTCCTCCAATCCTCTGACACCCTTTCAACGCTTTCCAACACTTGATCACGGTTTTCTCAGTCATTGATACAGATGGCATTATCGTAATATGTTGTTTTGTAATTTTATAAAATGTTGTTGCCATTTTAAATTTGGAAAATTGTGATAGACTGGCACACAACCTGAGCTCCACAATACATTTTCAGCTCACTTATCATTTTAAGTGTTTTTTAAATTTTATCACAATTTTCAACACAATTTGTTACTCTATTGATGGTGGCCGGAGCGGTAAAGTCGTAATTGCGACGTTAGTCGCACGTCTTCATTCAACTGTTGTTTAAATTCGTATTTTTCATATTTGCCGCTAGTGCGTGTTACTAATCGATAGTGTACATTTTTATTTCCTTTTTACAACCGTAATACGATAGTTTTGTCAAAAATAATTCCCTTAATGGCTTTCTGAAAACTGTAAATAAATCACCACATGGGTTGCCTGCCATCTTGTTGTTTCTACACGTGGTTTTCGTTTGTTTACGTTTTATTGTGTAAGTTTTCTGCACACTTAATTGTGTTTTAGCATGAGTTGTAATTAGTTTTAGTGTGTTTATTGTTTATTTTGTGTGTTAAAAATGTGTAATGAAAATATCAGTTTGAATGATGACGAAATAAACAATTTATTACAATGTGTTGATAAGGAGTCTGGTTTTGTGCATGTCATTACATGCAAACAAATATTGTTAATTCTTTTCTGGTGCAACAAGAGTGAACTTTTTTTCTTCTACTATCATCTACATAAAATAGTGAACAATTTGTATATAATGAAATTAGTATTAGTGTCTTGGATAGGTTTAAAAATTAAGTGAAAATTTTGTATAACGGTTTTAGTTTTTTGTGAAAATTTGAAAATAGCTACTAAAATATATCAAAGTAAGTTACTTTTGCATACACTGTATTCAAATTTGGAATTTTCTGTTTAATTTGATGTATTATTTGTTGTATATTTACTGAGAATTGATTTTTTGACATATTTTTGAAATACCAGCTGCAAGCAACATGCGTAAAAAGTACTTGCCAGCCAATTCTAGGCGTTACCATTACCACTGATAGGCCTACTCATTGCTATTTCCACATAATTCTCTTACATAACATTATTAGCTTTTATTAGCCCATTGCTACTCGATTCCAATTCACAAACAAAAACCGCGTTGCAATTTTAAACCGGGGATAAAAAATAAACTACTGTCTTAAAACCTGTAAATTCTCCATTTTACAGAAACAAATAATTTGATGCTTTTCTTCGCTAGCAAAAACTAAGAAAATCCACGTATTTCTTTGTCGGTCATTGTTTATAATAATTAAGATGGAAACATACAACGTTGCGCTTAAACTAGGCGTAATAAACTTTAAAGTGTATCTTTTAGAAATATGGTGAGTGTTGTATAATATTTTATTATTTAGTAAAATTTTATTGTATTATATTTTAAGATTCTGCCCATAACGGACAGGTGGAGTGTCAAATTATTTACACTCACTCTGTTCGTTGTAGGGCTAAAATAAATAGTTGTGTTTCTTATCACATGGTCAGCAAATTAAATGAGTGAATCATTTAAGAACAGAAGAGGTAGAGGTGTACTGTGACACTAATCACAGTTATCTCCTCTGAAAGTAATGAATTTCATTATACAGCCAGACCCTGTGGTGAATAAAATGAAGGTGTCATGAAGGCAGAGTGGAAAATATGTGCTTTTCAGAGGGCCCTGCACGCTGATAAGCATACTTTTCCAGTGAGTGAGTTGTGGCAATGGTAAACCACCTCACTCCTCGTTTGACTTAGTAAAACCTCTACAGATTCAAACCAGCCTTTTGGCTGATGACCTAAACAACAACATTTTAAGATTATTATAAATTAAACTGTTATTAATACTAATATTATTGTAAATGATACTATGTACAGAAATAAAGAATTATTATTATTATTAGTAACAGGGAGAGAACACAACAGAAAAGTCCATGATGTATGGACAGACAAAAAATGGTACTGTATGAGATGCTCTCAGCTCAGCGGTTGAGGTACTCTTGGTGCCACCGAGTTACACTGAAGTAACTTTATTACTCGTTCTTATAAATTTTAATAACTGGTGTTTTATTAAGGACGCAACCCTGATTATAAGAATATAGAAGTAATACATCAGTAAATTTTCTGTCCCCAAATTGGTATGTTGGCAACAGTGTACTCAAGGCCAACTACCTAACGCAGTTAAAATGTTCCAGTCAAGCATTAGTGTGGTAACAGCAGTTGTTTCATTATATTGTGTCAGCAATGGTTTTTTCCAAGAAAGAACGTGTGTTTATTGTAGAGACTTACATAGCGAGTAAATCTTACAAATGTGTGCAAGATAAGTTTCAGTTGAAATTTCCCTGTTCTGCCGTTCCGAATAAATCGTCAATATTGCGTTTGATAAATAAATTCCATAGAACTGGGAGTGTTCTTGATGAGAAACCACCTCGCCAGCTAACAAAGTTAACTGCGGAAGTTCTCGAAGATTTGAAAAATCGTTTGACTCAATGAGTTAGTTTCTCATCAAGTACACTCCCAGTTCTACGGAATATATTTATCAAACGCAATATTGACGATTTATTCGGAACGGCAGAACGGGGAAATTTCAACTGAGACTTATCTTGCACACATTTGTAAGATTTACTCGCTATGTAAGTCTCTACAATAAACACGCGTTCTTCCTTGGAAAAAACCATTGGTGACACATATAACGAAACGACTGCTGTCACCACACTAATGGTTGAGTGGAACATTTTAACTGTGTTAGGTAGTTGGCCTTGAGTACATACCAATTGGGGGAGAGAAAATTTACCCATGTATTACTTCTATCTTCTTATAATCAGGATTGCATCCTTAATAAAAACTCGCCGCTTACGTGTCTCGACCTCAGAGGGGTAGGTGGATCAGAACCATTTGCCACAAGGTGAAGTTCGGCCGCCAAAGGGGCTGGGTGGATCACAATATTTAGAAATTTCAAGATATTAAAGTTTAAAGATGAAGTTTAAAGTTTCGAAATTTAAAATTTGATGGTTTTACAATTTTAGGTTAATGTTAAAAGTTTCAAAATTTCAACTTTAAATGTTGTGGTTTGAATGTATGTTACTTTGAGTTTATTGTTTTCTCATGCGACCTAAAAATTTTCGGGTTACAAAATTTTTATGTTATTTTCTTCACAAAATAACATGTTAAAAAAATATTTGTATTCCGAAAATTTTAAAATTTTTGTTGGGGTAGTAATCACCATAGGACCCCGCCTAAAATTTAATAAATTCTTCGTGATTGTAGGGGTATGTGTAACGTTTTGTTAATTAACGTTTGCGAAAAACCGTTGTGAAGGTGTAAAAAAAGAAAAACGTGAAAATGGCAAGCCCTAAAAGCCGGAATGCTAGTGTTTTGAGTTTCCTTAGCGAAGAGGTAGGTTAAGGAAAACTTTAGTTACATGGCCTTGAAGTACTTTGGGAGAGGCACAAAAAAGATTCTATACAATTTTCCTCTACGGAGCACCGTTCAGGAGGTAAAAAAATACATCCCCCTACCAATGGTAAGGGGGTGCAACCTGAAAGTTTTCGCGTTACCAAATTTTTATTTAACTTTTAACGTCGAAAACATGCCCCGTTAAAATACATTTTGTATTCTAAATATTTTGAAATTTCATAATTTTTGGATAGGGGTAGCAACCCCCATTGGATCACTTTTTAAAATTTAAAAAATTACCTGTGATGCTATAAGTACCTGTGACGTTTTGCTAATAAAAATTTGTCTAAAACCCGTTTTGAAGGTGTAAAGATAGGAAAACTGAAAACGGTCAACCCCAAAAAACCGAAATTTGGTTTTTGTAGTTCACTCAGAGGACCGGTGGGTTAAGGGTAACTTTAGTTATATAATCTTGAAGTACTTTTTGTGGGGCACAAAACAGGTTCATGCATTTTGTCCCTATTATTCACTGTTAAGGAGATAAGGAAATACATCCCCTACCGCAGGCTAGAGGGTGCTAATATAAAATTTTTGGGTTATAAAATTTTTGTGTAATTTTTACGCCAAACAACATGCCGTCAAAAGACTTTTTGTATTCTAAAAATATAAACATTTCATATCTTTTGGATAAGGGTAGCGACCCCCGTAGGACCCCGATTTAAAATTTGAAAAATTGCCCGTGACGCTTCGGGTACGTGTAACTGTTTAAAAATAAAAATTTGACGAAATAACCCATTTCGAAGGTGTAAAGAAAGAACAACATGCAAACGGCAAACCCCAAAAAGCCGAAATTTTGTTTTTTGAGTTTTCACACTGTACCGGCAAGTTAAGGGCAACGATAACTATAGTATGGTTTTAAAGTACATTGCAATGGGTACAAAAAAGATTCTATACAATTTCTCGCTACGATGCACCATTTAGGAGATAAAAAAATACAACCCCTACCGCAGGCTAGAGGGTGCTAATTGAACATTTTCGGGTTATCAAATATTTGTGTAATTTTTAATGCCAAACATCATGCCGTTAACAAATTTTTTGTATTCTAAAAATTTAAAATTTTCATTAAGTTTAGATAAGGGTAGCAACCCTCGTAGAATCCCAATCTAAAATTTGAAAAATATTCCGTAATGCAGGGGGTACGTGTAATGTGTTCCTACCAAAAGTTTGCCAAAGAAACCCGTTTTGATGGTGTTACAAAAGAAAACTTAAAAATTGCAACCCCAAAAAAGGCGAAATTTTGTTTTTTGAGTTTTCTCACCGAACCGGCAAGTTGAGAACAACGAAAGCTATATGGTTTTGAAGTACATTAAAAGGGGTACAAAAAATATTCTATACAATTTATTTTTACGATGCACCGTTTAGAAGATAAAAAAATATAAACCCTACTGCAAAAAGAGGGTGCAACTTTAAAATTTTCGGATTATCATATTTTTATGTAGTTTTTAACTCCAAACAACAAACCGTTAGCAGATTTTTTAATTTATAAAAATTTAAAAATTTCATAATTTTTAAATAAGGGTACCAAACCCCGTAGGACCCCGATCTAAAATTTGAAAAGTCACCCGTGATTCCGGGAGTTAGTGTAATGTGGTCCTAATAAAAATTTGTCAATGAAACCCGTCTTCGTGGTGTTACAAAGAAAAACCTAAAAACTGCAACCCCGAAAAAGCCGAATTTCTGTTTTTTGAGTTTTTCCAGCGAACCGGCGGGTTAAGGGCAACTTTATATATGGTCCTAATTTACTTCGGGAGGGGAACGAAAATGGTCGCAGTGGCCTTTGCGCTACGAAACTTCGTTAAAAAGTTTGAAATATTTGGACGCATCCCCTGAGCTTTCGGGAAGAGATACCTTAAATTTGGCATTTTTCCCGGGGGTTTCAGCCGACGCCCGACAAAAACGGTCCTCAGAGATTTTGCTTTTAGAGATCTCCTAATAGGCAAGAATTTCCATCAGTGAGTCATCAGTGGCTGGGGCTTTACATATTATAGACACCCGTTATTTTTTTTGTTTTTGTTTATTCCTAATTTGTGTACATTGCAATCTGTTCAATTTAGAACAATGAGCAACCCCATGACCCAATGAGATGAGGATGATGTGTAAATGAGACTGTGTAGTCCTGTACAGACCCAGGCCGACCATTCCTGAGAGAGTATGGTTAATTAAACCCCAACCATCAAAGTACACCCACAACCACTGTCTAGCATTCAAATCCGTATAAAAGTAACTACCTTTACTAGGATTTGAACCAGGAACCTTCGTCTCTGAAAATCAGCTGTTAAACAGCTGATTTTGGCGACGACTTTACTTCTAGACCAACCTGGTGGGTTAAAAGGACCTTTAGACCAACCCGTTATTTTAGAAGAAAAGGGTTGTAAGACAAAATTATATAATAATAAATATTGAAATATTTTCAAAGAATAGTGATGTAGGGGTGTTGCTTGTTAAGTCAAGTAACCCCACAACAGTTTACACTCAACTGCTAATAATACACACTCTGGTAATGAGTTTAACAAACCACCACTTTCTTCATACTCTTCACGGCAGATTCATTCACTTTTTGACGACGTACAAAACGTGATACGTTTATTAGTGACTAGCAAACCCCCCCCCCTGCTCACTTCGCTTCACACCAGCTAATGTATGCCTCATTAAATCATTTTAAATCCTCTCTATATACAATATATTTTGTGGTTTCGTTGCCCAGTGGCAGCAAAATTAATTGTTTTTCTGCACTTCCAGGTCTAGAAAGTCCGACATAAAGTTGTCCATGAGTGAAGGAAGCACTCTTGTCTCAAATCGATGCCCACCATTTTAAATGTTTGTCCCTGCGATTTAACAGAATTGAATGGAATGCATAGAAGAATACGGATGAAAAAGAAAGAGACAGCTGATATATGGTTGAGATAAGAGACAGTAATACGTGGGTGGGTGCAGTATGCAGAGTAACTGGAAATATAACACTCATTCACTCACTACCTGTCCAATGAAAACAAATAGCCTATACGAAAAACAGTACAAAAATAAAAATTTTCAATATTTCCAAATTTTTAATGTTTTTGGAATCGAATGTTATTCTTCACGTTTTTCCATGAATTACAAAAGTTGAATCACTTTTCTAGCCCAAAAAATACACCACCTAGAGGACTTGGAAAAAATAAAAGTGCCATGCACCCGATAAACTAAAACATGTGACATCGTCACAGTTTAAGTTCATTAAAGTTACTTAAAGTTTCAAAATAGCCTATATTGATCAGAAAGCTCTAAACTTTACAACAATTAAAGATTTTTTTTAAAATCAGTTGAGTAGCTTCTGAGATTACCTCATACAAACAAACAAACAAAAAGACGTTTCTTCTTTATTATGTTAGTATACAATTCAGCCGTTGTTAGTTTGCTTCTCCTTTTGTCAACAAACAAAAGCCACCAACTACAGAGTGCACGCTACACTCAACCACTTTACAACTATCCTATTCCTCCTATTAAGTTAACTATTTTTTAAATTATAACTACTTAAAGTACTAAAAACATCAGTCATGATATGATCCAGGCCTAACAATTTCATTTCTAAAAATACTTTTAAAAGTATTTTGTATTTAAATAATTTTGAAAGTATTTTGTTGTTACTTTTTAATCAGCGTGTACACATTTTTATATAAAAATGCGGACGCTCAGTGACTTTGTCATTATTTGTTTAGATTAGGAGCAAACTAAGATGGGCTGGACTGTAGATGAGATAATGACTTACTGGATTGAGAAGTAGAGCCAGTCTGTGTTTTGTGCACACACACTACGTAGAGACAACATAGAGAAAAATAAGCGATGACCAAGAAGAGGATGCCAACACTTGCGGCCGTCGCCACAAGAGGCCAACTCCATACCTGCAACAAACCAGATACACTCGCTACCAAATTTAACTGGTCTATATTTTAATGCCACTGTCACCGCCACCCCCTATAATAAATCATTCACTGTGCTGCCACCCTTCCAACACTTCTTCCGGCCTTTGTTTTTTTACTTTCTCTTGCCTATATGAATATATAGGAAGGAAAGTATTGTTCTCATGTCGATTTTTCACCGGATCTATATGTTTTCAGACCCCCTGAACCCACTCAAACATGTTTTTAGCGATTGGTCTGTGTGTGTGTGTGTGTGTGTGTGAACCGAATATCTCAAGAATGGAACAAACTTGAAACTTAAAACTTAAGTTACACACCACTACCGGACCCGACACAAACATTTTCATCAAAATCGGTCAACTGGAAGTAGTAGTTTATTCGTGTAATTTTTCACTTTTTTGCGATTTTCTCAAAAACTGGTCCTACGATTTTTTTAAAAATCGCCTGGTTTACTCAATTTTTTATTCTCTACAAGATAGGGTAGGCGCCATGTTTGCTGAAATTCTGGGTGAGGTTTTTTTCACGTAAAAACATAGTTTTTTTAAGATTACGGCTTTAATATGCAATTTAGCGCAAAAATGTATTTAATAAAAGTTGTAGAGAATTAAAAATCCTACAACTTTTATTTTTAACATTTTTTTTGTATTACGCTTAGTTTAGCAGTAATTAGCGATTTTTTTATTTTTTTCTCACGAAATCGTGTGAAAAATCGATTTTTTTAAGATTTCAGCCTTAGAATGCATTTTACGACAAAAGTGTATATAATAAAATTTATAAACATTAAAAAGATCTACAACTTTTATTTAAAGCATTCTTCGCTACAGAGCCTAGTTTAGCGTGAAAGAGTGATTTTCCGTATTTCTAAGCCAAACAATTCGTTTTTCATTGTTTTTGAGTTAAGTTTTTTGTTTATTTTTAATGTTTTATTGCTAAAATTAGGTTATATTGTCAATCATTTGCATTGGCAAGAGAAAGTTGTGCGAGTGTTTCACACCATTTTTTTTTTTTTTTTTACTCCAGGAGGAGTATAGGACATGTCGTCAGATATAACACCTGAAATACATATTATAAGAATCACACATTGTATCACTACTATCAACAAAGATATTCTTGTACGCTATAAACAGTTTCACCGATCAAGTAATTTTTTAAATTTTTTTTAAAGGAATTCAAATCCTCAACACTTTAAAGATTGGGATAATTTATTTATGAATTTTCTCCCTGCACAAGTAGGTTTTTGTTGAAAAAATTTTGTGGAGTGATTAGCCACATAATAATCGTTCCTGTTTCTCGTGTTATGATTGTGAACATTGAAATTCTGCATAAAATTATTTTGCCTAACATACATAATCACCTCAAAAATGTAGAGAGAGGGAACTGTAAGCAATTGTAAGGTGGTTAAATAGTGGTGTGGATGAGGTTAGCTGGTTAGCTCCCACCATACACCTAATAGCTTTCTTTTGAATTTTAAAAACCCTATTCATATTTCCCATGCTAGAATTACCCCATACTAAAATACCATAACACGGATATGAGACAGAATGAGGCCTTGATAAGCTGCCATTAGTAATTTTTTATCATTTAATCTGGCAATTTGTTTTAGTGCAAATACCCCAGATGACATTTTACTACAAACTTGATTGGTATAGAAGTCCCAAGACAAAAATCTATCTAGAGATACACCCAGGAACTTCATTGTCGGCGCGATAGGCCCTTTGACGGCGTCCCGACAAACCTTTCGGCTCCGCACCGACAGAGGCTGCCCATAACAGACAGGTGGAGTGTCAAATTTTTTACACTCAATCTGTCCGTTGCAGGGCTAAAATAAATAGTTCTGTTTCTTAACACATGGTCAGCCAATTAAATGAATGAATCATTTAAGAACAGAAAAGGTAGAGGTGTAAAAGACATTAATCAGAGTTATCTCCTGTGAAAGTAATGAATTTCATTATACAGTTGGACGCTGTGGTGAATGAAGTGAAGGTGTCATTTGCAGAGTGGAAAATATGTGCTTTTCAGAGGGCCCGGCATGCTGATAAGCATACTTTTCCACTCAGTGAGGAAAGCAGGGTAAACCACTTCACTCCTCGTTTTACTAAGTAAAACCTCTACAGGTTCAAACCAGCCTTTCAGCTGATGACCTAAACAACAACAACCGCAACGGACAGAGGCCTTTGTCATCAAGGCCAAGCCAGTAGCGCTACCACAGCGCTTTTGGCTACTATGTAAAGAGCACTGCACTGAGCCGAGCGATTCAATTCTGATCAAGACACCGACAAGACGTCCACCACGGCACACGGCCACAGGACTCCAGCGACAACTAATCGACTAACCCGCAACAGAGAAGATGATGCTTCCACTCGCCGACCCGCTGACGCGAGCGATGCCCACAGCAGTCCCTCGACCAAGCCTTGCACCCACCGGACTCAAAGAAGCAGCCATCGATGCACTACTGCGAGGGAAGAAGATAATGTCTCCGCTGGACGACGACAGCTCCTCGACCGCCACGATGACTACGACCGACGCCTCTCCAAGACGACCACCGCTTAAACGGCCCTTTTCAGGGCCACTAAACTACTAATAAGGTTTGCCACTTAATGTCGCCATCCGGTGGTGTGACACCACTGAAAAAGCTTGAATAAAACTGAACGTGTTTATCAATAGCTAAACCTTTGATATTGTACAGTCTATTTGAAAAGTATCCGACTTTTGCAAACACAACATGTAGATACACGGTGAAGGCGAAAGTTAGAAAGGAGAAAGAGGAAGACAAACAAACCGCGGTGAAGGATGAAGACAGAAAGGTGAAGGGGGAAGGAAAACAAACTGCGGTGATGGGAGGAAAACACAAAGGAGAAGGGGAAAGGCAAACAAACCGCGGGGAAGACAGAAAGGAGAAAGTGGAAGTCAAACAAACCGCCGTGAAGGAAGAAAGACAGAACGGAGAAGGGGAAGACAAACAAATCGCGGTGAAGGAGGAAAACAGAAAGGTGAGGGGAAGGATTTATGTTGTAAATATGTTGTAAACACAATTTATGTAGATGTTCTAAAACTTACCCCGGTCACAATTAGATTCCACTTCCTTAGTTATGCTATTTACGCCCTTAGCAGCAATTTCCATTACAAATTTCGGACACGCCTAATTTAGTAAAAATATAATTCTCACAAGGTTGACCTTACACTTTACATAAATTAACTTGAACGGTTTACATTTTGTAAAATGTAAATGTTAAAGTGTTATTTACTTTTACATTTTACAGTTTTTTACATATTTTACATTTTTACAGGGAAAAATGAAAAACACAACGCAGTGGCATTTCTGCAACGATTCTCTGATATTAATAGAGACTAATTTAATTTTTAATTTGACACTAAATTTAATCTATAAGTTTAAAGAGGTTACAGAAATACGGTTTTTCTAGAAAAACCTAATTTATTTTACTTCAATGCCTTTTGTTTATTACTCGTTGAAAAGAGCAAAGCCCGTGTATGTTACAAAGCGAGTGTAATGAAATTATATACGAGGGTCATTCGTAAAATAACGTTCCCATGATTTATAAAAATAGACAGCTATATTTTTTATCTTAGTCTTGTTATACATCAATTTAAACCTTAAAACTTATGCTATTTTTCAAAATAATCGCCGTTCTGTCCAAACACTTTTCTGCTCCAACTTTTCTATCCCCATGTTGTAGAATTCTGCCGCCAATCCTTTGAGTAATCGAGTAACCTCTGCCTTGACTTCATCATCAGTACTGAAGCGTAGGCCACCTAAGTGTTCCTTTAATTTTGGGAGTAAGTGATCATCACTTGGGGCTAGGTCCGGACTGTAGGGGGGATGGGGCACAACAGTCCAGCCGAAATCTGTCAGCAGTTCTTGAGTTTGATGTAAGACATGAGGTCGAGCGTTGTCATGGAGAAGCCTCACACCACTGGACAATCTGCCTCTCCGGCGGTTCTGGATCGCGCGTCTCAGTTTTCTTAATGTGTCGCAATATCTGTCAGAGTTTACTGTTGTTCCATGATGAATGTCAATAGGTGAAATCCGTTTTGCATTTAAAAAATGTACCACAGCGCGAATTTCGCATCTGGCGGTAACAGCGATAAGAAGCTCCATCTTCGAAGGCTGCTAGGCCGGCACTGATCGACGTAGCGAGGCGGGAGTGGTGCGGAAAAAGAGAGGGAGAGCTGATGAGTAAAATAGTGTTGTCAGATTTCTCCCAGCACATCGCATTCTGTCTCAGCAGCTTAGGGAACCTTGTTTTATGAATGACCCTCGTAACATACATAATAAAATAGAGTAGATGGAACTGTTTTTACCGCCATAGAAGTACATCCTGGCGTCCATGGAAAAGTACACTTTTCACAAGTTTTAGCTGCGATGGCGGTTTGTTTGTAGCCAGGTGGGCATTGTTTGCATTTGCCTCCACTCTCTTCGTTGCTGTAATGGCCTGGCTGACATGGCTCTGCAAAACAACAATCACTGTATAAGTATAAGTATAGCCATTTCATCAGATTACGCGTCTCATACATAGGTGGTGACCAACAACTCCTACACTGATTATATCAGTTGTAGTGGCTGCCCTCCGGCACCAGGCACCAGGGGACATGGTTCACAATTAGGTGAATATTGGATGAACGACGACACAAGATCTAAGAGCATACACGCGCATTTACACGTGCAATGATTTGCTGGCACCAGTATTGATGCCAGTTTAATTTGCATGCCAGTGAGTTGAGGTTTACTTTCCACAAATATCTCTTTCATCAACCTATATAAAGAGACAGCCCATAACAGACAGACAGACAGGTGGAGGAGTGTCAAATTATTTACACTCAATCCGTTCGTTGCAGGGCTAAAATAAATAGTTCTGTTTCTTATCATCACATGGTCACCCAATTAAATGAGTGAATCATTTAAGAAAAGAAGAGGTACAGATTTGTTAGGTGACACTAATCAAGAGTTATCTCCTCCTCTGAAAGTAATGGATTTCATTATACAGCCAGACCCTGTGGTGAATGAAGTGAAAGTGTCATTTACAGAATGGAAAATATATGCTTTTCAGAGGGCCTGGCATGCTGATAAGTGTACTTTTCCAGTCAGTGAGTTGTGGCAATGGTTGACTCCTCCTAATTGTACTTAGTGAAACGTCTACACGTTCAAACCAGCCTCCATTCGGCTGATGACCACCTAAACAACAACATATAAAGCGAGCGCAAAGTGCGATCACGAGTCAGTATTCGTTTGATCTTTGATGAGTGTGCTATCAGTGCGTTAGAAAAGGTCAACGTCCCAAGCATTGTATTCGTCAACTATTGTTTATTTAATTTTATTGTGTATGTACATTGTGTATAATTGTTTGTAAGTAGTACTAAGTAGTAAATTATTTAAGTTATTTATAGTGGTTACTTCATTATAATTAGTTTATTATTTATTTTGTAAATCTTTTAGTTGTAATTGTAAACCAAAGTGTATTAATTAGTTAATAACCTAGATCCTGAAACGGACCTTTAGTCGCGATAAGTGTCACAATGCTTTTGAAAGTATTTTGTTGTTACTTTTTAATCAGCGTGTGCACATTTTTAAGTAATGCGCATGCTCAGTGGCATCATTAGGTATTTGTTTACTTGACAGATTTTTCTTACGATGACAACTTCTCTTAGATACGAGGGCAGTCCAGAAAGTCTGTCACGTTTTCATATAAAAATAAAACCAAGTAAAAGAAAAAAATGTTATAATATACATTTGAAAGTGCAACTAAAATGCTACTTTTTCTACATAATCACCAAACAAATTAAGACACTTATCATAGAGGTGAACTAATTTTGAAATGCCGGCGTCATAAAAGTCTACCGCCTGTCATTTTAACCAGTTAGTCACACCCTCCTGCACCTCCGCGTCGTCGTCAAAGCTAATCATCTTACCTTATTTTTCTGTAACAATTTCGTGCAATAAACTTTTTGAAATTTGTGGGAAAAAAAGCGATAGCACTCTTATGGTGGATCGACAATCTTCTCTAATCTTCTCATTGACTTTATTCACAATGTCATCAGTCACGAGGCTTGGCCGTTTACTTTGTTCTTCTTCGTGAACATTAGTTCGGTCATTTTTTAACTGAATGCACAAACGCCGCGGCACCAAAATGGCTGCGATAGCTCCGCCCCTAGCGGCAACAACGCAAAACGTGACAGACTTTCTGGACTGCCTTCGTATTTTTTACTTTCTCTTGCCTATATGAATATATAAGAAGGAAAGTATTAATTCATGTCGATTTTAAGAAATCGAGTTTTCACCGGATCTATACGTTTTCAGACCCCCTGAACCCAAAAAACATGTTTTTAGCGATTGGTCTGTGTGTGTGTGTCTGTGTGTGTATACAAAATATCTCAAGAACGGAACGTCGTACGAACTTGAAACTTTAGTTACATACCCTTACCGGACCCAACACAAACATTTTCATCAAAATCGGTCAACTGGAAGTAGTAGTTTATTCGTGTAATTTTTCACTTTTTTGTGATTTTCTCAAAAACTGGTCCTACAATTTTTTTTAAAATCGCCTGGTTTACTCAATTTTTTTTTCTCTACAAGATAGGGTAGGCGTCATGTGTGCTGAAATTCTTGGTGAGGGTGTTTTTACGTAAAAAAATGTTTTTTTTAAAGGTTACAGCTTTAATATGTATTATAGCGCAAAAATGTATATAATAAAAGTTGTAGAAAATTTTAAATTCTACAGCTTTTATTTCAAAAATTTTTTTGTATTATGCTTAGTTTAGCAGTAATTAGCAATTTTCTGATTTTTTCTCACGAAAACGTGAGAAAAATCGATTTTTTTAAGATTTCAGCCTTAGTATGCATTTTATAATAAAAGTGTATACAATCGAATTTATAGAAAATTAAAAGATCTGCAACTTTTATTTAGAATATTTTTCTCTACAGAGCCTAGTTTAGCGTGAAAGAGTGATTTTCCGTATTTTAAAGGCAAACTGAGATCGATTTTCATTTTGCGTTTTTCACTCATGATTAAAATAAGGTTATGTTTATTGAGGTTAGTTTTGTTGTTTATTTCTAATGTTTTATTACTATTGTTAGGTTTACTATTAATTATTTGCATTGGCAAGAGAAAGTCGTGTGAGTGTTTCACACCAGATTTATATGAAAATTGATCAGGACCTGCACATGCACATGTTTAATGTGCAAAGCCGCGCAGCGCAGGCAATGCTAGTTAATTAATAATTCCGTTAGTCATAATATATGGGTAAGGTGGGTGAGGGTGAGACTGACCACAGAATCTGCCATTCATTTGGAACCCGCCAATGCAACCGCCAGTCACTTTCAGAGAGATGGAAGATCTGTCCGGCAAATACTTGACCGCATTCATGCTTGCCTTGTCCATTATTTTCACTGAAACAGAAACATACACACTATACTTTATAGGCCTACTTATAACACCAACACTTAACTAGACTAAGACTAAGAGTACTCCGCTGTGTGAGGCAATCGCCTGCCTGCCTGCCTGCCTGCCTATACGCTGTTGTAAATGGAAAGTTTTACACTAGTCACCGCGTATCTACCTCTCCGCCTGACAATTATCTTGCACTATGTTCCATCATGCCCATAACAGACACGTGGAGTGTCAAATTATTTACACTCAGTCTGTTGGTTGCAGGGCTAAAATAAATAGTTCTGTTTCTTATCACATATTCAGCTAATTAAATGACTACTGATTCATTTAATAAGAGAAGAGGTAGAGGTGTACTGTGAAACTAATCAGAGTTATCTCCTCTGAAAGTGATGAATTTCATTATACAGTTGGACCCTGTGGTGAATGAAGTGAATGTGTCATTTGCAGAGTGGAAAATATATGCTTTTCAGAGGGCCCGGCATGCTGATAAGTGTACTTCTCCACTGAGTGAGTTGTGGCATTGGTAAACCACCTCACTTCTCGTTTTACTTAGTAAAACCTCTGCAGGTTCAAACCAGCCTTTCAGCTGTTGACCTAAACAATGTTCCATCATAATCATAAAAATCTACAATCTACACATCCAGCTAAAATAAACATAATCCTTTAAACGTTTTCAATTATACCATTCAGATTACGTAAAATTATTGCAGTTTCATAAAGAAACTCCTTAATTGATTATTTTAACCGTTACATTTAACAAAACAATTTTATTTCTTTTTTTAATGGTTGTCGCTTTTATGTTTCAAAAACTCTACACATTCACTGTCACGCATGTTAACAAAACACAGCTTATAAAACTTTTCAACTTCAGTCTACGAAGAAAATCAAAACAAACCGATACAATACCAAAAGATACCTAATGAAACAAAAAATGAGTTAAACACGGGCGAGTGCAAACAGTTGTATTAAACTAGTCACAGACATTAATTTTAATGATACGAAGTAAACAATCTGAAATGATAAACGATGAATCACTGGAATTGTTTACTCTCCTGTTATAATTCAAGCGCATTAGTCTTATACGACTCTTGTGACCAAAATTAAAATAAAACTGAGTCTATAATAAAAATCACTAATCATAAATAATAATGTAATAATAGTAAATAATGTAAAGAAAAATAACAATGTAAGAGTAACAATAGTAAAAGTTTTAGTTATTAATGGTAAACTAATGTTCGATTTATAAAACATTTTCTAACAGATGAATTGAACACGTGTTTTCATTATAATATTGAGGTTAGAGTGAATAATTAGTGTTGTATGGAATTGTTGTTTGTTGATAATGGTGTGGGTATTTTTGATTAATGCGCATGCTCACTTGTATTGGTGGTTGGAGTACTCTTAGCGGCGTAGACAGACTCTACAATATATGCCTATCGGTACAAACTACAACACATAGAATCACACTATAAGAATTTAACGAAACAAAATATTACAGTTTCAGTAACAATAACAGCAGTTTGTAAAAAAAAGTTACCTTTGCAAATAAATATAAGAAGAAACCATTGAAAATATTTGTCATTTCATTCTCGACATGAAGAAATCATTTTAATAGCTCTATTTTAAAGCTCACTAGTGTGATAAAAATAACACGTCAAAACATTAAAGAATAAATTTGTATTAACGACTATTTTAGAATCTTAAGTTTCACTGTCGGTATATGACCAAAATAAAAATAGCAGTGAATTTGTGACATATTTTGACTATCGATAGGTACAAAGGAATATCAATGCACATGTAAGATGTGTACGGCGGGAAAAGATGCTAGGGTTGACCTCGGTAATGCAATGTGATTGACTAAACAACATTTGCAACAATGATTCTAATTGGATAATTCTAAGTTAACGGATGGTACAACATTACAAAATATAGACGCTATGATTTTTATGTACAGATGCAAAGGAGTTTGATACGTTACAGACGTGTTTTAATCAACATGTGAAATCTTATAAGTTTTTTAACAAAATTTAATATTTTTTTTAATAGTACCAAACTGAATTAACTTTATACGGTAAATTAAATGTATCGACAGCCAGTGTGAATAAATTAGTGAATTGAATGGAAAATGTTTAATTGGCGTGAAATGAATGACCGGCATCTAGATTTCAACACACCTGAACCAAGGACCTTCAGATTAGAGACCGTACATCATTATCTGTAAAGATTTTCTACGTACATATGTGAATTTAAAAAGAGCGCTATATAAATAATTAACATAAATTCATGGACAATAGTGGCTGGAATTTAATGGGGAAATTTTATTTAAATTTGTGAACATTTTAGTTAATAATAATGAATTTTCTTTATTTTTTCTTTGTTTAAATAAATGTATGTAATTTTCAAAGTCTTTGTATTTTTTAGTATAGTATTCAGATGAGTGGAAGTCCCCTAGCCGTGGGAGTGAGAGAATGAATCCATAACGCTCTCACTCAACGCACAACCCATATGTGCGATTCCAATAACATTGTCGTATAATTTTACTCATTGTTGTGAGCAAGCGTTTATGCACAAAGTAAACTAACAACCAAGATAACGACTGTACTATGTTTTCAGACGTTTGGGCACATATCTCCGTCACACTCGCTCCGCTATGGGACATTAATTCAACAGATATCTGTAACCTAGCATGTCAATTTCTGGACCAAACGCATCCTTTGGAACAACATATTTTCAAAATATAAAACCGGTAACAAAATTAGTAATGCTAATCATTTAAAAAATAAACTTAACCCTTTCCACTAGACTGTCGAATCTGATCCGACATGATAGTTTTACCGTTCCACTCGTATGTCGGCCCATCCAACTCCACTTTCACAGCTGATTTTGTATGAAAATACGCAGTTAACAATGTTGCTGTAATGTGCTGGCCTCTACGGGATGTTTTAAAAATTAATTCTTGTAGTTTTCGATAGTTGACCACTACCGATTATCGATATAAACGAAATTAATTGAATTGAGGTCGCCGTACCAAACTAGTAAACAAACTAACCTAATTGTGAACGTGCTTCGTTTAGTTTGCGGTATTTTGTGTCGCTTTAAGATCGTTTAATGTTTTTAGGTAACTAATTCACACAAAAATAATATTCAGATTATTTTTCATGCTTTTATTAGGTTTTAGGTATCAATTTCTAGTTACATAGTTTATTTTATCTTAGTTTTTACAACGACAGTGTATGTTTTGCAGGTTATGTTTTAAAAGTTTTTAGGTGAGAAAAAGCATTTTTGATGTATCATTATTAACATTAAAGTAATAACAAACGTAAAAAGTATCGGATGCTCTTAAAACTAATGACAACAACACATTACGCATATGATTACTGTAATAGGGGGGTATAAACAGATCATAAAATAAATACAAGTTGAGGGGAATCACAGTGGAAAGGGATAATTTATTCAATTTCATCACAAACATATTACGTATATTAAACGACAACAGACAACAGTCAGCAGTTTGATGATTCAACGTCCGTTGTCTCTAGCATGTTATAAGTAAAGAAGAGAGAGAGAGAGAGAGAGAGAGAGAGAAGAGAGAGAAGAGTGATGGTGTTAATATTACCGGGTATAGAGAGCACTTGGTTCAAGCAATCGGTTATGTGGGTGACCATCCTGCGCACTATGTTTCCGCCACATTCCGGTGAACACAAACGATTGTCTCTCGCTAATTTTATCGGCTCTCTCAGATCCGGCACCGACACAGAAAACAAGAAAGACAGCACTTCCCGGACAGCCCGTTTTCTCTTCTGCAACATCATTATAATAATAATAATAGCACATCTTAATATAAATACAAATACATAAATCAGTAACAATATGCCCAAAACAGGCAGGTGGAGTGTTATTTTAATTGCACTCTATCTGTTTGGTCCAGGGCTAAAAAAAATAATTGTGTTTCTTACCACATAGTCAGCTACTTATATGACTGAATCATTTAAGAAGAGAAGAGGTAGAGGTGTACTGTGACACTAGTCAGAGTTATCTCCTCTGAGAGTAATGAATTTCACTATGCACCCAGACCCTGTGGTGAATGAAATGAAGGTGTCATTTCAAGGGTGCAAAGTGAGTGCTTTTCGGAGGGCCTGGCATGCTGATAAGCATACTCTTTCAACTCAGTGAGTTGTGGCCAATGGTAAACCACCTTACTCCTCGTTTTTACTTAGTAAAACCTCTACAGGTGGTTCAAACCAGCCTTTCGGCTGTTCACCTAAACAACATGAGTAACAATAGGCAAGAGTAGCAAGCAGCAATACTGGTCCTACGATTTTTTTAAAGATCGCCTGATTCATTAAATTTTTATGGTTTACAAGATAGGGTAAGCGCCATGTTTGCTGAAATTCTTAGTAAGGCTGTTTTTACGTAAAAAAATTATTTCTTTAAAATCACAGCTTAAATATGCATTTTTTTCTTTTTTGTTTACTCCTAATTTGTGTACATTGCAATCTGTTCAATTTAGAACAATAAGCAACCCGATGACCCAATCAGATGAGGATGATGTGTATGATGTGTAAATGAGACTGTGTAGTCTTCTAGAGACACACTCACTGAGTGTGGTTAATTGAACCCCAACCATCTAACTACACCCACAACCACTGTCTACCATTCAAATCCGTATAAAAGTAACTACCTTTACTAGGATTTGAACCAGGAACCTTTGTCTCCGAAAATCAGCTGTTAAACAACAAATACATATGAGTAACAATAGGCAGGTGGGCCTAGACACACGCATTGTACAACTATTGTCACTTGAGTCACAAGTTTGCCCTTGTTTGCAACGAGGGGTAGAGGGGGAAAGGGGGGAAAGGGGAACAGCATCAGTACGCAAACATAACAACTTATACTATACCATCAGCATATACCGTAAATCGCGGAATCTTTTGTAGATTAACGGTACGAATATAACTGTTTGTTACCGTAAACACAACAAACGTTGGTTTCTCGAAAACGTAGTCGAACTATTCACAGTGCTGAACGCAATGTAATAAAATATTGTGAAGTTGAAGCTAAACAAAAATGCCAATCAAAAGTGCCTCTTAACAAAAGCCATGAGTGAGCGGCTAACTACTCTAATGTTTCTCTTTACACAATTTGAAAAATAAAGAAGGAAATTAAGGACGTGAAGAAGCTATTCTTTAACAGTTTTGTTGACAACTGGTAAATAATAGAAAACGGTTAGGTAGATACTAGAGAGACTGATAATGAAAACGCCGATGACAGCAATAGTAAAGAAGGCAATATATTCATAAAATTAGAGTAAATCAATAATTTCTAGTCATGTAATTAAGCTATAGGCAGTATTACAGGTCATATTTATTTCTTATAAGGTTTATGAAGAAAACATTTTCCTGGAATAAACCACAGCTTAAAAAATGTATGTAGAAACTGGACGGTAGTGAAATGTATGAGTAGTGTCTCACTGTTGAGGTTGGCAGCACTGCAACTAATTCACTTCCTTTTTTCACAGCCCATACATACGCAAAGGCAATCTCGTGACTTCAGTATCTGTAGATAACAGACAGATAGATTGATGTGGGTGGAGAATAGTGAAGTGAAGCCTGTACAATAGCAATCTATTATACTTAGTATCGTTGATCAAATGACAAGAGTAAAAGTAAATTGTTGAATTTTCAAAAAAATATTTAAAATAATAATTAATTAATCATAAATTCATTTAAAATTCATTATTATTTCAATTTAAATTCATTAAAACTTAGAATTATAAAAGAAAAGTGTCATCAATCGATCGATCGATCGATAAATTAAATTAATTCAACAATCAATAATTTTATAATCCAAATTTGTCAATTTTTACGTATAAGTAAATTTCATAACGTTCATTAAAGATCTTTCAAGTAAATTGAATTTATTTTGTGTATTCATTTATTTCAACATTCATTCATTTAAAAATCCCTTTACAAGTGACAGTTGAAAGACCATCTGAGCCGATGACCTCATATGATGCTGGCTGGTGCCAAATAACCACCACCAATAGACTTAACAGTGACAGACCAGTGGACAGATGGCCAGCGTTCAAACAACATTCCCACGAGTGTTTCTTTTCCATCCAGAAAACTGAATGAGAGACGTCACCCTCATTACACATCTCAAAGGAGTAAAAGGAAAGACAAAAGACAATAGGCGATGGGCTGTTGTATGGCATGTGGTCTAGTAATTATTCCATGAAAAGCTCCTCTAAAAATTGTCATTTTTATGAGCACAATATTAAAAATCTGGTGTGAAACACTCACACAACTTTCTCTTGCCAGTGCAAATATTTTAAACAATATAACCTAACATTAGTAATAAAACATTAGAAATAAACAACACAACTAACCTCAATAAACATAACCTTATTTTAATCATTAGTGAAAGACGCAAAATGAAAATCTACCTCAGTTTGGCTTAAAAACATGGAAAATCATTCTTTCAACCTAAACTAAACTCTGTAGAGAAAAATGCTCTAAATAAAAGTTGTAGATCTTTTTATTTCCTATTAAATTAATTCTATACACTTTTGTCGTAAAATGCACACTAAGGCCGAAATCTTAAAAAAATAGATTTTTCACACGTTTTCGTGAGAAAAAAACAGAAAATCGCTAATTACCGCTAAACTAAGCGTTATACAAAACAATGTTTGAAATAAAAGTTGTAGAATTTTACATTCTCTACAACTTTTATTATATAACGTTTTGCGCTAAAATGCATATTAAAGCCGCAATCTTAAAAAGAAAATGTTTTTACGTAAAAACAGCATCACGCAGAATTTCAGCAAACATGGCGCCTACCCTATCTTGTACAGCATAAAAAATTTAGTAAACCAGGCAATTTTTAAAAAAATCGTAGGACCAGTTTTTGAGAAAATCGCAAAAAAGTGAAAAATTACACGAATAAACTACTACTTCCAGTTGACCGATTTTGATGAAAATGTTCGTGTCGGGTTCGGTAAGGGTATGTAACTTAAGTTTCAAGTTTCAAGTTCGTACGATGTTCCGTTCTTGAGATATTCTGTTCACACACACACACACACACACACACACACACACACACACACAGACCAATCGCTAAAAACATGTTTGTGTGGGTTCAGGGGGTCTGAAAACGTATAGATCCGGTGAAAACTCGATTTGTTAAAATGGAGATGAAAACAATACTTTCCTTTCTGTATATTCATATAGGCAAGGGAAAGTAAAAAACCTTAAAATCAGTTTATTTCAAAATAACACATGTGCATTCATATCCGTCAGCTGTAAAATCAAATTAAGAGTGTGTGGTTGTTTTATTCTTTTGACGAACATGAAAGGTCATCAGACAAGTAGTGGACCAGGTATAAATCATGCTACACTCTGTTAACGCCGATGTACCCCCATCAATTAATCTTTTGTATTCGCTTTATTGTTTACAAGTCCGTGCCGCTGCGGGCTTATTTGCTTCATAATTCAATTACTGCAATGTCATATGGGCCTTCTAGATTACATATTGTAACAGAAACGACTAGATGTTCACGAAGGTTCCAGAAATCCATTCATGAAAAAGTTTAGAGTGTGAAATAATAGTAACCACAAGAGAGAGTAATAAAGACAGAAATAACAATAACAATCCACAATAAGATCAGTTTTGTAAATGACACACTTGTAACCATAAAAGTGTGTCTATTCATTCATAAGGGTGGTAATAACTATCATAAAGTTCAGGTATTGTGTACAGCTATTATGAGGGAGGCAGGTTGTTCACGTTTTGTATTCACAAAAGACCTTTTGTTGACCTATTAACAATGGATTTTTCTAGCATTCATTAATAAAGAGTTATTTTTGTACTTGAGTAGATTTCACTACTTTGTTCTGGAACGATCTTTGTGAATGATTATAAAAGGAGACCCCCGAGCGCGGTCCAGTCAGTACTCGTGTGATCTTTGCCGAGAGATTATTGTGGGTGTGTATTTACAGGTTACACATCCGAGTATTGTAGTTATTCAAGATTGTTATACCGTCTCTTTGTTGTGTGTGTATTGTAAAGTTAATGTGTAGTTTTGTGAATTCAGTTTGTGTCTTGTATGTTAGTGTAATCTATAAAAGTGATTGTAAGTAGGCTAAGTAAGTTATTAAGTTGTTTATTGTTAGTTATTTATTTTAAGTGAATTATTTAACCATTTATTGTATTTCTTAATTATAATTAGTTGAATTATTTATTTTGTAATCTTTTAGTGTGGTAATAAATTCTTGTAATTGTAAACGTTAGTGTAATAATTATTTAATTAGCTAGATCCTAAAACGGACCTTAGCAATAAGTGTCACAATATGCTTATTCAAACTCCGAGTCATTTTCTCCCATCCACAATCCTTGTTTCTGTTTTCCTTCTCGTCACTTGGGCAATAAGTTTTACCACGAACGCACGCGTTCTTCGACCAATGCTTTCCATTCAGCTATGCATCAAGCGGGATGCTGGCAACTGCTAACGTTATTGTGCTGAGGCTTTTAAGTGATTTTAGTACTAAAGTACTCTTAACGGCCAACATTCACGACTTCATGTAAGTGTATGTTTACGTTTGTGGTAATTAGTTTAATTATTCACGAGATTGTTTTCGCACTGTCTCTCGTTCCTTCCCTTTGCTAATTTGTTTTGTCGTTGGTAAATTCTATTCGAGTGGTCTTGAACACAGACCCCTTTAAACGTGTTCCGGTTCCCCGAAAATTACCCCAATTAAATAGATTGCTCAGAATCCATTAGCGATTAGCCTCCTGGACAAAAGCGAAGATACTTACAGACTGAAACGCTTTAAACCATTCGACTTACCTCTACGATTTTGTTGTCATTTAAATTTTTTTTTTTATCTTTTCTACTTAAACTCCTAATCATCGGCGTCTCATAATTGGCGTAGTTTTCATCTCTACCATCGTCATTGTCATCTCCAGCTTAAACACTTTGTGTTTCGGGATGTTGATTCACGGTTCATCAAGTTTGGTTTTGTATAGATATATTTTTTTGTTTCTTCACAGTTTGGTCTTTTTCAAACACACTACTGAGTGTCGTTTGTGTTTTAATACTAAGGACATTACTAAGATTTTCTCATATTTGCTTAAAGTTATTGTATTTATTAACTGATTGCAAAAGAAATACTATACTGTTACAAAAAAAAAAAAAAAAAAAAAGTAGATTGCTGAGTAATTATATTATCTTTCAAGTCCAAGGCGTGTGGGCTAACAAACTCTTTGGTATTTTTGGTTTCCAAACAAACTGTGAATGTTCATTATAGATTAAGTGAGCAGTGAAAAATAAAAGCCATGAAATGGAGAGAAATGGCATTGTTATTAAATTCAAACTGCCTCATTATTAGCAAATTTTTAGTTGCAACGTAAGAATACTTCACATGTATTGCTTACACCAACACCATCAACCGATAGCACAACGTGAGGGACATGGCACCGGCACCTTCCACAACACAATTCAATCCAAACAATTGTCACCGCCACCCCTTCTAATTAATCATTTACTGTGTTGCCAGCAGCTTCAATACGTCTTGCGGCCTTTGTTGGCACGGAAGACCCTTTGACAAACCTTTCGGCTGCGCACCGTCATCAAGCCCAAGCCAGTAGCCGCTCTCGGCGACTATATAAAGAGCGCTGAACTGAGCCAAAGGGATTCAATTCCGATCAAGACACCGAGGGATTTACTTCCACCAGACAGCATTGACAAGGCGTCCACCACGGCCGGACTCCAGTGAAGACTAATCGACAACCCCACAAGAGAGCAGATGATGCTTCCGCTCGCCATCCCATCACTGTAAGCCGTCGACCAGACCGTCATCGCCCGCTGACACGAGCGATGCCCACAGCGGTCCCTCAACCGAGCCTTACACCCACCGGACCCAAAGAAGCAGCCATCAACGCACTACTGCGAGGGAAGAATATAATTTCTCCACTGGACGACGACACGCCGTGTCGCCCAACTCCTTGACCGCCACGACGACTACGACCGACGCCTCTCCAAGACGACCACCACTTAAAAAGCCCTTTTCAGGGCCACCAAACAAATAAGGTTTGCCACTTAATGCCGCCATCCGGTGACACAATCTTCAAATTGTTGCTCAAGTCACCACTCGACAAAACAATCTAATCAAATACGGTGTGAAACTATCATACCACTTTCTTTGAAATTCAACCAGTGTTTAATCATGAGTAAATAATGGAATATTAAAAACATAACCCAATTTTAATCATGAGTGATGATGATGAAAATATAGGAAATTCTTAATTGATGCTAAACTAAGCACCATTTTAAAACATAGTACAAATAAAGTTGTACGTGTTTTTAATTTTCTCCGATTTTCATGACATACACTTAAATCTGTAAAATGGTTGCAAACTTAAAACATTTTACTTTCTTTCTCTTGCCTATATAAATATAAAGGAAGGAAAGTATAGTATTCACATCAATTTTAAGAAATTGAGTTTTCATCGGATCTACACATTTCAGACCCCCTGAACCCAAAACACATGTTTGTAGCGATTGGTGTCCGTGTGAGTGTGTGTGTGTGTGTGAACAGAATATCTCAAGAACGGAACATCGTACGACTTGAAACTTGAAACTCAAGTTACATACCACTATGGACGTGACACAAATATTTTCATTGAAATCGGTCAACCGGAAGTAGTAGTTTATTTGTGTAATTTTTCACTTTTTTCAGATTCTCTCAAAAACTGGTCCTACGATTTTTTTAAAAAAATCGCCTGGTTTGCATTTTGTATGCTCTACAAGATAGGGTAGGCGCCATGTTTGCTAAAATTCTTGGTGAGGCTGTTTTCATGTAAAAAAAAATGTTTTTTTAAGATTGCAGCATTAATATGCATTTAAGCACAAAAATTTATAAAATAAAAGTTGTAGACAATTTAAAATCCTACAACTTTTGTTTCAAACATTTTGGAAATTAAATTAAACAATTAAATTGATTAACAATTTTAGAAATTAATCAATGGAAATTAAAAGATCTACAACTTTTATTTAAAGCATGTTTCTCTACAGAGCTTAGTTTGGCGTGAAAGAGTGATTTTCCGTATTTTTAAGCCAAACTGAGGTAGAGTTTCATTTTTCATCTTTCCCTTATGATTAAAATAAGGTTATGTTTTTTTTTTATTTTCATTGGCAAGAGAAAGTCTTGAGAGTGTTGACACCAGGTTATTTTCATTTCAATCGGCGATCGTCTAACTTGTATATTATAAAATATTATTACCAAATGTCAAGTTACAAAATCTACTTAAGTGTTTGAAGACTGACTCAACATCGAGTACGATACGACCGGTGATGAAATAAAATGGCAATTAAAATGGCAATGCAGAAAATTTTCAATTAGAACCCTCTAGCCTACGGTAGGGGTTGTATTTCTTTATCTCCTTAACGGTGAATAATAGGGATGAACCCCACAAAAACGTACTTCAACATTATATAGCCAAAGTTGCCCTTAACCTACCGCTCCGCTGAGTAAACTACGAAAACCAAATTTCGGTTTTTGTGGTTTGCCGTTTTCAGGTATTCCTTCCTATCTTTACACCTTCAAAATGGTTTTTTAGGGAAATTTTTATTAACAACAAAACGTTACAGGTACGTAACGTTCATTCATTCATTCACCTTGTGGCAAATGGTTCTGATCCACCTACCCCACTGAGGCCGAGACATGGAAGCAGCGCAAAGCGCTGCTGGAGTGGCGAGTTAATAATAGTTAATTTTTGCCAGACTGAAGAATTGTTGATAGCATAGAACAGGGGTCTCCAACCTACGGCCCGCGGAAAGCTAGCATACAGAAAAAAATTTTTATTTGATAATATATTTCCTTTTAAGAATTTTTACCATTAAATATGAGTACAGTAGTCGTCTCTCACTTGCCACTTCTTTTCTCAATAAGTGTAAAACTAGCTGTAAACAAGTAGTGATCAACCATTGTTCGACCCTAAATGGGCTGAAATTTTAAGTGGCAAACAAATGCAATTTTCTCACTAAAAAATAATTGTTCTTTTTAAGCTTTACACTTGTTGTAAACTCATGTATTGTCAAGTTTTCTTTAAAATTCAATGAAGTACATTTTGTAGTAAATTGAAAAGATTTGGTTTTGTATAATCCTGTGTTTTCATTAAGCCTACTTGAAAACTCCTTTTACAGAACAAATATTATTTTATAGCAAATATAATTATTTGTTTTGGTCACAGCTTTTTTTTAAAATCACGTAAAGAATTTTAGTTAGCCAACAACAAAGATATTATAAGGAAATATAGCAACTTAAAAAACTAAGCAAGAAAATCTCAAAAACCACCACTGAGCTCTTAATTAGAAAAAACTTCGAGGGTGTATGGGGGGGGGGCTAGACTTCCTGCCCTGAAATATTGCTGGTCCGCCTTTCCTCCAAAAATTTACAATGTGGCCCTTGAGTAAAAAACGTTGGAGACCCCTGGTATAGAAGATGGCCACGTACCTCAACACCAGAACCAAATTCTTTTCTCACTCTGCATCTTCCTCCTCCACTTGACTCCTCTTTACATCTCTGCAACAACAAACACACACATTCAACCACCTCCATCTAATTTTTACTTTCTCTTGCCTATGAATATGTTGTTTAGGTGGTCATCAGCCGAAAGGCTGGTTTGAACCAAAGAGAGGTTTTACTAAGTGAAAAATCTGGTTTGAAACACTCACACAACATTCTCTTGCCAGTGCTAATAATTAACAATAAACCTAACATTAGTAATAAAACATTAGAAATAAACAAAAAACTAACCTCAATAAACATAACCTTATTTTAATCATGAGTGAAAGACACAAAATGAAAATCGAACTCAGTTTGGCTTAAAAATACGGAAAATCACTCTTTCACGCTAAACTAGGCTCTGTAGTGAAAAATGCTTTAAATAAAAGTTGTAGATAATTTAATTTCCTATAAAATTTATTATAAACACTTATGTCGTAAAATGCATTCTAAGGCCGAAATCTTAAAAAAATCGATTTTTCACACGTTTTCGTGAGAAAAAAACAGAAAATCACTAATTACTTCTAAACTAAGCGTTATACAAAAAAATGTTTGAAATAAAAGTTGTAGAATTTTACATTCTCTACAACTTTTATTATATAATGTTTTGCGCTAAAATGCATATTAAAGCCGCAATCTTAAAAAGAAATGTTTTTACGCAAAAACAGCCTCATTAAGAATTTCAGCAAACATGGCGCCTACCCTATCTTGTAGAGAATAAAATGTTTAGTAAATGCGGCGATTTTTAAAAAAAATCATAGGACCAGTTTTTGAGAAAATCGCAAAAAAGTGAAAAATTACACTACTACTTCCGGTTGACCGATTTTGATGAAAATGTTCATGTCAAATCCGGTAGTGGTATGTAACTTAAATTTCAAGTTTCAAGTCCGTATAATGTTCCGTTCTTGAGATATCCTATTCACACACACACACTCACACACACACACACACACACACACACATACACACGCATGCACGCACACACACACACACACATACACACACACACACACAGACCAATCGCTAAAAACATGTTTTGTTGGGTTCAGGGGGTCTGAAAACGTATAGATCCGGTGAAAACTCGATTTGTTAAAATCGACATGAAAACAATACTTTCCTTCCTATATATTCATATAGGCAAGAGAAAGTAAAAATGAGGAGTAAGGTGGTTTACCACTACCACAACTCACCGAGTTGAAAGAGTATGCTTATCAGCATGCCGGGCCCTCTGAAAAGCACATATTTTCCACTCTGCAAATGACACCTTCACTTCATTCACCACAGGGTCCAACTGTATAATGAAATTCATTACTTTCAGAGGAGATAACTGTGATTAGTGTCACAGTACACCTCTACCTCTTCTCTTATTAAATGATTCAGTCATTTAATTGGCTGACCATGTGATAAGAAACACAACTATTTTTTTTTTTTTTAGCCCTGGACTACACAGATAGAGTGCAATTAAAATAACACTCCACCTGCCCGTTTTGGGCATATGAATGAATATAGGAAGGAAAGTATTGTTTTCATGTCCATTTTAACAAATACACTCTTCACCCACTCTATACACCTAAACAGACCCTCTTAACCCACACAACAACTGCTTTTTACCTATTGGTCTGTTTGTGTATCTATACAGAATATCTCAAGAACAGAACATCGTACGAATTTGAAACTTAAAACTTAAGTTACATACCACTACTGGACCCGACACGAACATTTTCATCAAAATTGGTCAACCGGAAGTAGTAGTGTAATTTTTCACTTTTTTGCGATTTTTTCAAAAACTGGTCCTACATTTTTTTTTAAAAATCGCCTGGTTTACTAAATTTTTTATGCTTTACAAGATAAAGTATGCGCCATGTTTGCTGAAATTCTTGGTGAGGCTGTTTTCACATAAAAAAATTGTTTTCTTAAGATTACAACTTTAATATGCATTTTAGTGCAAAAATGTATACAATAAAAGTTGTAGAGAATTTAAAATCCTACAACTTTTATTTTCAACATTTTTTTGTATAACGTTTAGTTTAGCGATAATAAGCAATTTTCTGTTTTTTTCTCAGAAAAACGTGTGAAAAATCTATTTTTTTAAGATTTCGGCCTCAGTATGCATTTTACGGCCAAAGTGTATACAATCAAATTTATAGGAAATTAAAAGATCTACAACTTTTAGTTAAAGTATTTTTCTCTACAGAGTCTAGTTTAGCGTGAAATAGTGATTTTCTGTATTTTTTATAACCAAACTGTTTTCATTTTGCGCCTTTCACTCATGATTAAAATAAGGTTATGTTTTTTGAGGTTAGTTTTTTTGTTTATTTCTAATGTTTTATTACTTAGGTTATATTGTTAATTATTTGCATTGGCAAGAGAAAATTGTGTGAGTGTTTCACACCAGATTGTTTTTGTAATAGTCATAGTTATCAGCAAAAGCCACCTTTTGTCATGATTATGGTGGATCTACCGAAACACTTGCAAGAAAATCACAAAGGCATAAGGATAAGGCAGCAGGAAAGGTAAGTGAAATAGACCGCTTTAAGTTCAGCTGCCCGCTCTAAGTTTCCTCCTCCTCCTCCTTCTGTCAACAAACCAAAACCACCTACTACAGGGTGCACGCTAGAGTCCCCCACTTTATGGATGTTGTATTCCTATTAAGATAACTATTTTTAAAATTATAACTACTTAAAGTACTACAAAGATCAGTCGAGATATGATGTTGGCCTAACAATTTCATTTAGAAAAATACTTTTAAAAGTATTTTGTATTTAAATACTTTAGAAAGTATTTTATTGTTACTTTTTAATCAGCATGTACACATTTTTATATAATGCGGATGCTCAGTGACTTGGTCATTATTTGTTTAGATTAGGAGCAAACTAAGATGGGCTGGACTGTACAAAAAAATAGTTGAATAGTTGTCCCTGTTATCACAATTAACAATAAAAGAGGTAAATGTGTGAGACAGACTGGTCACAGTTATCAGACACTGTGGTGAATCAAGTGATGGAGGTATCTATAAATACAACCAACTACGGTGGCATGCGGGCCGCACATGCGCAGTAAGTAGCTCCCCCCCCCCCCACCACAGCGTCAACTAAAGATACAGGCTGCCTCTAACATAGTACTCACTACTCGTTCTGTTCTGTTCATGCGGTAATCGTTTTGACATTCGTGACGTTGTCGAAAGCCGCACGCCGTCAAAATTAGTTGCACGCGCACAAAATACGGGGAAAAATGTCTGCGATTCATTTTGGGGTAATAGGCAATAAATTTTTCTAAATGATGTACCTACCATAAGTTTTGACAGGGCCGAAAGAGAGGTACGTCATACTCTCATTCTGTTATTTATTTACTATATGGTTCTTTTTGTTAAAATTTCATACAACTGATATTGTGCGAGTGTAGTTTATTTCTAAAAAAAATACGTATGTTTGGTATAAAGTTCACAACTATAAAAAATGATTCAGCTTCTTGGAATCACTGACTAACAGGAAGGAGACACCAGACACGATCTATCTTTGACTTCCCTTCAAAAAGTGATTTTTTTCAAGCTCGTTTATTGTTTCTCTTTCTGCCCTACCTGCATATATCAAATTAGAGATAAAATTTTATATTTTATAACAAAATAATAAAACGCATATTATGTCATCCTGGAAAAGAAGTTATATTAGCCTACGTGATACGCAAAAATGCGATGAGATTTAAACTTCTAACTTTGTACGAGCGTATCTTATATAAATATCAGAGTATAATAATAACATTTTTAGTGCAATAGAATAAGATTCTTAGGAAGCGAAAGTATTTTTTACTTTCTCTTGCCTATATGAATATATAGGAAGGAAAGTATTGTTTTCATGTCGATTTTTCGAAATCGAGTTTTCACCAGATCTATACGTTTTCAGACCCCCTGAACCCAAAAAACATGTTTTTAGCAATTGGTCTGTGTGTGTGTGTGTGTGTGTGTGTGTGTGAACAGAATATCTCAAGAACGGAACATCGTACGAACTTGAAACTTAAGTTACATACCACTACCGGACCCAACACGAATATTTTCATCAAAATCGGTCAACCTTAACTAGTAGTTTATTCGTATAATTTTTCACTTTTTTGCGATTTTCTCAAAAACTGGTCCTACGATTTTTTTTAAAATCGCCTGGATTACTCAATTTTTTATTCTCTACAAGTTAGGGTAGGCGTCATGTTTACTGAAATTCTGGGTGGGGCTGTTTTCACGTAAAAACATAGTTTTTTTAAGATTACGGCTTTAATATGCAATTTAGCGCAAAAATGTATATAATAAAAATTGTAGAGAATTTAAAATTCTACAACTTTTATTTCAAACATTTTTTTGTATAACGCTTAGTTTAGCGGTAATTAACAATTTTCTGTTTTTTTCTCACGAAAACGTGTGGAAAATCGATTTTTTTAAGATTTCAGTCTTAGAATGCATTTTACGACAAAAGTGTATTAAATAAAATTTATTGCAAATTAAAAGATCTACAACTTTTATCTTGAGCATTTTTCTCTACAGAGCTTGGTTGAGCGTGAAAGATTGATTTTCTGTATTTTTAGGCCAAACTGAGGTTGATTTTCATTTTGCGTGTTTCTCTCATGATTGAAATAAGGTTATGATTTTGAGGTTAGTTTTTTCTCATGTTTTACTTACTATTGTAAGGTTTATTGTTAATTGTTTGTATTGGCAAGAGAAAGTCGTGTGAGTGTTTCACACCAGATTTTTTAGAATATTTTGATGAAAAATGAGCTTGTTAGAGTGGTGTAGTGAACGAAACTGGCCGGCAGAGTGCCCTGCCGTACCGCGTATTGTCACTCACTATAGCGCTTGAACACCCTCCACTGATTGAAATGGGTTGAGGGGAACACATTCTCTCTCTGTCTCGCTACCCTCCCTACATGCCGCCGTAGTTGGCGAACAGTATACCACCTGATGCCTCACCTCGTTCTACTCAGAGGAGAGCCTTTCATCAACAGACAACCTAAACAACATACTACAGTTTAATATAAAACTCCTTCCCGCACACACGCTATGCCTAAACGGCAGTTGATAAATTAGTTAAAAAAAGACTTTGACAATATCAAAACATCTGGTGTGAAACGCTCACACAACTTTCTCTTGCCAATGCAAATAATTAACAATAAACCTAACATTAGTAATAAAACATTAGAAATGAACAAAAAACTAAACTCAAAAAACATTAGTGAAATACGCAAAATTAAAATCGACCTCAGTTTGGCTTAAAAATACGGAAAATCGCTCATTCACGCTAAACTAGGCACTGTACAAAATAATGCTTTAAATAAAAGTTGTAGATCTCTTAATTTCCTATAAATTTTATTATATACACTTTTGTCATAAAATGCATTCTAAGGCCAAAATCTTAAAAGAATATATTTTTCACACATTTTCGTGAGAAAAAAACAGAAAATCGCTAATTACCGCTAAACTAAGCGTTATACAAAAAAATGTTTGAAATAAAAGTTGTAGAATTTTTAATTCTCTACAACTTTTATTACATAAACTTTTGCGCTAAAATGCATATTAAAGCCACAATCTTAAATAGAAAATGTTTTTACGTGAAAACAGCCTCATTAAGATTTTTAGCAAACATGGCGCCTACCCTATCTTGTAGAGCATAAAAAATGTAGTAAACCAGGCGATTTTACAAAAAAAATCGTAGGACCAGTTTTTAAGAAAATCGCAAAAAAGTGAAAAATTATACAAATAAACTACTACTTCTGGTTGACCGATTTTGATGAAAATGTTCGTGTCGGGTCCGGTAGCGGTATGTAACTTAAGTTTCAAGTTTCAAGTTCGTACAATGTTCCGCTCTTGAGATATTCTGTTCACACACACACACAGACCAATCGCTAAAAACATGTTTTTTGGGTTCAGGGGGTCTGAAAATGTATAGATCCGGTGAAAACTCGATTTCTTAAAACCGACATGAAAACAACACTTTTCTTCCTATATATTCATATAGGCAAGAGAAATGGCTATATTCATAAAAGGAAATATGGCTCGTGAGGGTTCTAGCTAGGTTTCTATTCATAGAATGTTAAAGAGTAAATAATAGATTGACAAAGTAACAATACGGTTAGTTATAAAAGGGCCGTGTAGGGTGTTTGTTGTACAACTATTTGTGTAACACCTTTTAGTTTACGCTAGTTAAGATTTCTCCAGAACAAAAAAAAAGATATCGAATCTCTGTGTCTTTCACCGACATAAAGAAAGCCCAAGTGCGGTCAGTTACAGTCCAGCCTTTCTTAGTTTGCTCCTAATGTAAACAAATAATGACATCACTGAGCATCCGCATTATATCAAAATGTGTACACCCTGATTAAAAAGTAACAACTGAATACTTTCAAAAGTACTAAAAGTATTTAAAGTACTTTTAAATACTTACAAAAAAATCCTTTAAATTCCTTTTTAAAGTACTTTTAAATACTATTTACTTTAGTACTTTTTTTTTAAGTTTAGTACTTTTAAAAGTATTTATACTTTTATCTGTATTTTTCTAAATGAAATTGTTATGCCTACATCATATCATGAGTGATGTTTAAAGTAATTTAAGTAGTTATAATTTAAAAAATAGTTAACTTAATAGGAATACGACATCCGTAAAGTGGCAGACTCTAGCATGCACCCTTTAGTAGTAGGTGGCTTTTGTTTGTTGACAGACACTAGGAGGAGCTAACTAACAACAGCTGAACTGTAGTTAGTATTCGTTTGATCTTCGATGAGTGTTGATAGAGTGTGCCATCGGTGCATAGCACAGGTCAACGGTTCCGAGGCATTGTGTATGTGCATCGTGTATAATTGTTTGTAAGTAGTACTAAGTAAATTATTTAAATTATTTATTGTTTTACTTCATTATAATTAGTTTATTATTTATTTTCTAAATCTTTTAGTTGTAATGAATACTTGTAATTTTAAACTTTAGTGTATAAATTATTTAATTACCTAGATTCAAAAATAAATCTTTATAATGCATCCTGCAGTTTGAAATTATTTCTATTTCATATAATGAATTAATATAATAATTTCACTAACCTTCTTTTTAAACTGCGTCACCTTTATTTTCATTCTTACTTACACGTGTTTCAAAGGATCCACCATCATCAGAGTAAATGAAAAATTGAAAATAAAAAATTTTTATCTCACTTATTTAAAATTTACAGAAGATGATACATCTTCAGTTGCTTGTACAAAACTCACTAGTATAAAAAAAAAAATTTAGTTTCAATTTTTCATTTACTCTGATGATGGTGGATCCACCGAAACACGTGTGAGTAAGAATTAAAATAAAGGCGATGCAGTTTAAAAAGGTCAGTGAAATTATTATATTAATTCATTATATGAAATAGAAAAAATTAATTACCTAGATCCCGAAACAAACCTTAGCAATATTTATTTTTTTTTTTTAATTACTAATTTGTGTCAGTTGCAATCTGTTCAATTGAGAACAATAAGCAACCCCATGATTTAATGAGATAAGGATGATGTGTATGACGTGTAAATAAGGTTTTTTTTTTTGGTTTAACGTCCGACTGTTTTGCAAATTGCTGCTAATGCAGGCGGGTGAAGGATGAAATGAATTTTTGTAACGTATGAAAAAATGCCATGCCCGAGTGGGATTCGAACCCAAGACCGCGTGATGAGAGGCGAGCACGTTACCAACATCGCCAACACGGCCGGTAAATGAGGTGTAGTCTTGTACAGACCCAGGTCGACCACTCCTGAGAGAGTATGGTTAATTGAACCCCAACCATCAAAGAACACCGGTAACCACTGTCTAGTATTCAAATCCGTAAAAAAGTAACTACCTTTACTAGGGTTTGAACCAGGAACCTTTGGCTCTGAAAATCAGCTGTTTAACAGCTGATTTTGGCGACGACTTTACCTCTAGACCAACCCGGTGGGTGAATTAGCGATAAATGTCACAATATTTTTTCTTGATAAACAAATAAATAAATAAATAATAAAACCTAAAAGTAAACCGGGGACCAAATGGACCCAAGAAAGAAAAGAACAATTTGCTACCAAATGAAAGCCTACTGGCAGCAACGAAAAATGAAGAATATAAAAATAAACCTTCCTAATTAGTATTTGCGTAGTCCTTAGAAGGCTAGACCGCAAAAAAAAAAAAAAAAAATAACGGTTCATGGATCAAGTGAGTGAAAGATAAGAGAAGCAAAGAGATTTACCTTATGTACGCTGTGGCAGAGTGGATTGTGTACATCGACAGAGCACACAGTTAGGTCGGTGTCACCGGTGAGCGTGCAAATGGTCTGTTCTATCTTAAGTGGAAGTCCGACCATGAGGGCAGCGACATTCTCTGGGCTGCAACCAGAGTCATAATTCGTGATGTAATGCAATCTGGCCAGCACAGACATCTCCGGTGCCATCACAACTGAAACATAACAACACAATCAACAATAAATTATTATTACTAGCAACTGCTAACATCAACCAAGTTAACCCTTTCAATCACAATTTCTTTAACTATACATAAAAAATGTCTGTTCATTGTTTCATACAACAATATGAATATGTAAAATTATGTTCAGGCTTCCTCAACAAAAAATATTCTCTTACTTAGATTTTTAGCAAAAATAAAACTAAATATGATTTTAAAGTCATCATTTAAGAAAAAATATTTTACAATTAAAAATATTGATAAAATGGATAAAATCACTTTTTACAAACTGTCAAATATATATACTTTATACTTACGGACGACACATTCAAAGAAATGCTACTTTATTTTAGTAAATGAACACAAATATTTAAAACTAAAACTAATTTTTAAAAGAAACTAATTAATGGTTGCCTCCGTAGCGCAATGGTCAGCATGCTACACTGCAAAGCAGAAGTCTGAAGTTCGATTCCTGGCTAGGGTACAGAAAATTATTACACTTCACACACTTAGCGTTCCTAATCCAAAGTAGTCGCTAATAACTGAAATTTTGATGTCTGTTATTTCACTCCAGTGTGACTGGGTTAGAAAGGGTTAACACTTTCAGGACGGCGCCGCTATTTCACTTGGTTTTACAAGGTGTAATTGGAAAGTTTTAAGAATGGATTTGCAACTGCTTATTTGTTTGGCGGGTGGGTACACAAAGAGCGGGGAGTGAGTCATTGCCTTGTTCTTGAACGCCCTCTGACAGGAAACTGCATTTCCTTTATTCAGTTCGCTGTGGCAGCTGGTTGAGTGCGATTCTGTTAGTGCTTGTTGCCCGATTCTGTCTGCGTGAAAATGGACGTAAAAACGGAGCAACAAGTTTGTGCGAAATTTTGTTTCAGAACCAGGAAATCAGCTTCTGAGACTTACAAACTATTAAAAACAGCTTTTGAAGATGATTGTATGAGCTATTCAAATGTTTTTGTCTGGTCAAGAGATTTAAAAATGGCCGTGAATTATTTGATTATCAGTCGAAGGTGAAGACAATGTTGGTGATTTTTTTCGATTCTACCAGTATTGTGCATCATGAATTTACACCTGGAGGACAGACAATTAACCAGGAATACTACAAATGTGTCCTTTAGCATTTGCACAAAAAGGTGCGGAAGAAAAGGCCTGCATTGTGGAAAGACAGTAGTTGGGTTCTACACCATGACAATGCTCCGGCTCATCGTGCCTTCTCCATCATTGAATTTTTGACCAAATTCAACATTCTTGTGCTTCCACAACCGCCATATTCCCCTGATTTGGCCCCTGCGGACTTCTACCTGTTTCCTAAACTGAAATTTTCACTGAAAGGGAAGCGATTTGACTCGATTGAAGACATCCAGGCAAATACGGAGAGCGTTCTTAACACACTCCAGGAAAAATATTTTCAGGAATGTTTCCAAAAGTGGAAACACCGTTGGAGTCGGTGTGTTCAGTCGAGAGAAGAGAGAAAAGAACTGTCACTGTGAACGAGTCACGGTTACTTATAAGTAACAGTGACCACAGTTATTCAGATAGGCGAGTAACCGTTCCCCAGTCACTGTTACAAAGATCGCTTACTCATCCTCTGTTCACTGTTTAAGGCATGACGACACGGCGACCGTAATAATTCTACAGTTCCTTCAATCACTTTTACACAAATCAGTTAATTCATTCGCTGTTCACTGTCACTTTTAAGAGAAAACGAATTCTTTACCGTAGGAACTAGGGAACAAATTCACTCGCTCATTCGCTGTTCACAGTTAATAGACAAAACGACATAATATGCTTACTCTTCTTCAAGGCCCCTATGATAGCTACGTAAGACATGGTGGTCTGTTCACTGGGCGTTGTGCTCTCCTTGTCGCCTCTCCTTTGATAACCAGCACGTCCATTCTTGTTTACTTCAATTTTTACGCACTCTTCCCTCTCTCCCTCTCTGTCTCTTTCCCTTGTTATGTTTTTCATCTCTTTAGACTAAACAAAACGAGGGTAGTTCCTTTACATCTCTGATCGCGGTAACACAATTACATTATAGTATTATTTTTATTGCACGCCGCGTTCTACCTAGCTATTTTATTTTTATAATGTGCGTTGTTATTTTTCAGTTGTAAATATTGTTTCTTGTACTTTCTTTTTTTTCTACAAAATGTTATTTTTATTACTAATTTAGGATACCTTGTGTTAATCAGTTTTAGGCTAAATTTTTATTTTAGTTATACAAATGTAGCCCATTTTTTAATTTATCAAAACTTCAGTTGTTATCATGAAATAACAACCGAAAACATTACTATTATTTCATGATAACAGGTGAAAAATGTACAAAGAAAATATACAGTGGTTGATAAATCACTAGTAACTATTAAAAGTAACGTTGAACGCAAAATCACTGTCACCGTGATCACGGTGACTGGTTGGAACAGTCAAGGACGCTCTTCACTAGTTCATCAGTTGGAAGGGGACTATTTTGAAGGAGGGATGGAGGGAGATGCATCGCAATGTAAGTACGTAGGCCTACCACCATTACAAGCACATTCTTAACAACTTTCCAATCACACCTCCTCATATTATATCCATTAGCTCGTATCGTATACGATTGCAGTCTTGCTCTCACTTAATTCAGTTCAAAAATATTTAATTTTCTAGCTCATAGCTAGAACATATGTTAACATTTCATTTGATATCTTCATTCATAATCCATTTAAAATACTGAATTTTATAAAACAGTGTCACCGATAAATAATTTCAAACGTTTATAATTTTTATAACGCGCATTATTTTGTGAATTTCCGATTAATTTTCTTTTCGATTTCATTAAATTTATATTTTCATTTCAAATTTCTGTAACTTTGTTCCAATTTATATAATATTATAGCTTATACGTTATTTCAGAAACGACAAGAGAAAGTGAAACTATTAGACCGGTCTGTGTACTAAGAAATGTCACTAAAAAAGGTTACTAAAAAAAATCTGGTGTGAAACACTCACGCAAATTTCTCTTGCCAATACAAATGATTAACAATAAACCTAACATTATTAATAAAACAATAGAAATAAACAAAAAACTAACCTCAATAAACATAACCTTATTTTAATCATGAGTGAAAGATGCAAAATGAAAATCTACCACAGTTTGGCTTAAAAACAAGGAAAATCATTCTTTCACGCTAAACTAGGCTCTGTAGAGAGAAATGTTCTAAATAAAAGTTGTAGATATTTTAATTTCCTATAAATATGATTATATATACTTTTGTCGTAAAGTGCATGCTAAAGCCGAAATCTTAAAAAAAATCGATTTTTCACAAGTTTTCGTGAGAAAAAAACAGAAAATCGCTAATTACCGCTAAACTAAGTGTTATACAAAAAAATGTTTGAAATAAAAGTTGCAGAATTTTAAATTCTCTACAACTTTTATTATATACATTTTTGTGCTATAATACATATTAAAGCTGTAATCTTAAAAAAAAAACACTTTTTTTACGTAAAAACGGCCTCAGCGAGAATTTCAGCAAACATTGCACCTACCCTATCTTGTACAGAATAAAAAATTGAGTTAACCAGGCAATTTTAAAAAAAATTGTAGGACCAGTTTTTGAGAAAATCGCCAAAAAGTGAAAATTATACGAATAAACTACTACTTCCGGTTGACCGATTTTGATGAAAATGTTCGTGTCGGGTCCGGTAGTGGTATGTAGGTAACTTAAGTTTCAAGTTCATATGATGTTCCGTTCTTGAGATATTTTATATACATGCACACACAAACCAATCGCTAAAAACATGTTCGTGTCGGTTCAGGTGGTCTGAAAACGTGTAGATCCGGTGAAAACTAGATTTCTTAAAATCGACATGAAAACAATACTTTCCTTCCTATATATTCATATAGGCAAGAGAAAGTAATAGACAATGCAAAACGACACTTGGTGGCGAAACAGATGAGATCAGCCTGATGCCGCACTAAACAATCATTTTCTAATGAATAATCAAGAGTATGATGCTTTTCACTGTCGATGAGCTATGCTGTCTGTTCCACACTTTTGTTTAGATCGATCACAACGTTTGCCACCGTTCGTGTGTCAGATTGTATACCGTTCGCCAATTACGGCGGCATGTAGGGAGTGTAGCGAGACAGAGAGAGAATGTGTTGCGTCCGCCATTCCCCTCAACTCATTTCAATCAGTGCACGGTGTTCAAGCGCAATAGTGACAATATGCGATACGGTAGGGCACTTTGCCGGCCAGTTTCATTCACTACACTCTAAAAATGCCCAAAACGGGCAGGTGGAGTGTTAATGCATTCTATCTGTTTGGTCCAGGGCTAAAAAAAATAGTTCTGTTTCTTAACACATGGTCAGCTAATCAAATGACTGAATCATTTAATAAGAGAAGAGGTAGAGGTGTGTTAGGTGACACTAATCACAGTTATCTTCTCTGAAAGTAATGAATTTCACTATGCAGCCAGACCCTGTGGTGAATGAAGTGAAGGTGTCATTTGCAGGGTGGAAAGTGAGTGCTTTTCGGAGGGCCTGGCATGCTGATAAGCATACTCTTTCAACTCATTGAGGAAGGCAATGGTAAACCACCTTACTCCTCATTTTTACTTAGTAAAACCTCTAGAGGTTCAAACCAGCTTTTTGGCTGTTGACCTAAACAACAACACACTCTAAAAAAACTCATTTTTCATCAAAAAATTCTGAAAATATTACTTTCGCTTCTTAATGAATCTTATTTTATTACACTAAAAATGTTATTATTATACTCTGATATTTATATAAGATACGCTCGTACAAAGTTAGACGTTTAAATCTCATCGCATTTTTTTGCGTATCACGTAGGCTAATATAACTTTTTTTCCAGGACGACATAATATGCGGTTTATTATTTTGTTATAAATTATAAAATTTTATCTGTAATTTGATATTTGTTGGGAAGAAACAGAAATAATAAACGAGCTTGAAAAAATCACTTGTTAAAGGGAAGTCAAAGATAGATCATCGTGTCTGGTGTCTCCTTCCTGTTAGTCAGTGATTCCAAGAAGCTGAATCATTTTTTATAGTTGTGAACTTTATACCAAACATACATCAATTTTTAGAAATCAACTACGCACGCACAATATCAGTAGTATGAAATTTTAACAAAAAGAACGGCATAGTAAATATAACAGAAAGAGGGTACGACGTCCCTCTCTTTCGGGCCTGTCAAAACGTATGGTAGGTACCTACATCATTTAGAAAAAAAAACTTATTGTCTATTATCCCAAATTGAATCGCAGACATATTTCCCCGTATTTTGTGCACTATATAATCAGCTGTTATAATTTTCGACCCACCGGGTTGGTCTAGAGGTAAAGTCGTTGCTAAAATCAGCTGTTTAACAGCTGATTTTTGGAGATGAAGGTTCCTGGTTCAAATCCTAGTAAAGATCGTTACTTTTATACGGATTTGAATGCTAGACAGTGGTTGTGGGTGTACTTTGATGGTTGGGGTTCAATTAACCATACTCTCTCAGGAGTGGTCGGCCTGGGTCTGTACAAGACTACACCTCATTTACACGTCATGCATATCATCCTCATCTGATTGGGTGATGGGGTTGCTTATTGTTCTCAATTGAACAGATTGCAACATACACATATTAGGAATTAAAAAAAATTAATATAAAATACAAAAAAAAATTGTTACTGAAAGACGAAAAAAATGGCTGACAAATATATGACAGAGCTACGAGAGCAAGTATTGGCGACGTTGCTGCCAATTGCCAATTGCCAATTGTAACCTACAAAGTGTTCTATTTTTAGCTGAGGCGATTTTTGCACACAATAGTATAATTATTCATTTATAATAAAGTAGCAACACATTTATTGGTTTTTGTAAATTTTGTAATAGCTATTGTAAACTTAAATTTCAAACAGAATTTTGCCACGATTTCTTCTGTACTTGTAAATTTATTTCTTGAAAACGTTAATCTGCGATCCGTTAAAATAATTAATTAACGCTCTTCTATAATAAGTTCTAAAAAAGTATCCTGCAATGAGCGCATTTCTAACTTAGCAATACTAATAATGGTTTTTAGTAAATTTTATAATTTTGTAAATTTTAATTATTTACAATTGTAAATTTTATAACTAGATAAGTTTCAGTAAGCTGTATAATAATAAAAATAGTTTAAAATATTTTATTTCTATTATTTTTTTTTTTCTTGTACGGCCACAGGGGACCACTGTAAGTTCATTTATTGTTCCTTTTCACCGCTAACCTCGCGTGGTAGTTCTTTTATTTTATATAATGAATTAATATAATAATTTCACCAACCTTCCTTTTTAAACTGCGTCACCTTTATTTTTTTATCACCTTTTTAAGTATCACCTTTTTTTATCACCTTTATTTTTAAGAACAAAAATTTTTTTATTCTTACTTACACGTGTTTCGGTGGATCCACCATCATCAGAGTTAATTTAAAAAAATTTGAAGCCAAAAAATTTTTATCTCACTTATTTAAAAATTTACACAAGATGATACATCTTTAGTCATAAATGACTGAAGATGTATCATCTTCTGTAAATTTTAAATAAGAGAAGTAAAAATTTTTTGGTTTCAATTTTTTTTAATTTACTCTGATGATGGTGGATCCACCGAAACACGTGTAAGTAAGAATAAAAATAGTGACGCAGTTTAAAAAGAAGGATGAAAGTATTATATTAATTCATTATATGAAATAGAAATAATTTCAAACTGCAGGATAAAGATTTATTTTTGAATAAAACTATATTTTAATGTATTCGATGGTTTTTTTTATCAGAGAAGTAAAAAAAAGGAAGTAGTTTAAAATATTATTAACTTGTTTAATTTTATTAAAAATACAGTACGTTAAGAGTCCGTTAATATTCTATTTACGACGGGTTTTCCGGAACCAATTCAGTCGTTATAGCGGGGGGGGGGGGGGGGTTCTACAGTAAAATAAATAAATGAATAAATTCTTTGGGTAGCTATGAAGTGGGCTGAGAGGTTGTCACCACCGGCTTTTAGTAGCACAGTCGTAGAACTCATAGGATCGGCCGGGCATCCGGCGGTGTAGTTCAAAAAATGAAACATCGAAGGGGGGAGGTCATCTTTACCGCTGCCTAAATGATTAGGAGCAGCCACCGACGCAGCGAACATCTTTCACCCTGCCTCTGAAGAGGAGAAATCGCTGGTGAAGCAAAGCGGGGTCATCTGTACCGCTGCCTAATCAAATAGGAGCAAGTCACCAACGCAGCGAGCACCTTTCACTGCTGCCTCCGAAGGGGAGCAGTCACCGGTGAAGCGAGGGGTAGGGAAGGGAGGTGCAGATGACGGAAAGAACTGACTCAATGTTGAGCTGTCAAATCCCCGTATCGACCCTCAATCACACAGAACTTGATACTGCCTAGTCACCTCCTTGACTATCGCATCACCAGTGCGTAGATACTATATGTTGCCACTTGGTAGATGCACTGCGAGAAATGTGACCGCTGCGCTATCTATCGGTGGCAGCAGCAACCTAATCACAGCGCCCCCAACAGTGGGCAAAATATGAACTACGGACTGGCGTACAAGTAGTACAGTATCAAGGTCATCAGCCGTGAAAAATAGCATAGCGCGTTATGATGGCCACCACACCACATTCAATCTAGTAATGTCCAGTAGGGGGGGAGTTAGAGACTCCAGGAGGAGGAGTATAGGACATGTCGTCAGATATAACACCTGAAATACATACCCTATAACAATCACACAATCTATCACTACTATCAACAAAGAAATTCTTGTACGATATATAAAGTTTCACTGATCAAGTAATATTTTAGATTTTTTTTAAAGGAATTCAAATCCTCACAACACTTTAAAGATTGGGTGTAATTTATTTATGAATTTTCTCCCTGCATAAGTAGGTTTTTGTTGAAACAATTTTGTAGAGTAATTAGCCACATAATAATCATTCCTGTTTCTCGTGTTATGATTGTGAACATTGAAATTCTGCATAAAATTATTTTGACTAACATACATAATCACCTGAAAAATGTAGAGAGAGGGAACTGTAAGCAATTTAAGCTCCTTAAATAGTGGTGTGGATGAGGTTAGCTGGTTAGCTCCCACCATACACCTAATAGCTTTCTTTTGAATTTTAAAAACCCTATTCTTATTACCTCATACTAAGATTCCATAACACGGATATGAGACAGAATGAGGCCATGATAAGCTGGCATTAGTAATTTTTTATCATTTAATCTGGCAATTTGTTTTAGTGCAAATACCCTAGATGATATTTTACTACAAATTTGGTTGGTATAGAAGTGCCAAGACAAAGATCTATCTAGAGATACTCTTAGGGGAACTTCACTGTTTCTACATGCTCTAAACTATTATTATGAATAAATACATCCACTTCTCTACTTTCTTTAACGTTATGTTTATTTTTAAAATGCAAGTACTGACACTTTTTCCCATTAAGTGGGTAGAGGGGAGGTGATCAGTTGTGAAAAATAGCATAGTGTTATGATGGCCACCACACCACATTATTCAATCTAGTGAGTTACCTGATAATATGTGTGAGAAATTGTCACTGACTGGCCTATAAGTGTCTGGGTCAATGTAGTAGACGCTGCACACGTATCTGCCAGAGTCTTCCACTTGGACATCCGATATCTGCAAAGTGCCACGTCTACTCACATCCTCTGCTATCCGCTTCTCTGAAACACAAAACCCCCCCCCCTTATCATCACCTCTGTTAACACATTCACTACAGTGATAATATATGTCACAAATACAGATTTTTTTTTGTCATCAGTCTCTTGACTGGTTTGATGCAGTTCTCCAACCTACTCTATCTTGCGCAAGTTGTTTCATATCTACATACTCATGCTGGCCTTCTAAGTTATGTAAGCATATGCGCAGTAGATGGATTTGGTTGAGGTACGATGAAGGGAGAAATAATGGTGTGAGTAGAGGGGGCAGTAGAGGGGGGAGGGAATTCACAGCCAACTACTACTCGCTGGAATGCATAACGTACCGTACCGTAGGTTTATATATTATGGTCTAGGCCTACGGGAGCCTCTTTTTCCTAAAAGAGCGACCTCCAACATGGTGGAAGGGTTGACGTTTCCTTGGGGGCTTTTCACAAATGTCCACCAACCACAGACAATAAGACAAAATAGTCAACCGTTCGAGCTACGATCTGTTCTCTGAGACAGCTTCAGTAGAATGAGACAATTCACGCACGCACATACGCATGTCATCCCTTCTACAGCCACCGGCACTCACTTCTCATTTCTGCGCCAACTACGCTTACAAAACATTGACAGATTGTACCTGTAACACCCTACATCTTTTGTAGTTTGCTTTATATATTCTAATCTTTGCCTCCCCCTACAATTTACTCCCTCAATATTACCCTCCATTATTGATATTTGTCTTAAGATATGCCCCACTAGCCTATCCCTTCTTTTGGTAAGATGCTTCCATTTACTTCTTTTTTCATCCACTCGCCTAACAACCTCTAAATTACTTATTTTGTCCACCCACCTAATCTTTAACATTTACCTATAACACCGCATTTCAAAAGCTTCTATCCGCTTCCTTTCTACAGCCCCTATCACCCACGTTTCACTTCCGTATAATGCTACACTCCAAACATAATGTTTTAAGAAATTTTTCCTTTATCTGTAAATCAATGTTTGTAGTCAGTAAGCTTTTTTTCATTTCAAAGGCTTTTCTAGATTGAGCAATTCTACTCTTGATATCACTTGTGCTTCTACATTCCTTTGTTATTTTACTCCCTAGATAGCAGATTTCCCTTTCTCCTGTATGTTTTCGTTGCGTACTTTTAAATTTCTTATCACTTCTAAACCACTCTTGCTGCTGCACAACGCTTTCGTTTTGTTCTTATTAATTTTCATGAAGTAATCCTTCCTCAAGATCTCATCCATTCCATTTAAGATATCCTCTAGTTCTTTCTTTGTCTCGGCTAATACTACTATATGATCGGCGAATCTCAGCATTTTTGTTGTTTCTCCTTGAATTTTTATTCCTGCGTCAAATTTCTCCTTTACTTCATTTATAAATAGAGATTACGACAGAATTAATCTTTTCAGTGGCATGGACGCGTTAACGTGCCATGGACAAGTTTACGCGTGGCATCCAGTTCAAATTTTACCGCCGTGTAGTGTAGCACTCGTTCTACCGATCCCCTTAATATTGCATATCAAACTGTTCAGAATGAAAAGGGATGTTTTTTTTTTTCTCTTGAGTTTCAAGCTGCCATCAACGGCAAATCTATAACGTTCTATACAGGGAATTTTTTTCTACCTCCCTGTTTGCAACACATGCCGTGTATTGCACTGCTCGTTGTCATATGTTGTTATTTTATTTGCCGCGTAAACATAACCAAATTATTATTAACTTTTAGTTCAGTGTTTATAACCTTTTATAACCTACACTTTTAGTAGTGTTTTTGGGTAAAGTAAACTGGATGAGGCCATCTACCTGAGGGACCAGAGGTTTAAGGAAATCGGTGTTTTATTACTGGTGAAAGGGTCGCCTGTTGTTATGATGCGATCGGATGGACTCATCTACAGTTAACCTATTTGAAACCTATGCCATCCAAAGATAATGTACTTTAATGTAGGCTACATAATTATAATGTATTTTAAATTAACAAATAAAACTTAAAAAGTAAAAATATAAATAGTGCAGTAGTGCAACAAGAGAGAAAATTTTATTTTTTGAGTTCTTCGTTTTCACTATTCATTCAGCCGCTTTAGATAATATGGAAAATTATTAGTTTTTTCACAATATCCTCCTCATTTACCAAAAGCGGCCACAGATCTTTGCATGGGATATGTTTAAAATAGGTTAACTGTAAAAGTGCGTTTAGGCAACTAGACGAGTCCATCGCATCATAACAACAGGCGACCCTTTCACCAGTAATAAAACACAATAGGTGACCCTTTTTACACCAATAAAACACTGATTTCCTTAAACCTCTGGTCCCTCAGGTAGATGGCCTCCTCCAGTTCACTTTACCCGTGTTTTTTTTTTTTAAATAAGTGGAAATAAACAGATCGTTCACTTATTGGCTTGCACAGAGTGAAAGTCACTTTTTTTTCGCTGGCATTGAAAGAATTAAATGAGACGTAAAATGGTTTCTGTGACTGACGAATGTGGTAAGACTACCACTTGGATATTTCAAAAACACTATTCGAGTTTTTTGTCAGTAAGGTTGGTTGGTAGTTGTGATTTTTTATAATCATAGTTCAGTAGTAATAGTAAGAATAATATATTGAGTTGATGACTGTGTGTGTGTGTGTGTGTGTGTGTGTGAAAGTCATTCCTTGGACTGCTGCCGTGGTATCCGTAACTACGCCTGTCACTCACGAAAATACTTACGTGGTAAGTATAGGCCTACCACATCCGCACAGAATGTGTTGTTAATATAGTACCACTAGTTCACTCAACTGCCCGTAACAGACACGTGGAGTGTAAAATTTTTTACACTCAATCTCTTTGTTAGTTGCAGGGCTGAAATAATTAGTTCTGTTTCTTATCACATGGTCACCCAATTAAATGACTGAATCATTTAAGAACTGAAGAGGTACATGTGTACTGTGACACCAACATAGACATTTCTGTGACATAGACCAACATTTCTTCTTTTCTTTTTGTCACCTGTTAAAAACAGGAAATGTTCAGAAATAGGAATACATCGTAGGACAGCTTCGAGTGATGTGTATATACAGGGTGATTCACAAAGATATGCAGAAACTTTGGGAGCTCATTGTACATGTAAAAATAATGAAAAAAGTTTATATAAACATGGATCCGGAAATGCTTCGTTACCGAGTTACGGCTAGCGAAAGATTTCACCTGGATTTCAGCTCACCAGGTGAAATGAGGTCTTCCTGAAATTCTGGTAAGGTAGATTAAGAGGCGAATTCAATCATTTCTTATGGTTTTTGACCTGATAAATTCAATAAAGCAGGTCCCAGAACTGTAAGTTAAATAGTTTTTGAGAAAACCAGTGTCGAATGCAAAAAATGGAGTGAAAAACATGTTTTTCATCTTTGGGCAAGAATAACTTAGTTATTTCACCAAGAAACAGTAAAATTTTTTGAATAAAACATGTAGAAAATTTTATTCTGAACAAACCGGTGTAAATGAAGTACACAGATAGCGAATAGATGTTTGATTAAATGAATTTTTATTCATAACAGTACAAAGTAAAATTAACCGGAAAAACAAAAATGAAAAATTGTGTTTTTTTCAGACCATTTTTTGCATTTGACCCTGGTTTTCTCAAAACTACTTAACTTACAGTTCTGGGACCTGTTTCATTCAATTTATCAGGTCAAAAACCATAAGTAACGATTGAATTCGCCCCTTAATCTACCTTACCAGAATTTCAGAAAGACCTCATTTCACCTAGCGAGCTGAAATTTGGGCGAAATCTTTCGCTAGCCATAACTTGGAAACGAAGCATTTCTGGACCCATGTTTATACAAACTTTTTTCATTAATTTTACATGTACAATGAGCTCCCAAAGTTTCTGCATATCTTCGTGAATCACCCTGTATAGTGACTACAGCGTCTACACACAGTCCCTCACTACCTGCTTGCCGCGTGGAGCGCTACAGACGTGCAGAGCCTACAGCCTCTGATCCTCAACAGAAAGGTATTTAAGAGGGGGCCCTCATCCGCAAGACTCACTCTTCACTCAACTCTCAACCGGAGAAGAACAAAAAAGAACATCTCCAGCCAGAAGAAGAGCCCAGCCGAGACCAGATGCACCATCCCTGGTCTACGCTACCGGTGGCGGACGCTACATTTCCGCACCGGTCAGCCTTCGCCAGCCCGGAGAGAGCCACCTCGGCTGCGCTACCGGCAGACAGCCTACGCCGACCCGACACTGCGGGGCTCTGGGGGCCAACACTACCACGCTGCAGTGGGGACCCAACTGCCGCTGAGGGAAGGCCAGGCCTGAACCCGGTAGCCGAGCCGTCACCCTTCGGGCTCCACTTCTACCACGCCGGCTCGCCGCTTCCAACCGTCAACAACGGCCCTTTTCAGGGCCACCAATTTTACTGACAAGGTTTCGCCACGTGTTGTCGGCGACAATAGTAATTGGATGGTAGTGAAATGTAGTGCGTTACTGGTTGTTTTTTTCCTGCGCCTTGAAGACTCCAGGAGGAGTATAGGACATGTCGTCAGATATAACACCTGAAATACATACCCTATAACAATCACACAATGTATCACTATTATCAAGAAAGAAATTCTTGTACGCTATAAAAAGTTTTGGCCACCTTAGCAGACTGCCCGACTCAAGACTCATTAAACAGCTCCTTGACTACCAAATGAAGAATAAGATCCAAAACAAATGGATACAGGAAGTCATGTCAGACATGAGGAACTTGAATATAAATGAACAAATGATCCAGAGACGAGAAGAGAAGACCATCCTAAAGGAAAAGAGGATAACCCAACTGCCTTTCAGAGAGAGAAGACAGCCGAATGCAGCTGTAGCAGAGAGATTGAGAGCCACCAGGTCAAGGAATATGAAATTGATGTGGGAACGAAGAAAACAACAGTGTGGTGCCACAACTAACTCATTAAGGAACGCATGTCCATGGGTGACTTGAGTGCTCCAATTGGGGCGTAAATTAAAAAAATAAATAAATAAAAAGTTTTACCGATCAAGTAATTTTTCAGATTCTTTTTAAAGGAATTCAAATCCTCACAACACTTTAAAAATTCGGGTAATTTATTCATGAATTTTCTCACTGCATAAGTAGGTTTTTGTTGAAACAATTTTGTGGAGTGATTAGCCACATAATAATCATTCCTGTTTCTCGTGTTATGATTGTGAACATTGAAATTCTGCATAAAATTATTTTGCCTAACATACATAATCACGTGAAAAATGTAGAGAGAGGGAACTGTAAGCAATTTAAGGTGGTTAAATAGTGGTGTGGATGAGGTTAGCTGGTTAGCTCCCACCATACACCTAATAGCTTTTTTACCCTATTCATATTACCCATGCTAGAATTACCCCATACTAAAATACCATAATGGTAAGGTTGGCAGCACTGTCATATATGCAAAAGGCATTCATACTTATGAATGAAGTGAGTTTTCATCACCTGAGACCGCTTTAGTGTTGTCGTAGTGCCAGCTGTACGAAGCGGTGTCATCCACATCTGAGAACAACATAAATTCATTAGAGTTGAAACAAGGGATCTCAACACTTGCATGTGGAAAAGCACGGATCACTGATCCTGAAACAGATAATAATTCATCCACTCACAATAAGTTGGCATTCGGTTCGCTAAAAGAGAAACTTCTGGTGTGAAACACTCACACGACTTTATCTTGTCAATGTAATTAATAAAAAAATATAGCTTATGTTTAATCATGAGTAAACAATATAAAATCTACAACATAACCTCATTTTAAACAAGAGTGAATAATGCTACATGAAAATTAACTTTTTTGTTCAACTTAAAAGATACAGAAAATTAGTAATAGAAGCTAAACTAAGCTCTATAGAAAGAATTCTCAAAATAAAAGTTGTACGTTTTTACTTTCTCTTGCCTGTATGAATATAAAGGAAGGAAAGAATTGTTTTCATGTCGATATTAACAAATACACTCTTCACCCGAACATACACGTAAACAGACCCCCTCAACCCACACAACAACTGCCTTTTACCTATTGGTCTGTGTGTGTGTGTGTGTGTGTGTGTGTGTGTGTGTGTGTGTGTGTGTGTGTGTGTGTGAACAGAATATCTCAAGAACGGAACATCGTACGAACTTGAAACTTACGTTACATACCACTACCGGACCCTGACACAAACATTTTCATTAAAATTGGTCAACCAGAAGTAGTAGTTTATTCATATCATTTTTCACTTTTTTGCGATTTTCTCAAAAACTGGTCCTACAATTTTTTTTTAAAATCGTCTGGTTTACTAAATTTTTTATGCTCTACAAGATAGGGTAGGCGCCATGTTTGCAGAAATTCTTGGTGAGGCTGTATCCACGTAAAAGAATTGTTTTTTTAAGATTACGGCCTTAATATGCATTTTAGCGCAACAACTTTGCGCTAATATTTTGTGCAACACATGTGCTGTCATTAGTGCACACCTAAACCAACGGTTGTCAACTGATCTCTCTCTCCCTCCCCTTCCCAAACAGACAATTCTAATTGTCTACAAGTTTTATTATGTGTATACATTTTTGCGCTTAAATGCAAATTTAAGTCACAATCTTAAAAAAACAATTCCTTTACGTGAAAACAGCCTCTCAAAGAATTTCAGCAGACATGCCGCCTACCTTATCTTGTAGAACATAAAAAATTTAGTAAACCAGACAATTTTAAAAACAATTGTATGAGCCATTTTTGAGAAAATCGCAAAAAAAGTGAAAAATGACACGAATAAACTACTACTTTCGGTTGACCGCTTTTGATGAAAATCTTTGTTTTGGGTCCAGTATAGTGGTGTCTAACTTACATTTCAAGTTCGTACAATGTTTTATTTTTGAGATATTCTGTTCACACACACACCAATGGCTAAAAACATGTGTTGTGTGGGTTGAGGGGGTCTGTTTACGTGTATATTCAGGTGAAGAGTGTACTTGTTAAAATCGACAAGAAAACAATACTTTCATTCCTATATACTCATACAGAGAAAGTAAAAATTAAAAATGGTGAGCTCTGAAGATTAGGCTTCAGTAGTAACAGTCAAATTTTACAGAAAGCTACAAAAGTGCATTATTTTTGTGGCAGGGTGTAATGATGTAATAGAAACTAGGGCCTACACATAAAAATGTTATGTGTAATATTTATGTATGAACTATATTAATATAGTGAACAGTGTAGGCCTATCTTTAGAATGTGCAAACGCCTAGCCTAATTATTAACTTTTTTTTTGCGCCCTGGAGACTGCAGGAGGAGTATAGGACATGTCATCAGATATAAAACCTGAAATACATATAAGATGAATCACACAATGTATCACTACTATCAACAAAGATATTCTTGTACGCTATAAAAAGTTTCACCGATCAAGTAATTTTTCAGATTTTTTTTAAAGGAATTCAAATCCTCACAACACTTTAAAGATTGGGTGTAATTTATTTATGAATTTTCTCCCTGCATAAGTAGGTTTTTGTTGAAACAATTTTGTAGAGTAATTAGCCACATAATAATCATTCCTGTTTCTCGTGTTATGATTGTGAACATTGAAATTCTGCATAAAATTATTTCGCCTAACATACATAATCATCTCAAAAATGTAGAGAGAGGGAATTGTAAGCAATTGTAAGCTGGTTAAATAGTAGTGTGGATGAGGTTAGCTGGTTAGCTCCCACCCCATACACCTAATAGCTTTCTTTTGAATTTTAAAAACCCTATTCATATTACCCCATACTAAGATACCATAACGGATATGAGACAGAATGAGGCCATGATAAGCTGCCATTAGTAATATTTTATCATTTAATCTGGCAATTTGTTTTAGTGCAAATACCCCAAATGATATTTTACTACAAACTTGATTGGTATAGAAGTGCCAAGACAAAGATCTCTCTAGAGATACTCTTGGGGGGAACTTCACTGCTTGTATACATGCTCTAAACCAGTGGTTCCCAACCTGGGGGCGATCGCCCCCTGGTGGGCGATCTGGGTTCGCAGGGGGGCGATGAGTATTCAAAGACAGAAAAATAAAACTGTACTACAGGGCAGAATCTTTACTGTCGCGGATACATGTTTTTTTTAAAAACAAATAAACTAAACTCTTTGTTGACATTTTTTATGGCCGAGCTCTTACACATGAGATGAAGAATTCTGGACACAACTGCTTTGGTTGATTATTTGTTGCGAACAATAATAAATCTTTTTTACAGAATAACATACTTTATTATTTTTCAACACATTACTTGAAATTAAATTAGGTATACCCATGATGCTGAGAGAAGGGGGTGATACTTGTAAGTCATCCTTCATAAAGGGGCGATGCCCCATAAAAGGTTGGGAACCACTGCTCTAAACTATTATTATGAATAAATACATACTTCTGTTCATTTGGTACCTAATATCTGTTCATTTTCCTAATTTTTGTTCATTTGGTACCTAATTTTCCACCAATATTCATTAACTAGCATCTTAAAAATTGTAAGCATACTGAAAAAACGGCATAAATGTTAACGTCGCGGTAAAGAGAGGTTAAGTGAATTGCGCGCCAAATTGACCTCCATAGTCGTTAACAACCAATCTATTGATGCAACTAAAAATTAAAAACAAAAATCGGTAAAGAACCTTTTAACTATAAAAATGCAGTAGGCTATTACCACTCCACCCCCAACCATCATCTAACTCTCGTTTAATTACTTTCGCAATTTAAACATACATTTTACTATAACTACCCCTTCACAAATTATTTTTAAATTTTGCAAAGTCAATTTACCTTTTGTTTTTAATTGACAAGTTCCCTTAACATAACTTAAGTTATTTACGTTACTTTATAATCAAACACAAATGTTAGCTCAGGTAGCGAATCCACCAAATTGTGAAGAAACCGGTCGTTCGATTATCACTCTAAAAATAAACTTGCAACTCGTATTTCACCACATTACATCATCATTAAACAGTTAACAACAAACCCGACGCGTATCATTTCTAGAAACTGTTACAACCTTACTATTTTATTTCAACTCATCGATACAAGAAAATATCAAATTTTTAACAAGTTACTAAACCATCAACACTTGTAAAGAAATCATTTTGAATTCATCAGATGATATTCCCTTCGCAACGAACAAATTTTTAAACATTACAATTACGATAAAATCAAAACACAATAATTACCTTCGTATTTTCTGCGATTCCATCATCTGTTGAAATAATTAAAAAAGAAATTGCCCTAACTTCTCCACTTAATATTACAATCAGGCCTGAAGCCGTTCACATTTTCACTGATGCGAAACTAACATTAATCAGAGAGATTGGCCCAATCGCCCAGCCACGGCCAAGTGAATCTATCAAATCAAATAATAATTATAAGCAACCAGATCATACGCCACCCCACTCCCGAGCACCCACGGAAACGCCCGATCTTAACTAGTTCCCACCAAAACAAAGTGACAGAGAGAGAGACAGAGAGATATACCTTCAATGAGTAGCCTACCATAATAGTCTTCGTTTACTACATAATTTGAAAATATAATTATTTAACCTTTTCAGTACCGAAACAGTATTTAACCTTTCAATCCCAAATTTTTTTAACTATGCACAAACAAATATGTGTACATTGTTTCATACACTTTACTGATATTTAAGTGAAATAAAAATCACTTTTAGACCTTCAGCCTTTTTTTGATGGCAAAAAAGTGTAACACATATGTCACATTGGGCTTGATGGTATCAAAGTTCCCAACAATATAAATAAGTGAAATCATGTGCAAGCTTCCTAAACAATATTCTCTTGCTTAGATTTGTAGCAAAGCATTATTTAAGACTTTAAAAAAGGTTACAATTCAAAAATACTGATAAAATGGATAACATCACTATTAACAGTGTAAAAAATATACTTGTATGTACATTCAACATACTCAGAGAAATGCTACTTTATTTTAGTAAATGAACACGAATATTTAAGACTAAAACTAACTTTAAAGAGAAACTAATGGTCGCGTCCGTGGCATAGTGGTCAGCATCTTACACTGCAAAGCGGAGGTCTCAGGTTCGATTCGAGTTCGGGTACAGAAAATTATAACACTTCACATCCAGCGCTCTTTAATCAAAAGTAGTCACTCCAATGTGACTTCTATGCCACACTGGGTTAGAAAGGGTTAAAAGTTCGATGAAGTGCCATTTAATTTGAATAACGGTGTAAAAAAAAAGTGGCAGCCCTTATTTGGAAAGCTTGCCGGCCGTTATAAGCCTGCCATTGCCGACCGAAATTTCAACGTTACAGAAAAAATGATTTCCTGTTAAAAATAATTAATTTTTGTTGTGTTCATAAAAAAAAGAAATCCGTTTTAACACTAAAAATATTCAAAATGTTTTTTTTTCCTTTCTCTTGCCTATATGAATATACATGTATAGGAAGGAAAGTATTGTTTTCATGTCCCACTCTTCACCCACCATATACACACAAACAGACACCCTCACACCCAACATGGTTTTACCATTGGTATGTGTGTATGTGTATATAGGCCTACAAAATATCTCAAGAACGGATCATCGTACGAACTTGAAACTTGAAACTTAAGTTACATAGGTACCACTACCGAACCCGACACGAACATTTTCATCAAAATCGGTCAACCGGAAGTAGTAGTTCGTGTCATTTTTCACTTATGCGATTTTCTTAAAAACTGGTCCTACGATTTTTTTAAAAATCACCTCATTTACTTGATTTTTTATTTTCTACAAGATAGGATAGGCACCATGTTTGTTGAAATTCTTGGTGAGGCTGTTTTCACGTAAAAAAATTATTTTTTTTAAGATTGTGGCTGTAATATGCATTTTAGCACAAAAATTTATATAATAAAAACTGTAGAGAATTAAAAATCCTACAACTTTTATGCCAACAATTATTTTGGTATAACGCTTAGTTTAGCAGTAATTAGCGATTTTCTGTTTTTTTCTCATGAAAACGTGTGAAAATCGATTTTTTTAAGATTTCGGCCTTAGAATGGATTTTACAACAAAAGTGTATGTAATAAAATCTACAGGAAATTGAAAGATCTACAAATTTTATTTTAATCATTTTTCTCAGCAGAGCCTAGTTTAGCGTGAAAGAGTGATTATCCGTATTTTTAAGCAAAACTGAGATTGATTTTCATTTTACGTCTTTCACTCATGATTAAAATTAGGTTACGTTATTGAAGTTAGTTTTATTGTTTATTTGTAATGTTTCATTAATAATGTTTGGTTTATTGTTAATTATTTGCATTGGCAAGAGAAAGTATTGTAGTGTTTCACACCAGATTTTTTATTATTTAAGGATAGCTTAATTTGTCTCTTTTAACAATTGTTTTTATAATTTGTTATACATTTCTTGTTTTCTACTTGTTGTTGTTTAGGTCAACAGCCGAAAGGCTGGTTTGAACCTCTAGAGATTTTACTAAGTAAAACGAGGAGTGAGGTGGTTTACCATTGCCTTCCTCACTGAGTGGAAAAGTACGCTTATCACCATGCCAGGCCCACTCTGTAAATGACACCTTCACTTCATTCACCACAGGGTCTGGCTGTACAATGAAATCCATTACTTTGAGAGTAGATAACTGTGATTAGTGTCACAGTACACCTCTACCTCTTCTGTTGTTAAATGATTCAGTCATTTAATTGGGTGACCATGTGATGATAAGAAACACAACTATTTATTTTAGCCCTGCAACTAACAGATTGAGTGTAAATAATTTGACACTCCACCTGCAGTCTGTTATGAGCAAGTAAGAATTTTTTGAGGTCAAAAGGTATTAAGTTACACTGTAAACCGTATAAAGGTCTTAAGTCATGAATTGCCTCCCCAAAAAAGGGCCACAGCATAGACATAAAAGGGATTTTTATTTTTTCGTTATTAAGCTTAATAACGAAAAAATAAAAATCCCTTTGACCTGGTAAATTCTTACTTGCTCATAACAGACAGGTGGAGTGTCAAATTATTTACACTCAATCTGTTAGTTGCAGGGCTAAAATAAATAGTTGTGTTTCTTATCATCACATGGTCACCCAATTGAATGAGTGAATCATTTAAGAACAGAAGAGGTAGAGGTGTACTGTGACACTAATCACAGTTATCTCCTCTGAAAGTAATGAATTTCATTATACAGTTGGACCCTGTGGTGAATGAAGTGAAGGTGTCATTTGCAGAGTGGAAAATATGTGCTTTTCAGAGGGCCCGGCATGCTGATAAGTGTACTTTTCCACTGAGTGAGTTGTGGCAATTGTAAACCACCTCACTCCTCGTTTTACTTAGTAAAACCTCTACAGGTTCAAACCAGCCTTTCGGCTGTTGACCTAAACAACAACAACAAATTCTTACTATAGCTACTTAATAGAATGCTACAATCTCAACAATGACAAGAAACGAAAACCAAAGGCAAACACTAACTAGTGTTTGCCTACTTCAACTGATTATTTCTTTTCCAGTTGATATCGGTGAAATAATAAACCACTATTTATATAAAGTTTAACTACACTGAAAACCTTTTGTATAGCTAAACAGGGCCGAGAAACGAAATAAACTACTGTCGGTAGTCTATAAAGGTCTTAACTCAACTTAACACCTTTTGTACAACTAAAAACGGCCGAGAAACTAAAATATAAAGGTATAATTTTAACAAATAAGAAGAGAAAATTTTTATAAAGCAAATGACTTTATACCAGATTGGACAACATAATTCACTTGAGGAGTTAGCTACACTACCAATTGAAAGAGAACATTTTTCTAAACCGGGTAGTGTACTTAAACTCAAAATAAACAATTTTTGACTTTATACTTATCACCACAGATGTACTGTCTGCAACAGAAACCCCCATAGCGTGTGTAGCGTGTGTCGATTTTTCACCAGACCCACTCAACTGTGCAAACAGTGAAGTTTCTAGGAGTGTCACTAGATAGGACCCTATCGTGGGATTATTACAACGATCAAATTTGTAATAAAATATTATCTGGGGTATTTGCATTAAAACAAATTGCCAGATTAAATGATAAACAATTGCTTATAGCAGCTTATCATGGTTTAATTTTATCTCATATCAGGTATGCCATATTAGTATGGGGTAATTCATCACAGGGTAACATGGAAAGAGTTTTTAAAATACAGAAAAACGCTGTTAGGTGTATGATGGAAGTCAACCACCTTACCTCATGCAGATCACTATTTAAAGAGCTCTAATTGTTCACAGTTCCTTCTTTGTACATTTTTCAAGTGATAATGTACGTAAAGAAAAATATCTTTTTACAGAATTTAGATGTTCACAACCACTACTCAAGAAACAGAATCAATTATTATGTCGCTAATCACAACACTAAATTGTTTCAACAAAAACCAACTTATGCAGGTAGAAAATATATCAATAAATTGTCTCAAGGTTTAAAAAGTTGTGACAATTTAAGTCATTTTAAAAAAAAACTAAAGCAATATTTGATTACCGAAACATTTTACAGTGTGCACGAATTCCTTTCTAAATAGTTTTGGTATTTAACTTTAATTAAACAAATATTGTGTACAATTTGATACAAAAGGGTTCATGACAAGCCTGCTGAGTTAAGCAGTGGCAGGAGGAAATTATTGGTAAGTGATGAATTTATCATTGTTTGATTTTTTTTTTTATTATTTATTGTGTGTGATATTTAATTCAATGGGGCTCATGACAAGCCTACTGAAGTAATCAGTAGCAAAAACAATTTTTTGGTGGTAAGTGATGAATTTATCATTGGTGATGAACTTTCAGTTTATCAGTTTTATCTTGTTGACATGTCCTATACTCCCTTTGGAATCTCCAGGATTGAAAAAAATCCAACAACATGTTTCTAGTGATTGGTCTGTGTCTGTGAAAAAAATATCTCAACAAGAGAACATCTTGAAACTTAACTGAGGTTCCTAACACTAGAGGATCTGACACAAATATTTTCATTAAAATCACTCAACCACAAGTAGTAATTTATTCATGCAATTTTTTACTTTTTTGCCAGTTTTTTTTGTTGTTAAAAAACTGCTCCTATAATACAGGGTGATTCATGAAGATATACAGAAACTTTGGGAGCCCATTGTACATGTAAAAATAATGAAAAAAGTTTATATAAACATGGGTCCGGAAATGCTTCGTTACCTAGTTATGGCTAGCGAAAGATTTCGCCCGGATTTCAGCTCACCAGGTGAAATGAGGTCTTCCTGAAATTCTGATATGGTAGATTAAGGGGAGAATTCAATTGTTTCTTATGGTTTTTGACCTGATAAATTGAATAAAACAGGTCCCAGAACTGTAAGTTAAATAGTTTTTGAGAAAACCAGTGTCAAATTCATAAAATGGAGTGAAAAAAAACACATTTTTTCATCTTTGTTTTTCCGGTTAATTTTACCCTGTACTGTTATGAATAAAAATTCATTTAATCAAACATCTATTCGCTTTCTGTGTACTTTATTTACACCAGTTTGTTCAGAATAAAATTTTCAACATGTTTTTTTTTCAAAAATTTTAACTGTTTCTTGGTGAAATAACAAAGTTATTCTTGCCCAAAGATGAAAAAATGTGTTTTTCACTCCATTTCTTGCTTTTGACACTGGTTTTCTTAAAAACTACTTAACTTACAGTTCTGGGACCTGTTTTATTCAATTTATTAGGTCAAAAACCATAAGAAACGATTGAATTCACCCCTTAATCTACCTTACCAGAATTCCAGAAAGACCTCATTTCCCCTGGTGAGCTGAAATCCAGGCGAAACTTTCGCTAGCCGTAACTCGGAAACGAAGCATTTCCGGACCCAAGTTTATATGAACTTTTTTCATTATTTTTACATGTACAATGAGCTCCCAAAGTTTCTGCATATCTTCGTGCATCACCCTGTATTTAAAAAAATCGCCTCATTTGCTAGATTTGTTATGCTCTACTAGATAGGGTCTGCTGTGCTTTCACAAACAAATATCTCTTCTTTTTAAGATGGTCACTTAAATATACATTTCGACGCAAGAGTGTAAAATCAAAGTTGTAGAACATTTAAAAACCTAAAACTTTTATTTCAAACATTTTTTTGTACACTGCTTAGTTTAGCAACAATTAGTGATTTTCTGGATTTTCTTCATTAAAATATTTGTAAAAAATCTGGTGTGAAACACTCACACAACTTTCTCTTGCCAATGCAAATGATTAATAATAAACCTAACATTATTAATAAAATATTAGAAATAAACAAAAACTAACCTCAAAAACATAACCTTATTTTAATCATGAGTGAATGACGCAAAATGACAATCGAACTCAGTTTGGCTTAAAAATACGGAAAATCACGCTTTCACGCTAAACTAGGCTCTGTAGAGAAAAATGCTCTAAACAAAAGTTGTAGATCTTTTAATTTTCTATAACTTTTATTATATACACTTTTGTCGTAAAATGCATACTAAGACCGAAATGTTAAAAAAATCAATTTTTCTCACGTTTTCATGAGAAAAAAAAAACAGAAAATCGCAAATTACCGCTAAACTAAGCGTTATACAAAAAAATGTTTGAAATAAAAGTTGTAGGTTTTTAAATTCTCTACAACTTTTATTATATAAGTTTTTGCGCTAAAATTTATATTAAAGCCGTAATCTTAAAAAAACAACGTTTTTACGTGAAAACAGCCTCACCGAGAATTTCAGCAAACATGGCGCCTACCCTATCTTGTAGAGAATAAAAAATTGAGTAAAATAGGCGATTTTAAAAAAAATCGTAGGACCAGTTTTTGAGAAAATCGCGAAAAACTGAAAAATTATACGAATAAACTACTACTTCCGGTTGACCGATTTTGATGAAAATGTTCATGTCGCGTCCGGTAGTGGTATGTAACTTAAGTTTCAAGTTTCAAGTTCGTACGACGTTCCGTTCTTGAGATATTCTGTTCACACACAGACACACACACACAGACCAATCGCTAAAAACATGTTTTTTGGGTTCAGGGGGTCTGAAAACGTATAGATCCGGTGAAAACTCGATTTCGAAAAATCGACATGAAAACAATACTTTCCTTCCTATATATTCATATAGGCAAGAGAAAGTAAAAATCGTATTTTTTAATATTGCTGCCCTGTTGTTTAGGTGATCAGCCAAAAGGCTGGTTTGAACCCGTAGAGGTTTTACTAAGTAACAACGAGGAGTGAGGTGGTTTACAATTGCCACAACTCACTGAATGGAAAAGTACGCTTATCAGCATGCCGGGCCCTCTGAAAAGCACATATTTTCACTCTGCAAATGACACCTTCACTTCATTCACCACAGGGTCCAACTGTATAATGAAAATCATTACTTTCAGAGGAGATAACTGTGATTAGTGTCACAGTACACCTCTACCTCTTCTCTTATTAAATGATTCAGTCATTTTATTGGCTGACCATGTGATAAGAAACACAACTATTTATTTTAGCCCTGCAACTAACAGATTGAGTGTAAATAATTTGACACTCCACCTGTCTGTCTGTCTGTTATGGGCATATTGCTGCCCTACTATTCATTTTACAACAAAAGTGTGTGTAATTATTAAAGTTTTAGGATATTAAAAGACGTACAACTTTTATTTTAAGCATTTTTCTCTACAGAGCCTCGTTTAGAGCCATTACTGATTTTCCGTTTTTGTAAGTTCTACAGAGGTCATTTTCATTTACTCATGATTAAAATTAGGTTATATTGTTCGTTATCTAAATTGGCAAAAGAAAGTCAAGTGCGTTTCAAACCAGATTTTTACTTTTTCCTGCCTATATGAATATACTGTATAGGAAGGAAAGTATTGTTTTTAAGTCCATCACAACAAATACACTCTTCACCGGTCTATACGTAAACAGACCCCCTCAACCCACACAAACATGTTTTTAGCGATTGGTCTATGTGTGTCTATACAAAATATCTTAAGAACAGAAAATTTTACGAATTTGAAACTTGAAACTTAAGTTACATACCACTACCGGACCCGACATGAACATTTTCATCAAAATTGGTCAACCGGAAATAGTAGTTTATTCGTGTAATTTTCACTTTTTTACGATTTTCTCAAAAACTGGTCCTACAATTTTTTTTAAATCGCCTCATTTATTTAATTTTTTATGCCTTACAAGATAGGGGTAGGCGCCATGTTTGCTGAAATTCTTGGTGATTCTGTTTTCACATAAAAAAATTGTTTTTTTAAGATTGCAGCTTTATTATTTAGAGAATTTAAAATTCTAAAACTTTTCTTACAAACATTTTTTTGTGTAACACTTAGTTTAGTGATAATTAGCAATTTTCTGTTTTTTTCTCACTAAAACGCGTGAAAAATCGATTTTTTAAAGATTTCAGCCTTAGTATGCATTTTACAACAAAAACGTATATGATTAATTTTATAGGAATTTAAAAGATCTACAACTTTTATTTAAAGCATTTTTCTCTACAGAGCCTAGTTGAGCGTGAAAGATTTTCCGTATTTTTAAGCCAAACTGAGGTCGATTTTCTTTTTGCGTCTTTCATATACGATTAAAATTAGGTTATGTTTATTGAGGTTAGATTTTTGTTTATTTCTAATGTTTTATTAATAATGTTAGGTAGGTTTATTGTTAATTATTTGCATTGGCAAGAGAAAGTTGTGCGAGTGCTTCACACCAGATTTTTAAACAAAGTGAGCTACTCATTTAAGGTGTTTAGTTTTGTTTTATGAATGAGTTGAGAGATGCTTCAGTCAGCTACCTTACAACTCCTCCTCGACTAACACAAAACTAATTTCTTGATTTTGGCCTCGGTGCCAGTCTAGTAAGTGACCTAGATGAACAATTTGTGTCTGCTCTATACACACAGTCAAGTTATTTGCTTTCCACCTGCTAGTTCTCTCTCTCGCTCTCTCTCTTTATCACATGGTCAGCCCATTCATTAACTTACACCATAGAGTAATAAAGAATTTCTTTATTACTCTATGACTTACACGATTGCAGCATTTAACAACAAAAGAAGTATAGGTATCAGACGAACTAATGTCCCATAGCCATAGAGCGAGTGAGAGGGAGAGGGAGAGGGAGATATGTGGCATAACTATGCATGCACCCAAAGTTCTTTACCGTTATAATCCAGATTTGAAAACATACTACAGTCGTTATCTTGCTAGTTAGTTTACTGCGTGCACAAACACTTGCTCATAAGAATGAGTGAAATTATACGACAATGTTATTGGAATGGTGCATATGGGTTGTGCGTTGAGTGAGAGCGTTATGGATTCATTCTCTCACTCTCACGGCTACGGGACTGCAGTTCATCTGAATACTGTACACGTGTAAAAGACACTACAATGCTTTCATCGTAACTAGCTAGACGGTAAAGAAGGAGAGAGCTCCCCGTTCCACGACTAGTGCAGTCTCCTTGCCCAGCCTTTCACACAATAGTTTCTAATAATACGGATGGCATTATCACAATCAGGTTCGGCGTAAGCCCTAATTTGGGTTTGTAGTAGTGTGTACGCACTTTTAACATTCATTCAAAAATAAATCCATATAAAAATATAATGCATCAGCTGCAGTTTGAAATTAATTCTATTTCACTAACCTTCCTTTTTAACTGCGTCAACTTTTATTTTTACTCACACGTGTTTCGGTGGATCCACCATCATCAGAGTAAATAACTGATAATTGAAACTAAACAATTTTTTTATTTAAAGGCCTTCGGGCCAGCCCAGTCAGTCAGCTGGTAGAAAGTCGCTATTATTTGTTAAGTAACACCGGTTGGGCAAGCGACTTTGTATGGTGACCAGTTGACAGCCATCCATGAACAAACTCTACTGGGGGTCCCTGTTCAAACTCATGTTCAATTTACGTCAAAAAAAAAATACAGCAAAACGCAGCCATCAAATTGGGTAGTTGTCAACAATGTACAGTTCCCCATAACAAATAAAAGCTAAAAAATAAAAATTTATTTAAAATCTATAGAAGACGATTAATCTTCTATAGATTTAAAATTTTTTTTTTTTTTAATCCTAATATGTGTACGTTGCAATCTGTTCAATTTAGAACAATAAGCAACCCCATGACCCAATGAGATAAGGATGATATGTATGACGTGTAAATGAGGTGTAGTCTTTTACAGACACCTGAGAGAGTATGGTTAATTGAACCCCAACCATCAAAGTACACCGGTAACCACTGTCTAGCATTCAAATCCGTATAAAAGTAACTACCTTTACTAGGATTTGAACCAGGAACCTTCGTCTCTGAAAATCAGCTGTTAAACAGCTGATTTTGGTGACGACTTTACCTCTAGACCAACCCGGTGGGTCAGATTTTAACTAAATAAAAAAATTGTTTAGTTTCAATTATCAGTTATTTACTCTGATGATGGTGGATCCACCGCAACACATGTAATTGAAAATAAAAGTTGACGCAGTTAAAAAGGAAGGTTAGTGAAATTTATTATATGAAATAGAATTTTATTCTATTTTATATAGATGCGAAACAATCTTTAGTCTCAGGAAGATAAACATGGAGCACAGAATCTCAAAATTGGAGCATCGGATCATCAGGAGATGCCTGAACAAAAGATGTTTCTCTAATGGGATATGGAAACCCATCTCGAAAGAAGAAGTATACAGAAATACAGAACCTCTAGCAGACCAGATGAGGAAAAAGAGAATTTCCTTCTTTGGACATCTCTTGAGGACCGACTCTTCCAGAATCTCAAAACAAATCATCAACTTTTTCCTTAACAGAAAAACTCAGCCCCACTGGATCAGGGAAATTAAGGAGGACATGGACGGACTCCAAATCTCACTTGCGGACCTCAAAACAAAAGCCGGAAATTACCACAGGCTGAAAACCACAAGACTTGAACAGCAGAAACCGACGAAACAACAGAAAGTTGTGTATTCTGACAAGGAACGGCAGAGAAGATCGGATGGATTGAGGGAATACTGGAGAAAGTTCAAGGAAGGAAACATCAGGAAAGGACTCCAAAAACTGAAAATTGAAATGAGCCTTTTTTAGTTTGACGAACTTATGTAGTCCTATTTGGCTTTTAAAAAAAAAAAAGAAAAAATAGAATTTTAACATTCAGCTTGGTTTTACAATAGAATGAAGAGTAAACTGAATGAAAGTGTTATGTGGACTCTTATGTAGGGGTTACCATACCATACCATACCATATATTAGCCGAGAAATTCTGTTTATAGCGCCAGATAATCGCTTTTCAAATGACATGTCATTAAGAAAACTAAATTGGCATTTCTCAAGATTAAGTATAGACGTTAAGTTAAGCATAGACGTTAAGTATAGCCGTTAAGTTAAGCATAGACGTTAAGTATAGACGTTGGCAAGTATAGATGTAGAAGTTAGAGGGGCAGTGCCCTTGGTGGGGCTCACTTTACTAACCGTAGCAGAAGCAGTTGCCAAAGAAGGGGAAATTCTGTGAGACAAGTTATAGATACTCAAGTCACGAGATTGCCTTTTGCGTATGTGTGGGTTGTGAGGAATGGAATTGAAATATTTGCAGTGTTGCCAACCTCAACAGTGAAACACTACTCATGCATTTCACTACCGTGCAGTTTCTAGATACATTTTGTAAGGTGTGGTTTATTCCGAGAAAATGTTTTCTTCATAAACCTTGTTGTTGTTTAGGTCAACAGCCGAAAGGCTGGTTTGAACCTCTAGAAATTTTACTAAGTAAAACGAGGAGTGAGGTGGTTTACCATTGCCTTCCTCACTGAGTGGAAAAGTACGCTTATCAGCATGCCGGGCCCTCTGAAAAGCACATATTTTCCACTCTGCAAATGACACCTTCACTTCATTCACCACAGGGTCCAACTGTATAATGAAATCCATTACTTTCAGATGAGATAACTCTGATTAGTGTCTTTTACACCTCTACCTCTTCTGTTATAAAATGATTCAGCCATTTAATTGGGTGACCATGTGATAAGAAACACTATTTATTTTAGCCCTGCAACTAACAGATTGAGTGTAAATAATTTGACACTCTACCTGTCCGTTATGGGCAGTCATAAACCTTATAAGAAATAAATGTGACCTGTAATATTACCTATAGCTTAATTACATGACTAAAAATGTTTGATTTACTCTAATTACAAATGAAATGCCTTCTTTCTATTGCTGTCACCGGCGTTTTCATTATCAGTCTCTCTAGTATCTACCTAACCGTTTTCTTTTTTTACCAGGTGTCAACAAAACTGTTGAAGAATAGCTTCTTCCCGTCCATCAAACACAAATGTCAGTTTCTCAAAAACATGGTCCAACTATTCAGTGCTGAATGCAATGTAATAAAATATTGTGAAGTTGAAGTTAAACAAAAATGCCTATCCGTACCTCATAACAAAAGCCGTGAGCTAGCGACTAACTACTGTGATGTTTCTCTTTCCACAATTTGAAAAATAAATAAGGAAATTAAGGACGTGAAGAAGCTATTCTTTAACAGTTTTGTTGACATCTGGTAATTAAAGGAAACGGTTAGGTAGATACTAGAGAGACTGGTAATGAAAATGCTGATGACTGCAATAGTAAAGAAGAAGATTCATTCGTTATTACAGTAAATCAAACAATTCCAGTGATTCGTTGTTTATCATTTCAGTTTATTTATTTCATATCATTAAAATTAATGTCTGTGACTAATTTAATACAACTGTTTGCACTTGCCCGTGTTTAACTCATTTTTAGTTTCATCAGTTATCTTTTGGAATTGTATCGGTTCGTTTCGATTTTTTTCGTAGACTGAAGTTGAAAAGTTTTGTAAGCTGTTTTGTTAACATGCGTGATAGTGAATGTGTTGAGTTTTTGAAACATAAAACCGGTAAACATTAAAAAGTAGACAAAAATTGTTATGTTAAATGTAATGTTTAAAATATTAATTAAGGAGTCTCTTTATGAAACAACAATAATTACAAGTAATCAGAACGGTATAATCGAAAACGCTTAAAGGAGCTTAGTTTATTTTAGTTGGATGTAGATATATTAATGATGGAACGTAGTGCAAGATAATTGTCCGGCGTAGAGGTGGATACGTGCCAACTAGTTTAAAACTTTCGTTTACAATGTACGTTGGCGGTTGCCTTGCGTGGAGTACTTTTACTGTAGATGGACTATACAAAGGTATTCAGAGTAGCTGTCACAGCCACAATGATTGCCCACGTTCAAATTGAATACGCACTGTAAAAAGAAGCCCGATGGGTATTGTTTTCAGCCTCAAATAGCCGCCAATAACAAAGATGAATTACAGAAAACCCCGCACATTTAAATACTTTAAAGAACCACTGAAAAAAAATTAAAAGTTTCAGTATAGCATGGACTTAAGTTTTAGAAATACAGCCGGATAAATTAACAAATGTTTTGCGATGGACATGAATTGGAGTTTTCAGTTCTGTACCTAACAAGTAAATGGTGTTAACTTCACAAAATGTAAAAATGTAAAATCTCTAGATATCAGAATACTGAAATTTGCACCCAATTTAGCTTGTCTCGTCTATTGCTTGATTTGCAGCTGCGTGTAGTTGTTGTGGAATGGAGTGCGTGCGTTGTTATAGTAGTGGGACAATGAATGAGAGTTAGTACTGTTTCACAGCTGATGATGCATTTGTAGTGGTAGCGTCTACTAACTAGACTAAAAACATATTCTTATCATCTGGCGCATTAATTTAACAAATACTTCAAGGGGTTATTAACTTGGTCGGATTCATAATATTTAACTTACCATTTCATATCAAAACATGTAAATAAATAAATGTAATAAATACAAACAAATATTTTAAATATGGTAAGTTTGAAAACAAATGTTTTGTACAACAATCGCCCTCCCAGCATGCGTGGTCACTCATTCATTATACCTCACCACGCAACTACATGCAACTTGGAACCGCACAATACATATTTTAATTATTTCTATTTCATAAATAATGAATTAAAATAATAATTTCACTAACCTTCTTTTAAACTGTGTCACCTTTATTTAAATTCTTACTTACACGTGTTTTAGTGGATCCACCATCATCAGAGTAAATGAAAATTGAAACTAAAAAATTTTTTTATCTCACTTATTTAAAATTTCAACACTTTAAAAGTTAAACACTTGTATCAAGTGACTGAAGACGTATAATCTTCTGTAAATTTTAAATAAGTGAGATAAAAAAATTTTTTAGTTTCAATTTTCATTTACTCTGATTGATGGTGGATCCACCGAAACACGTGTAAGTAAGAATTTAAATAAAGGTGAAGCAGTTTAAAAAGAAGGTTAGAGAAAATATTATATTAATTCATTATATGAAATAGAAACAATTTCAAACTGCAGGATGCATTATAAAGATTTATTTTTGAATATTTTAATTATTTCAGATACTCCAGTGCAGGCGTAAACAAAAGCAAAGCCTCAGTGGATAGATGGCACTATGCTAATAAAGAAACACAATTTTATATTTTATAGGCGTACATGATGTTTGAGAAAAATTCCTCAATGTATTCAACAGATGAGAATAGAAGAACAATTTGAAGAGAAACAGACATTTATTATTTATTTATTGTGCATCACAATGGAGGACATTCACGACCGTAAAATTTGTGGAGAAAAAAATCAGAAACCAGAAAATTCAGTTCAGATCACAAGCCAAAAGAAATGGGCGAAAATGGGCAGACGAAGAGAAAAAGGCACAACGTGAGAGGATGAAAGGAAGTTTTTGGGAAGCTAAAAGGAGGAACAGAGAAACCACCAAGAGCTACATTTTTGTGTTTTTAGCGCTCTCCTTAACCCTTTGTTACCCAGTGAAGTGGCATAGAAGTCACATTGGAGTGAAATAACAAACATAAAAACTTTAATTGTTAGCAACTACTTTTGATCAAAGAGCGCTGGATGTCAAGTGTAATAATTTTCTGGACCCTAGCCACGAATCAAACCTGAGACCTCCACTTTGCAGCGTAAGATGCTGACCACTACGCCACGGACGCGATCATTAGTTTCTTTTTAAAGTTAGTTTTAGTCTTAAATCTGCCCTTAACAGACAGGTGGAGTGTCAAATTATTTACACTCAATCTGTTCGTTGCAGGGCTAAAATAAATAGTTCTGTTTCTTATCACATGGTCAGCCAATTAAATGACTGAATCATTTAATAAGAGAAGAGGTAGAGGTGTGTTAGGTGACACTAATCACAGTTATCTCCTCCTCTGAAAGTAATGAATTTCATTATACAGCCAGACCCTGAGGTGAATGAAGTGAAGGTGTCATTTGCAGAGTGGAAAATCTGTGCTTTTCAGAGGGCCTGGCATACTGATAAGCATAATTTTTCACTCAGTGAGGAAGGCAATTGTAAACCACCTCACTCCTTGTTTTACTTAGTAAAACCTCTAGAGGTTCAAACCAGCCTTTCGGCTGATGACCTAAACAACAACAGTCTTAAATATTCGTGTTCATTTACTAAAATAAAGTAGCATTTCTTCGAGTACGTTGAATGTACATGCAAGTATATTTTTTAGGCTGTAAATAGTGATTTTGTCCATTTTACCAATATTTTTGAATTGTAATCTTTTTTAAGTCTTAAATAATGCTTTGCTACAAATCTAAGCTAAAGAATTTTGTTTAGGAAGCCTGCACAATGATTTTTACTTATTCATATTGTAGGGAAATTTGATACCATCAAGCCCAATGTGACATATGTGTCACGCCATCAAAAAAAGGCTGAAGGTCTAAAAGTGATTTTATTTCACTTAAATGTCAGTAAAGTGTATGAAACAATGTACACATATTTGTTTGTGTTAAGGCGCATTTACACTAGGCGCCAGTATTGATGCACGTTTAATTTGCATGCCAGTCAGTTGAGGTTTACACATGAAACGCTTTTTGTCGCGCCAGTTCCATTTTATTTTGTTGTTGTGTAGCGTCAAGTTTGTGAAAACGTCCAGAACAGTGATTTGTTACATTGGTATTGATAGTTTGGAGATCTGTTTTTATAAGACAAACAATGTACATTTCACAAATAAGGAAGTTGTTCATATTTTCCCAAAAATGTATTGTTTTTATCACTATCTCACTTCTTATTTAAAAACATTTAGCTCATTTTAGTTACCGTTTAAAGATAGAGCAAAATAAAAAGCTATCTATATGAAAATATATAATAACAGATAATGGATGATTCGCAACTGAACCACCTTCTGTATACCAATAGCTTAGTGGCGAGGTGAAGGCTCTTATACATGTAAATGTTTATTTAGTGGTGCACCAGTCACTTACTGGCGAACAGAATTTCAGAAGGCTGCAGAAAATTCCATGCAAGTTTCTTTCTGTGTATGCATGTTGAAACTTGCGCGCCAACAATGGTTTACACACGCATGCATCGTTTTACTGGCGCCAGCAAATCATTGCACGTGTAAATGCGCCTTGAAGTTAAAAAATTTGGGATTGAAAGGGTTAAGGGGACTATACGCAAATAATAATAATAATAATAATAAAATAGGGGCACAAAATCAGAGTCGTATGAGACCCTTTAGCCCACAAATGACTTGTCATTGTACTTACCATTTCTAATCAGAGGTAAACTAATAAACGGTAATAAAGCACAGTTGAATAATAATCATATATTCACTACAAAATAAGTAAACAATCAAACGTGTGACCTAAAACTACTCGGTTTCACTACACATCACTTAAAATACAATAACGAGTTCGAATATCACTCAAATCGGTAAACGAATAAATTTACGGCAATAAACTATTCATAATATTACAATTTCTTTCTTCCGCCATCCGATTTAGGAATATTTCTGCGTTGACGCTCTTCAATTTCTGGCAAATCATCAGCGAGGAGATAGTCATCTTTTCCGGTCATAATCTTGGCTGTGCTTAGATTATGTGTATAGTAATCGGTGTTTGTGAGTTGAAGTTTTTTCGGTGGAATCAGAGCTGCCGCCACAAACCTGTTTTCCACGGACATGAAATTAAAAGTAGATATCGCTTTGTCTACGGGCAACAACTCGAAGCTCAATGATTTCGATGTTTTCAAGCCGGTTATTTTATTTAACATTTGTTTTGCGTTCTTAAAAGTGTTTTCGTCGCTTAACCCGATCACTAAAAGATCTACTCTCGGCTCTAAATTGTAGAACAAAGCTAAAGAATCTTCATTCACATCTTCGTCATCGGCTACATTCCATGAAAATATAGTTTTCGGAAATATTACTATCGGTCCAACCACAAACAATCCAGAATTCAAACGAAATCCAAGCTTGCTATAAGAATCTATCATCAAACGACCTTCCGATTCTTTGTTTAAAAACGTCACTGTCGTTTTCCCTTCACCGTCTAAACTGTAACTTCTTTTTTGACATAATCGACGACCGGCATAAACGACACCGACACCTTCACTATCAATTCTTAACTTCTTGCAAAATGCATTACGCAAAACATTCATCTCTTTAATTCTAATAATCCAGAGTAGTTTACTAAATCGGAACACATAACCTTAAAGTCATATGTTGGCAGTTATCTTCTTTTGAAACAGATGATTTGATCATCTGCTTTGAACATTCGTCTGTCTTGCCACAATGATGCCGGTCACAAAATAAAATCTAAAATGTGAATGTTGCAAACGCGAATATCGTTTTTTAAATAAATAATATGTATTTACGGTTCCTTTTATAAAAATAAAATATCATTTATAACGATCACACAATTTAATTTTACACACATTCGTCTGTTTTATATACAAGCTCCTTCATACAATTTTTATTTCGTTTAAACTAGAAATAAATAAATCTAACGTACAGCTGTTACCTACAGAACGACTGTTTTATAACAGAAGTTATCTTGGCCTACTATCTGTTCATTTTATTACAGAATAATATATATAATGAAGATAAATCAACGGACAGCCTTAAAAATATTTTAAAATTTAAAAAAACAAGTGAGAGTTACTAAACTAATAAATAAGCGGCAAAACGTATGCAAAATTAATAAACTGTTAACCCCTGAGAGAACTTGAAAGATTGAGTTGCCATTTCCAACTTTTCAACATATTCTGAGCAACGCATCTACAATGTTGGTAGTATTGTGTCTCAGTAAAGGAGGGAAACTACAACTGTTCGCGTTAAAATGTCTACATTTGGCCGTCCTAAGTTTGCTCTTACTGTCAACAAACCAAAACCAGCTACTACAGGGTACACGCTAGAGTCCACCACTTTATGGATGTCGTAATCCTATTAAGTTAACTATATTTTAAATTATAAGTACTTAAATTACTTAAAACATCAGTCATTATGTATGATGTAGGCCTAACAATTTCATATATTAAAATAATTTTAAAAGTATTTTGTATTTAAATACTTATAAAAATATTTTGTTGTACTTTTTAATGAGCGTGTACTCATTTTGATATAATGCGCATGCTCAGTGACGTACGTCATTATTTGTTTACATAAGGAGCAAACTAAGAGAGGCTGGACTGTAGTTTTGAATTACATTATCAGAGCATGTATGGACATTAGTGCATCTTGTTAATATTCTATCTTGGCCACTTATAGTGGAAGGAACCAGAAAATCTGTGAAATCGATGTGCTAGCGTAAAAAGAATGGTGGGCAGTAAATAGATTCCTTTAAAGACCTATGGTATGTCTACCATCTACACTACACTACAGCTCACCAGGGACAAACCTCCCTCCAACAGAAACAGAGTATGAGCGCGGTGGTGAAATTTGTACTATAGTGAGTTCATGGTAAGAACCAACAAACTGCATCTGTGGTAGTACGTGTAAATACACCACACAAATATATGCAACAGCCTAGCATTAGTCACCAACACTTTTATAATTGCTACAATAACAACAAACAGCCGCGTTCCCTAATGTCAATAAAATCTTTCCCTTATCAGTTAATTTTATGTAGAATTCAGTTGCATACTACTCCGTATTGTTTATAGGCTTATTCAATGTTTATATTATAACATTGTGAACACATGAATATAAAAATTCTTCATGTATGTGTGTCATTTTTAATTTTATGATCCTAAATGAGTTTTCAATTTAGTTGGCTTTGTTATTTTAAACTGTTTGGTTTGGTTTAATTGTGCGTCTAGTTCGAATGGTGCTTTTAGTTTCACGTACGGTTTAATTTTATTGTAGTTATTACTTTATTCGACAGTATGAACAAAAGTAAGTTTATTTTTATTTTTACTGAAAAGGTTTATATTAATTTATAGTGATGGCTAATGCACCCGAGTCCTCTATTTACAAACACCAAAAAGGTAAACCTTTGAGAATAAAGTACGTGAGTTTTAAAATTATAAAAACCATTAAAGTATTTAATTTTATTGAGCTAAAGAATTTTATTAAACTACTCATAAGAGTATTAAGCACGAGTCGTTTCGTCGCATACGCCTCCAACTATGAAAATAACATAATACTTTTGGTGCGTACGGTTCTGGAGCTGTGACGTCATTCACTATTTGTTTACTTCGCAGTTGGTTCTTAAAATTAATTTGGTGTAATTGACCTAACAATTCTATAGTCTATCTACTGTAAGAGTACTCCGCACGCGCGAGGCAAGCGCCTGCCTATACGCTTTTGTAAACAAAAGTTTTACACAAGTTGGCTGGCGCGTATCTACCTCTCCTCTCCACCTGACAATTATCTTGCACTACGTTCCATCATTAAAAATAGTATATACATCCAACTAAAATGAACATTATCCTTTAAGCGTTTTCAATTATACTGTTCATATTACTAGTAATTATTGTAGTTTCATAAAGCGACAACTTAATTAATTATTTTAACCATTACATTTAACAAAACAATTTTTTTCTACTTTTTAATGTTGACCACTTTTATGCTTCAAAAACTCAACACATTCACTATCACGTATGTTAACAAAACACAACTTACAAAACTTTTCAACTTCAGTCAACGAAAAAAATCGAAACGAACCGATACAATTCCAAAAGATAACTGATGAAACTGAAAATGAGTTAAACACGGGCAAGTGCAAACAGTTGTATTAAACTAGTCACAGATATTAATTTTAATATGAAATAAACAATCTGAAATGATAAACAACAAATCACTGGAATTGTTTACTCTCCTGTTATAATTCAAGCGCATTAGTCTTATATTATTAATTGTGACCAAAAATAAAATAAAACTGAGTCTATAATAAAAACCCAACTAATCATGAATAATAATGTAATAATAGTAAATAATGTAATGAAAAATAACAATGCAAGAGTAACAATAGTAAAATTTCAGTTATTAATGGTAAACTGATGTTCGATTTATAAAACATTTGCTAACAAATGAATTGAACGTGTTTTTATTATATTAAGCTTAGAGCAAATTAGTGTTGTCTGGAATTTTGTTTTTGATCATGCTGTGCGTATTGTTAATTAATACGCATGCGCACTTGTATTGGTGGTTGCCTACGTCGGAGTACTCTGAGCGTAGATAGACTCTACAGTCCAGCCTCTCTCTTAGTTTGCTCCTAATGTAAACAAATAATGACCAAGTCACTGAGCATGCGCATTATATATCTAAATGTGTACACGCTGATTAAAAAGTAACAACAGAATACTTTTAAAAAGCATTTTTCTAAATGAAATTGTTAGGTGTACATTATATCATGACTGATGTTTTTAGTACTTTAAGTAGTTATAATTTAAAAAATAGTTAACTTAATAGGAATACAACATCCATAAAGTCGCAGACTCTAGCGTGCACCCTGTAGTAGGTGGCTTTTGTTGGTTGACAGACACTAGGAGGAGGAGCAAACTAACAACGGTGGCTCAACTGTAGTTGCTAGGGGAGAGATAATGGCATAAAGACTAGATGAGATGGGTGTACTTGCGCCGCTGTTTAATTGAGATTACACTTGGAAGATGCAGTCATGACATCTTGTCACTACTTCTTCTCACCTGATAACTGAATGCATTTCATATAAATTATTACTAATAAAGTAGGAAGTGTAATATGCACAAAAATCTTGCAGGATGAAATAAAATTTTACTATGCTAAGCCTTTGGGAAAGTTTTTTTTTTCATTCCTAATATGTGTATGTTGCAATCTGTTCAATTCTGAACAATAAGCAACCCCATGACCCAATGAGATGAGGATGATATGTATGACGTGTAAATGAGACTGTGTAGTCTTCTACAGACTCAGGTCGACCATTTCTGAGAGAGTATGGTTAATTGAACCCCAACCATCATAATACCCCGGTAACCACTGTCTAGCATTCAAATCTGTATAAAAGTAACTACCTTTACTAGGATTTGAACCAGGAACCTTCGTCTCTGAAAATCAGCTGTTAAACAGATGATTTTGGCGACAACTTTACCTCTAGACCAACCCGATGGGTCTTTGGGAAAGTTAAATTAGAAAAAAAAATTTGGTGTGAAACACTCACACAACTTTCTCTTGCCAATACAAATTATGCAAATAATAATAAAACATTAGAAATAAACAAAAAACTAACCTCAATAAACATAACCTTATTTTAATCATGAGTGAAAGACTCAAAATGAAAATCAACATCAGTTTGGCATAAAAATACAGAAAATCACTCTTTCACGCTAAACTAGGCTCTGTAGAGAAAAATGCTTTAAATAAAAGTTGTACATCTTTTAATTTCCTATAAATTTTATTATATATACTTTTGTCGTAAAATGCATACTAAGGCATACTAATCTTAAAAAAATTGATTTTTCACATGTTTTCGTGAGGAAAAAAACAGAAAATCGCTAATTACCGCTTAACTAAGCTTATAGAAAAAATATTTATAAATAAAAGTTGTAGAATTTAAAATCTTCTACAACTTTTATTATATACATTTTTGTGCTAAACTGCACATTAAAGTCGTAATCTTAAAAAAACAATTTTTTACGTAAAAACAGCCTCACCAAGAATTTCATCAAACATGACGCCTACCCTATCTTGTAGAGAATAAAAAATTGAGTAAACCAGGCGATTTTAAAAAAAATCGTAGGACCAGTTTTTGAAAAAATTGCAAAAAAGTTAAAAATTACACGAATAAACTACTACTTCCGGTTGACAGATTTTGATGAAAATGTTCGTGTCGGGTCCAGTAGTGGTATGTAACTTTAGTTTCAAGTTTCAAGTTCGTACAATGTTCTGTTCTTGAGATATTCTATTCACACACACACACACACAGACAGGCCAATAGGTAAAAACATGTAGTGTGTGTGGGTGTGAGGGTGTCTGTTTAGGTGTATATGGTGGGTGAAGAGTGGGTGGGACATGAAAACAATACTTTCCTTCCTATATTATGTATATTCATCTAGTTGGCAAGAGAAAGTAAAAAATGGTTCAAATAGGTTTGGTGTCGTATAAGTAAATAATAACCAATAAGAACCTGCCTATATAAGCTCACTGGTTAGTTTTGTATATAAACGTGCATTGTTATATAAACGATGTTCCATTCTTGAGATATTCTGTTTACACACAGACAGACCAATAGGTAAAAAGCAGTAGTGTGTGTGGGTGTGAGGGGGTCTGTTTAGGTGTATATGGTGGGTGAAGAGTGGGACATGGAAACAATACTTTCCTTTCCTTTCTATATTCATATAGGCAAGAGAAAGTACAAATTGAAGACCCTCCAACAAGTGCATCAGCAGTAATTTGCAAAATACTGGCATGTAAAACAAAAATCAGAACTAATAATTTTTATTTCTGGTGTAATATATGCCCTAAAAATTGTTCATACTGTGCTTTAGAGAGGTTATAGAACAATCTCTGCCCATTACAGACAGGTGGAGTGTCAAATTTTTTACACTCAATCTGTTCATTGGAGGGCTAAAATAAATAGTTCTGTTTCTTAACACATGGTAAGCCAATTAAATGAGTGAATCATTTAAGAACAGAAGAGGTAGAGGTGCAAAAGACACTAATCAGAGTTATCTTCTCTGAAAGTAATGAATTTCATTATACAGTTGGACCCTGTGGTGAATGAAGTGAAGGTGTCATTTGCAGAGTGGAAAATATGTGCTTTTTAGAGGGCCTGGCATGCTGATAAGTGTACTTTTCCACTGAGTGAGTTGTGGCAATGGTAAACCACCTCACTCCTCGTTTTACTTAGTAAAACCTCTACAGGTTCAAACCAGCCTTTCGGCTGATGACCTAAACAACAACAGAACAATCTAGTGTGGTAAAATGTAGTGAGCATAATAACATTTTTAACAATAAGGGTGAAAACATAGCGCTATATTCTGTCCAACAACACTTGAAAGATACCATTGCTTATAAGGCCAGACCACTGTTACGTGTTGTTGTTGTTTAGGTCATCAGTCAGCCCCCTTTAGGCTGGTTTGAACCTCTCTACAGGTCTCACTAAGTCAATCGAGGAGTCAGGTGGTTTACCAGTGCCACAATTCACTGAATGGAAAAGTATGCTTATCAGCATGCCGGGCCCTCTGAAAAGCACATATTTTCCACTCTGCAAATGACACTTTCACTTCATTCACCACAGGGTCCAACTGTAACTTATAATGAAATTCATTACTTTCAGAGGAGGAGATAACTGTGATTAGTGTCACTTAACACACCTCTACCTCTTCTGTTCTTAAATGATTCACTCATTTAATTGGGTGACCATGCGATAAGAAACAGAACTATTTATTTTAGCCCTCCAACTAACAGACACTGTTACGTACCATCTTAAAAACATGACTCACGCTATTGTACGCTATATTATACTTATGTTTATTTTATCAAACATCCTATGTAGGATTTTAAACAGCCGTATTATTTAAAATTGAAATATATACTTTTCTAACCACAAAAATACGGTAACATAAAACACTTACCAATGTTTATAATGCTTTTGTGTATCTTGTACACATCTTCAGTAAATTAAAAGTCATTAAAATTTTTTCTACTTCAAAATTTAAAAGTTCCAACCATGGTGGATAAGGAATCATGGTAGGAGTAGGAAGTTTTGAATTTTGAAGTAGAAAAAATTTTAATGAATTTTAATTTACTGAAGATGTGCACAAGATACACGAAAGCACTATAAACATTGGTAAGTGTTTTCTGTTATTGTATTCTGGTGGTTAGAAATATATATTTCAATTATACTTATTAAGGACGCAACCCTGATTATAAGAAGATAGAAGTAATACATCTGTACATTTTCTGTCCCCCAATCAATGTGTTGGCAACACAACAGTGTACTCAAAGCCAACTACCTAACACAGTTAAAATGTTCCAGTCAAGCATTAGTCTGGTAAAGACGTAAATTAAAATTACAAGTTATTTATGTTATGTTATGCATACAGTTGTAATTTATTAATCTTAGTTAAAAATTTATCTACTTTAGCCTCTTCCATCCATCATTTTAGCCTACCTCAACAAATTAGCCACAACTTAATCATTTAGCCTCACACATTTTTGTTACCCCTAATTTGGGCATAATTCTTACACTAATCGAACAAAATTACAAAAATTAATTTAAACAATCTAAACTAACATTTATTTCTTACAAATGTTTTATTTTACACGATTCATTATTTAACAATAAACACGGTAAACAATATCTTAACAAAGCTCCATGCAATGACATCTGAAACATTGTGAAATGAATGCGTAAAATGCACTTCACAATGCATTTTGCAATGAGAAAAATACTAATTACTGCTAAACTAAGCGTCATACAAAGAAATGTTCAGAATAAAAATTGTAGGTTTCAAAATGTTCTACGGTTTCGATTTAATACACTTTTACCCTAAAATGTGTTTTAAGGCCGCAATCTTAACAAACAAAAATAATTTGTTCCAAGAAAGCACCGGCTTCCCAAAAATGTCACCAGACATGGCGCCTACCCTGTCTTGTAAGACCGTAGACCAGAAAAATATAGTAAATGAGGCGATTTGTAAATAAATCTCAGAATCCGTTTTTGAGAAAATCGCAAAAAGTGAAAAATGGCATGAATAAACTACGTACTACTTCCGGTCGACCAATTTTGATGAAAATGTTCATGCAGGGTTCTCTAGTAGTACCTAACTTAAGTTTCAAGTTTCAACTTTGTACGATGTAGGCCTACTGTTCTTGAAATATTTTGTTCACTCACGCACACACACACACGCAGGCAGGGAGGGAGAGCGAGAGAAAGAGAGAGAGAGAGTGTGAGGGAGAAAAAGAAAGAAAAAGAGAGAAAAAAGAAAAAAGAGAGAGTGAGAGAGAGAGCGAGTGAGAGAGAGAGCGAGTGAGAGAGAGCGCGAGAGAGAGCGAGAGAAAGAAATAAAGAGAGAGAAAGAGAGCGAAAGAAATAAAGAAAGAGAGAGAGAGCTAGAGAAAGAAAGAAAGAGACAGTGACAGAGAGCTAGAGAAAGAAAGAAAGAGAGTGAGCAAGAGAAAGAAATAAAGAAAGAGAGAGAGAGCGAGAGAAAGAAAGAAAGAGAGGGAGAGAGAGAGCAAGAGAGCGAAAGAGAGAGAGGGGGCGAGAGAGACTAATCGCTAAAAACATGTTTTGTTGGTTTCACGAGGTCTAAAAACGTGTATACATCCAGTGAAAATTGTATTTGTTAAAATTGACATGATCTTTCTACAAATATTGATAGGTATGGGGAAGAGGGCTGCAGGGCTGCAGGGCTGATAGGCAAAGGCCGATAATAATAGATAATAGAACAATAATATAAAGTGTACTTACCGTTGTAAGCGATGACTGGGTCTTGGCTGTCGCTCCTTTTCCGCTGGGTCGCCGCCGTTAAATTCGATTCGGATTCGTTCATTGAATATACTCTGATGATTGTTCTACGATTTGAATTGAGATTTTTGTCGCTCCTTTGGCGGCCATTCACATTCACATTCAGTTCGGTCAGATTGTAAACGTCAGGTACGGGCACATAAGCGGTGCAATCGTAATTGGAAATATCTTCGGCAGAATCATCGGGGTCTTTGTTTCTCAATATTATCGCTTCAATATCTTTCACCATCTGATTTGACCAACACACGCAATGTTTGTTGTATCTTTCACAATTCGATTTATTCATCCGAGAAAAATTTCTATGTTTTTTTGAACCCGTCGTCTTTTTCATTTTTGTTTCCGATCGTCCGGAAGATGTTATCGAAAGGAATCGGTATAAATTTTCTTCATATTTTCTGGTGTCGGCTTGTTCGGTAATCTGTGTGTACGAATTACCGACGCTCCTATCCAACGGATTATCGAAACGGGTTGTTTTTGTTGTATCGATTGTTATACGGTTCGATTTCGATAAAATTCGATTCGATATATCTAACAGGATAGGCGGAACTAGAATAGAATCGGGGAGTATCGTTACAGGATCTAAATCCCCGTTTGTTTCCTCTGAAAAATCGCCCGAATTTCGAGGTGATTCTGAGTCAGAGACGGAAGGGTTACTAGATTTCGAGATATCGTTCGGTTGTATCACTGATACCGAATCCGTTGGAATAAAAGCGACGATTTGATCGAGATTTGGTGCCAATGAATGTGTCAAGGTACCGCCGGATGTCGGTGATGAATCTAAAGTTGTGTCTTCTGCGGTCGTCGTACAGTCAGGTTGTAGTGATGTCAGTGCAAAATGAGTTTTTACTTTAAATTTCGAGACACAATTCGGTGAAGCAAACATCACGCGGGAAGCCGTTTCGCTGTTTGTAACTGGTGAATCTACTTTGGTCCGCACAATTGACATGGAACTTTGTGGCGAATTGTCGTTGGGTACCGAAACATTGTCAAGCGTCGGTGTAATGGTTTCAACCACAGTCTGCGGCGTTGAACACTCTATCGAGGTGCTTGTCAAATCCAAAGCCACTTTAGAGCCTGTGTATACCAAAGGTACAGTAGGCCTACTGTCCCTCCTCCATGCGGAGTTGTTGTTGAACAGAGACGATGAACTCGATGTATCCGATTTGGGTCGTACGAAATGGGAGATCTGGGTCGGAGTGAATGTAGACGCGATGGCGTCATTGGAGAGTAATGACCATTGGAGGGCTACTAATGGTGGAACGTTAAACATATTGGCGGTCGGCAGTGAACCCAACTGAAACAGACCGGATGTAAAGTTAAATTTCGACTGCGATGTGCTCATTTGCCCTTTTTTAGTGTCCGTTAAATTAGAAGACAATACTGATGGAAAGTTAAAGATATTGGCGGTCGGAAGTGAACCCAACTGAAACAGACCGGATGTAAAGTTAAATTTGGATTCCGATGTGTTCATTTGCCCTTTTTTAGTGTCCGTTATGATGTCAAGTGGCATGGGTACGTCAGACGATAAGGGTAAAAATACAATTCTCGTGTTCACCGCCGAGTCTAGGAGGGAGGATGAACTGACGGTGATAGGTGAAACGGTGGCATCAGAACGGTTCAAGTTGACCGGATGCGGTGATAAAAATCCCGAGTACCTATCCAACAGAGAGTAAGGAGGTAGAAATGAAACAGACTCTGCAATCCGAACAAGAGGTATATCTGTTACGCTGTAGTGGCAATCTGGAGCCGCAGTCGATGTACCATCTCGAACGGATCGATCCATCGACTTGACCGCTTCGTTTGCAAATAACAAACGACGACCCGTCTCGTATTCATCTTTATCGAACATGAAATACGGACCCGATTCTTTCACCGTCTCCCTACGCCGTCTTTTCCTACGCCTCTTTAAACCAAGCGTACTCGTTCGGTTCACGTATCTATTTCTTTTCGGCGGTATTTTCTTTAAAGGTTTACTTTGAAACGACGGCATCAGTTTTTGTATCCGCGGAAAATGGATAAACGGAAACTGTGTCGGTTCCGTTTCTTCGACCATCGTTCGTGCGGTGGTCATCGAACACAATTGTAAAGTGACAGTTTCTCTTGTCAACACTCTATTCGGTTCGAAAGATAAATTTCTATACTTAAATGCCGGTAAAAGAAAATTCGGATCGACTGGTTTTATTTCGTTGCCGTACAATCCGAAATATTTCAAGGATAATTCTGGAACAGGAAAATCGATATGTTTGTAAAGTATTTCGCAGGTTGCGTTATAGGAAGTGGATCGTTTTATCAAACAGATATCCGGAGTGATGGCCGTGTATTTATGGATCACTCCCTTTGTGGTTCTACACCTGGGTTTCAACGTTTCTTCTGTTTCTTCTTCTTCTCCGTTCTCATCTGTGGTCTTTATTTTGGTGGTGGTTGTGGTGGTTTTCATAGTTGTGGTCGTGGTGGTAGTCGTGGTCGGATTTGTGGTCGTTTCATCCGTCATCGGAGTCACTTTGCAAGTGACCAATTTCTTCAGTGTGGTCACCGGCCGATTGTTCAATGTGATCCTGGTAGTAGACGCCGTCAATATCGGCGAAGTGGATCTAAGTGGCACTGGCACGGTAGTAGACGCTGTCAATATCAGCAAAGTGGATCTAAGTGGCACTGGCACACCACTCACCTGATTCGAATCTTTCACGCTCGTGTTCATGTTCACTGCCATTGGAGTTATATCCATTGAACTCAGTCCGTAACTACTTTTAGTCATATTCATTTTAGTCACTATTGTCAATGGTAGTTCTTTTGATGAAGTTATGGCGGCGGTAGATGATGTCCTAACTATAGGCACTCTGCCACGATCCGTCTTTCTCATCGAGGGGCGGACACATTCATATGACGACGACATAAAACCGGTATAACTGGCTTCACTAGAACATTCAGACGGTATCCTAACAGTGGCTTCATAGTTTGCAAAATATTCAGACGGTATCGTAACAACGGCTTTACTACTCGTAGAATTTTCAAACTGTATCGTAACAGTGGTTTTACTACTTGTAGAATTATCAGACGATATCGTAACAGTGGTTTTACTACTTGTAGAATTATCTGACGGTATCGTAATAGTGGCTTTACTAGTTGTAGAATATTCAGACGGTATCGTAACAGTAGCTTTACTACTTGTAGAATTATCAGACGGTATCGTAATAGTGGCTTTACTACTTGTAGAATATTCAGACGGTATCGTAACAGTGGCTACATAGTTTGTAGAATATTCACACGGTATTGTAAAAGTGGCTTCATAGATTGCAGAATATTCAGACGGTATCGTAAGAGCGGCTTTACTACTTGTAGAATATTCAGACGGTATCGTAAAAGTTGCTTTACTACTGGTAGAATTTTCAAGCAGCATTATAAAAGTGGCGTCATAGTTTCTAAAAAATTCAGGCGGTATTGCAAGAGTGGCTTCATAGTTTTCAGAATATTCAGACGGTATCGTAAGAGCGGCTGTACTACTTGTAGAATATTCAGACGGTATCGTAAAAGTTGCTTTACTACTGGTAGAAGTTTCAAACGGTATTATAACAGTGGGTTTACTACTGGTAGAATTTTCAAGTAGCATTATAAGAGTGGCGTCATAGTTTGTAAAATATTCAGACGGTATTGCAAGAGTGGCTTCATAGTTTTCAGAATATTCAGACGGTATCGTAGAAGCGGTTTTACTACTCGTAGAATATTCAGACGGTATCGTAAAAATTGCTTTACTACTGGTAGAAGTTTCAAACGGTATTATAACAGTGGGTTTAGTACTGGTAGAATTTTCATGCAGCATTATAAGAGTGGCGTCATAGTTTGTAAAATATTCAGACGGTATTGCAAGAGTGGCGTCATAGTTTGCAGAATATTCAGACGGTATCGTAGGAGCGGTTTTACTACTTGTAGAATATTCAGACGGTATCGTAAAAGTTGCTTTACTACTGGTAGAAGTTTCAAACGGTATTATAACAGTGGGTTTAGTACTGGTAGAATTTTCATGTAGCATTATAAGAGTGGCGTCATAGTTTGTAAAATATTCAGACGGTATTGAAAGAGTGGCTTCATAGTTTGCAGGATATTCAGACGGTATCGTAGGAGCGGTTTTACTACTTGTAGAATATTCAGATGGTATCGTTAGAGTAGCTTTACTACTGGTAGAATTTTCAATCGGTATAGTTAGAGTGTTGTTTGTAAAACGCGTACTGTATGGAGACGATGCAGATGTCGAGAAAACAGGTTCTTCACGAGAGTAAGTAAAGTCGGGAAAAGTTAAAGGATGATTAAAATCATTTGTAACAGCCAACCGTGTATTAAGCGTTATTTTTTGTTTTTTAAATTTTGAAAGTTCCAAATTTTTTTGTTGAAGTAACTTTTCAATGAAATCGATATTTAACTGGAAAGAAGGTAGGATAAGTGAACGGGGGGCTCCATTCCACCGTATCGAAGGCTGTCTATCGAATACCGTGTACAGTCGATTGTAATACTGTGGGGGTCTAGTGTCCACCGAATAGGGTTGCATTTCTTCCAACCCCTTTAATAGAAGGTTTAACTCTTGCCCTGAAGGGCTACTTCTACTCATAGTACCAATTGTTTCACTTGTCCGGCTGTTATTCAAAGTATTTGAAGATCGATATTCTGGTTGATCGATTGTTGAGGTCGATCGTTGAGTGGTCGATCGTATGTCAGCAGCCTTCATCAAGGTGGTACTTTCAATCTTCGAAGATCGATATTCTGGTTGATCGATTGTTGAGGTCGATCGAATCGAGGTTGTACTTTCAATCTTCGATAATCGATATTCTAGTTGATCGATTGGTGAGGTCGATCGTTGAGTGGTCGATCGGATGTCAGCAGCCTTCATCGAGGTGGTACTTTCAATCTTCGATAATCGATATTCTGGTTGATCGATTGGTGAGGTCGATCGTTGAGTGGTTGATCGGATGTCGGCAGCCTTCATCGAGGTGGTACTTTCAATCTTCGATAATCGATATTCTAGTTGATCGATTGGTGAGGTCGATCGTTGAGTGGTTGATCGGATGTCGGCAGCTTTAATCGAGGTGGTACTTTCAATCTTCGAAGATCGATATTCTGGTTGATCGATTGTTGAGGTCGATCGTTGAGTGGTCGATCGGATGTCAGCAGCTTTAATCGAAGTGGTACTTTCAATCTGTACTTGATTCACCAGAACGTTTCCAACCTCTGCAATTGGCCCAAATTTATAGTGAATATAAAAATGAGTCGTTTCATAATTTGAAGATCGATATTCTGGTTGATCGATTGTTGAGGTCGATCGTTGAGTGGTCGATCGGATCGAGGTGGTACTTTCAATCTGTACTTGATTCAAAAGAATGTTTTCAACCTCCGCAATTGGCCCAAATTTATAGTGAATATAATATTGAGTAGTTTCGTATCGTTTTAAGTACCGGTCCATTGGAGGGTGACGGAACCTTTTCCTTTCCACGTGGACGATGTTTTGACGGTCGTTCTCAAAGGTACTCTTTTCGATTCCCCGATCTGTCACTAACAGACCATCCCATGTCATTCCCATAACATTCTCATGCTTATCAACTACGTCGGTAGGCCTACTCTTACCAAATGTGTCCATGGTAAGTCTATTGGCTTTCGTTAAACGTCGATCGGTTTTTTCCACCAACTTTAACAAACCGTTTGTCAAAGTATAATTATTAATCGAGTAAAAATTACCGTTTTTTACTTTGTTTCTGTTTTGCGATTTACCGTATATTTCTAACAATTTCCTTAAATATCTTTCGTAATTTTCTTTCTCGTCGTTTCTATAGGATGTGGTGGTATCCGAAATGCGGTATTTGTTTGTCGTTATTTTCAAATGTTTTTTTGCGACGCAAAGTCTACAGTAGTCTGAATGTGTATACCGGTTTCTGGTCGGTAATTCCGTTCTCTTTTCCGATCCGGATGAAATTCGGTCGGAAGAATATCGATTAATGTTTGCGGTGGCGCAATCGACTTCAGGTGGGGCGTTGACCATGCCTGAATGGAAGCGGTCCAAACGAGCGGGCCTCTCTTCGCCTGCCGAGTCTCTTTGGATTGTTTGCCTGTCGTAGAAGAGTGGTCCTAACTTCGTCTTCGTCTTCATCTTCAACTGATTTCTATTCCTACACCCGCACCCGCACACCCTACAACCCGAGTCTTTATTATTTTCTGCCGCCGTTGAAATCTTGACAAATGCCCTGAAAAACATCAAAACAATCCATCATTACATTTTACACATATACTGTTCGCCAACTACGGCGGCATGTAGGGAGGGTAGTGGGACAGAGAGAGAATGTGTTGCGTCCACCGTTCCCCTCGCCGGCCACATTGGCGCAGTTGGCAACGTGCTCGCCTCTCATCATGCGGTCTTGGGTTCGAATCCCACTCGGGCATGGCATTTTTTCATACGTTACAAAAAATTCATTTCATCCTTCACCGTCTGCATTAGCAGCAATTTGCAAAACAGTCGGACGTTAAACCAAACAAAAAAAAACCGTTCCCCTCAACTCATTTCAATCAGTGGAGGGTGTTCAAGCACAATAGTGACAATACGCGGTACGGCAGGGCACTCTGCCGGCCAGTTTCGTTCACTACACCACTCTAACAAGCTCATTTTTCATCAAAAAATTCTGAAAATATTACTTTCGCTTCCTAATGGATCTTATTTTATTACACTAAAACTGTTATTATTATACTCTGATATTTATATAAGATACGCTCGTACAAAGTTAGACGTTTAAATCTCATCGCATTTTTTGCGTATCACGTAGGCTAATAGGCCCTAACTTCTATTCCAGGATTACATAATATGCGTTTTATTATTTTGCTATAAAATATAAAATTTTATCTGTAATTTCATATATGCAGGTAGGGCAGAAAGAGAAATAATAAAGGAGCTTGAAAAAAATCACTTTCTGAAGGGAAGTCAAAGATAGATCATTGTGTCTGGTGTCTACTTCCTGTTAGTCAGTGATTCCAAGAAGCTGAATCAATTTTAATAGTTGTGAATTTTATACGAAACATACGTCAAATTTTAGAAATCAACTACACACGCACAATATCACTTGTTTGACATTTTAACAAAAAGAACCTTATAGTAAATCTCGTAACAGAATGAGGTTATGACGTACCTTTCTTTTGGGCCTGTCAAAACTTATGGTAGGTACATCATTTAGAAAAAAACTTATTGCCTATTACCCTAAAATGAATCGCAGACATTTTCCCCGTATTTTGTGCGCGCGCAACTAATTTTGACGGGGTGTGGCTTTCGACAGCGACACCAATGTCAAAACGATTCCCGCATGAACAGAACACAATGAGTAGTGAGTACTAGTTTAGAGGCAGGCAGCCTCTGACGCTGTTGGGGGGGGGGGGGAGCTACTGTACTTACTGCGCATGTGCGGCCCGCATGCCACCGTAGTTGGTTATTTATACCTATATATTGTAACAAGATCGAAGAAAAGACGGTTCGCGAGGGTTCCGGAATTTCATTCATAAAAATAGTAAAGAGGACAAGAGAGAGTAATAAAGACAGAAATAAAAACACACAATAGCCATAAAGGTGTGTCTATTCATTCATAAGCAGGGTTGTATCACTACTATAAAAGTTCTATTATAAGGGGGGCAGGTTGTTTACGTTTTCTATTTACAAAAGACCTATTCTTGATTTTTCTAGCATTCATTAATAAAAGGTTATTTATTTTTTGTACTTTATTGTTTGCATGATTTCTCTACTTTGTTCTGGAATGATCTTTTATAGATAGGTATATAAAGAGGCGCCGAGCGGGGTCCAGTGGTAGTATTCGTGTGATCTTTGCCGAGCGATTATCGGGGTGTGTATTTACAGGTTACGCATCCGAGTATTGTAGTGATTCAAGATTGTTATACTGCCTTTGTTGTGTGCGTATTGTGTTAAGTCTTTTTGTGAGTGTATTGTAAAGTTAATGTGAATTCAGTTTCTGTGTTTTCTATGTTTGTGTAATCTATAAAAGTGATTGTAAGTTATTTATTTTAAGTGAATTATTAAATCATTTATTGTATTATTTAATTATAATTAGTTTAATTATTTATTTTGTAATCTTTTAGTGAAATAAATATTTGTAATTGTAAACTTTAGTGTATTAATTATTTAACACGTTGACTGCCACACTAAATTTTGTGACACTTACAGCTGGGCCATCGTACTTTTTTACACATTTTATTCACTTTACTTCTTACTTTATTTAATTTATTTAATAACAACTATTTTTTTTTTTGTAAAATAAAGTTGCGATAAACTTTTCGGTAACATGGCCTGTTGGAATGATTGTACATTTCAGAGTCATGTGATCCCTTTTTGTGTCACAATAAAAAATGTAATAAACAACCGGGTTAAGTTACAAAGTTTTAGACAATTTTTCAATCAACCGAAATAAGCAAAATAAATAATAAAATTACAAATAATAGCAGCATTCTAGTACAGGACAACAAGGTAAACTACCCACATTCGCAATATCCTATTATTTGAAAAAGGCCAACTATTTTAAAAGTTTAAGTGTAGGCCTACAATGTCACTGTGAAGCCGTAGCTTTTCAAACCACATTACACGGTTCAAAAATAATTCAAGTACTGTGACTCATTGTTGATGCACGTGGCCCATTTTCAAAGTCAACTGTGACACATATTTGGGTCACATAGCAGAGCAGTCAACGTGTTAATAGAGCTAGATCCCGAACGGACCTTAGCAATAAGTGTCACAATATTAATAGTGAGCAGGTTTTTTTTCAACAAGATTTATCCACTTAAACCTTCACCGATTTTCCCCGAAGTGGGCTCAAATGAATCATCTGTTCGAGTAGATTTACAGAAAACTAACCAAAATCATATTTTTTTATTTATGACCGTAAAACAGGAGGTCTAAAATAAAGATAATAATACGTGAAGTTAATATGAACGAGAATACGGTAAGCGATGCGTCTGTGTACCGAATGCTGTACTACCTACGCATATATTTATAGGCTATCTTTCTCTATCTATCCCTCCCACATGTCGGAGGGGGGGTATAGCCTACCAACCAACACATGCAGGGCAGTGACAGATACAGATAGATCATGGTGGTTGTGGTTACTTACAGTCAGCTGTTCTGCTACATTTTCCTTTTTTACAGCTCTTTTCAGAGCTATTATATTTTTTGATTCTTTTTAGAAAATATTGTCAGAAATAAATGGATAGTCGTCCATTAGGAGGAAGACCAAGAGGCAGGAGACGTTCTATAAAAACAAATTCACACTTTTGTGCGGGTTTTCCCGCACAAAAGAGGAAAATTATACACATGTACCTTCTTAAAACATTTACATAATAATAAAAATCTGGTGTCAAACACTCACACAATTTTCTCTTGCCAATGCAAATATTTAACAATATAACTTAACATTAGTAATAAAACATTAGAAATAAACAAAAAACTAACCTCAATAAACATAACCTTATTTTAATCATGACTGAAAGACGCAAAATGAAAATAAACCAGAGTTTGGCTTAAAATATGGAAAATCATGCTTTCACGGTAAACTAGGCTCTGTAGAGAAAAATGCTCTAAACAAAAGTTGTAGATCTTTTAATTTCCTATAAATTTGATTAGACTATATATACACTTTGGTCGTAAAATGCATACTAAGCCAGAAATCTTTAAAAAATAGATTTTTCACACGTTTTCGAGGGAAAAAACAAAATTGCTAATTACTGCTAAATTAAACGTTATACAAAAAAATGTTTAAAATAAAAGTTGTAGACCTTTCAATTCTCTACAACTATTATTACATAAATTTCTGCGCTAAAATGTATATTAAAGCCGTAATCTTAAAAAAACAATTCCTTTACGTGAAAACTGCCTCACCAAGAATTTCAGCAAACATGGCGCCTACCCTATCTTGTAGAGCATAAAAAACTTAGTATATCAGGCGATTTTTGAAAACATCGTAGGACCAGTTTTTGAGAAAATCGCAAAAAAGTGAAAAATTACACGAATAAACTACTATTTCCGGTTGACCGATTTTGATGAAAATGTTGGAGTCGGGTCCGGTAGTGATATGCAACTTAAGTTTCAAGTTTCAAGTTCGTACAATGTTCCGTTCTTGAGATATTCTGTTCACACAGACCAATCGCTAAAACCATGTTTATTTGGGTTCAGGAGGTCTGAAAACGTGTAGATCCGGTGAAAAGTCGATTTCTTAAAATGGACATGAAAACAATATTCTCCTTCCTATATATTCATATAGTTGGCAAGAGAAAGGGAAAAAATACTTTGAGGTAGTAGGCTACGTTTTGAAAATGTTGAAAATGTTCACTAGGCCTAGCCACATTCAATATTACAGTTACTTTTATAAACATCTCTCTTATTATAATCTATTTATGAACACGTCAGTGTACATTGATGCCAAGCATCTATTATACACTGCAACCTGCCCCAACAGACCACCACCCACGTTTATATACAAAACTAACCAGTGAGCTGATATAGGCAGGTTATTATTTACTTGTTGTTGTTGTTGTTGTTGTTGTTTAGGTGATCACCCTGTAGTAGGCTGGTTTGAACCACCTGTAGAGAGAGGTTTCACTAAGTAACAACGAGGAGTCAGGTGGTTTACCTTTGCCACAACTCACTCACTGGAAAAGTACGCTTATCAGCATGCCGGGCCCTCTGAAAAGCACATATTTTCCACTCTGTAAATGACACCTTCACTTTATTCACCACAGGGTCCAACTGTATAATGGAATCCATTACTTTCACAGGAGGAGATAACTGTGATTAGTGTCACAGTACACCTCTACCTCTTCTGTCCTTAAATGAATCAGTAGTCATTTAATTGGGTGACCATGTGATGATAAGAAACACAACTATTTATTTTAGCCCTGCAACGAACAGATTGGGTGTAAATAATTTGACACTCCACCTGTCTGCTCGTTCTATGATTATTTACTTATAGGACACCAAACCAATTTGAACCATTTTTGTATGGTAAATCCGAATATTAACTTATTATAGGCTACACTGCAACGTGCCCAAAACGGGCAGGTGGAGTGCCTGTTATTTTAACTGCACTCTGTCTGTTTGGTCCAGGGCTAAAAAAAATTTTGCCGGCTGCATTGGCGCAGTTGGTAACGTGCTCGCCTTTCATCATGCGGTCTTGGGTTCGAATCCCATTCAGGCACGGCATTTTTTCATACGTTACAAAAAATCATTTCATCATTCACCGTCTGCATTAGCAGTAATTGCAGAACAGTCGGACGTTAAACAAAAAAAAAAAAAAAAAAAAAAAAAAAATAGTTCTGTTTCTTATCACATAGTCAGCCACTTATATGACTGAACTATTTAACAACAGAAGAGGTAGAGGTGTACTGTGACACTAATCACAGTTATCTCCTCTCAAAGTAATGAATTTCACTATGCAGCCAGACCCTGTGGTGAATGAAGTGAAGGTGTCATTTGCAGGGTGGAAAGTGAGTGCTTTTCGGAGGGCCTGGCATGCTGATAAGCATACTCTTTCAACTCAGTGAGTTGTGGCAATGGTAAACCACCTCACTCCTCGATTTACTTAGTAAAACCTCTACAGGTTCGAACCAGCGTCTCGTTTGTTGACACTGCAACCTGCCAGCACGATTGTACGAAACAAACCCGTGCGCTGATAGGGGCAGGTTGGGCTACCAGACCAGCGTTTAGGCCTACTGTCCGCTTAGGCCTACCCGTCGACTGTCCCGTCGGCTGTTATCAATGAATAGTGTAAAGTCCACCCTTTCTTAGTTAGCTCCTAATGTAAACAAATAATGACGTTACTAAGCATGCGCATTATATTAAAATGTGTACACGCTGGTTAAAAAGTAACAACAAAATACTTGTAAAAGTTATTATATACAAAATACTTTTAAAAGTATTTTTATAAATGAAATTGTTAGGTCTACATCATATCATGACTGATGTTTTTAGTACTTATAATTTAAAAGATAGTTAACTTAATAGGAGCAATAGGAGATGTGTACAGTGGTGGAGTGTAGCGTGCACCCTGTAGTAGGTGGCTTTGGTTTGTTGCCAGAAGGAGAAGCTAACTAACAACGGCTCAACTGTAATTATAAAGTCCAGCCTCTCTCAGTTTGCTAATACTGTAAACAGATAATGACGTCACTAAGCATGCGCATTATGTCAAAATGTGTACACGCTAGTTAAAAAGTAACAAGAAAATACTTTTAAAAGTATTTTTCTAAATGAAATTGTTAGGCGTACATCATATCATGACTAATGTTTTCAGTACTTTAAGTAGTTATAATTTAAAAGATAGTTAGCTTAATAGGAGGAGGAATAGGATAGGTGTAAAGTGGTGGAGTGTAGCGTGCACCCTTTAGTAGTAGGTGGCTTCTGTTTGTTGACAGACACTAGGAGGAGGAGGAGGAGGAGGAGCTAAGTAACAACGGGTGAACAGTAGAGTTGAATTAAGTTGAGTTGTTTACCAGGAGCAGATGAGAATCAGAAGTAGCCAGTAGGATGCCATGAAGGGGCGGAGACCGAAGAACCGGAGGAGCACCCGACGACGAGCACAAAGACATGTTCTGTCACCTCCTATCACTACGCGAATTTTCGCAAACTGTTCCGGGCACCGCAACTATCACTCTGCCAATCTATTGTCGGGCGCCGTCCTCACATTTAACCCAATTCCAGTCGAACATAACACGCGACTACACGAAACATCCAACGTAACGTTTACTAACAAAACACAATCATATGGTCATATGGGACGCTCTCTCTTTTTCCCTTCTCTTTCTCTTTGTTAACACGATCACCTGGTGCCATCATCACTTTCGCCTCTTCTTACATAACATCTGTCTTATCATATTTGAATGTTTTGTTTACAATTCTGATTTTTATTTATTTATATTTTGTAACAGTGTATGGTTTTCTTTTACAATCGGTTTATAAATACAAAAATTTTAAGCAAAGTCGATAAAATCTGAGTAATGTTCTTGAAGTAAAATAAAAACCACACTCAGTAGTGTGTTTCAACAAGACTAAACGTGAAGAAAATTTTTTTTTAACAGTAAGAATTATTTACAAACAGTTTAACAAAAACTTTCAGTAAATGTTTTGATGATGAATATAACTTGAAGAAGAGAAGACACCACTCAGCAGCGTTGCTTCCGTCTCATCGTTTGGTCATAATTGATGAAGGGTTTCTTACGTCTGTGAAGTTGGCCCCACCCATACAAAAATTTGAAAAAAAAATTAGTGCATTCGATTGTTCTACGTTTGTTCCGGATTGTTCCGCAAAAATTTTCGTTTGTTCCGCTCAAATAAGCGAGAAAATCGAGAAAAACCGTGGGTGGGGCTAACTTCACGATGGCCCCCCCCATTTAACTTTTTCAACTTTTTTTTGCATAGATCGATAGATCTTCGTTTGTTCCGGATTGTTCCGCAAAAATTTTCGTTTGTTCCGCTCAAACAAGCGAGAAAATCGAGGAAAACTGGGTGGGGCTAACTTCACGCTGGCCCCCCCCCCACTCAACTTTTCCAACTTTTTTTTACATAGATCGATAGATCTTCGTTTGTTCCGGATTGTTCCACAAAAATTTTCGTTTGTTCCGCTCAAATAAGCGAGAAAATCGAGGAAAACTGCGGCGAGCTAGCCCCCCCCACTCAACTTTTTGAACTTTTTTATACATGGATCGATAGGTCTTCGTTTGTTCCGGATTGTTCCGCAAAAATTTTCGTTCGTTCTGCTCAAATAAGCGAGAAAATCAAGGAAAACTGCTGAAGGATAGCGTGAAGTTAGCCCCACCCACTCAACTTTTTGAACATTTTTTTACATGGATCGATAGATCTTCGTTTGTTCCGGATTGTTCCGCAAAAATTTTCGTTTGTTCCGCCCAAATAGGCGAGAAAACCGAGGAAAACTGCGGCGAGCTAGCGTGAAGTTAGCCCCACCCACTCAACTTTTTGAACTTTTTTTTACATGGATCGATAGATCTTCGTTTGTTCCGGATTGTTCCACAAAAATTTTCGTTTGTTCCGCTCAAATAAGCGAGAAAATCGAGGAAAACTGCTGGGGGATAGCGTGAAGTTAGCCCCACCCACTCAACTTTTTGAACTTTTTTTTACATGGATCGATAGATCTTCGTTTGTTCCGGATTGTTCCGCAAAAAATTTCGTTTGTTCCGCTCAAATAAGCGAGAAAATCGAGGAAAACTGCTGGGGGATAGCGTGAAGTTAGCCCCACCCACTCAACTTTTTGAACTTTTTTTTACATGGATCGATAGATCTTCGTTTGTTCCGGATTGTTCCGCAAAAATTTTCGTTTGTTCCGCCCAAATAGGCGAGAAAATCGAGGAAAACTTTGTAGTGGTGGGGGTAAACAAGCGCGTTTAATATATTTAACATTGTTTTTGTCTATATCGATAGCCTTTAAATAGTTGTGGGTTGTTCCGCATAAAGTTTCCTTTGTTCCGCTCAAATAATATTTAAATTAATACCGTATTATTCCGAAAACAAGCCGTACCCGAATTTAAGCCGAATCGGAAAAAATACTATAAAACTAGGAAAAAAATTAAAGTACAGTACTTGTATGTTTTTGAAAATATTCTATTTTATAAGAAACGATTACCGTAGTCTACAAACAATATACTTACTATTTAATTAGCATTTAGAAGTTTTTGTTTATTTTTTGTTGAATGCTGAACACAAGATTCATCTACATGATAGGTATTTTCTTCCGGCTTCTTTGTTGGATGTCTTTTCCGCGTAGTTAATTTGATTTTTCTGACTTCTGAAATTACTGCTAATGCAGACGGTGAAGGATGAAATGATTTTTTGTAAAGTATGAAAATATGCGGTGCCTGAATAAGATTCGAACCCAAGACCGCATGATGAGAGGCGAGCAAGTTACCAACTACGCCAATGCGGCCGGCATAGTAGTAGTTAGTTTGAAATTAGTATCGTAAGCCCTGCGCTGATTTTTAGGTATTTATATAGACCAAGTACCCTTAACCTACATAAAATCACTCATAGCGATTTATAAAATACAACAAAAAACAAATGATCGGATAAAAAAACAAAATGAAATATAAGAAAACTGCTACCAAACTTTATAGCCTACTGTATCTCCAAACTGATCAAAATGACTATACATGCACTACGTAAGAAGTGTGCGTATAAGACTGCGTGTATCTCTCTCTTCGTAGCTACTTATGCTTAATATGAAACCATTAATTTGAGTACGTTGAGTATTTTGAGTGCTTGGCACCCAAAATATATAACCTGCTCCCGAACCATTTAAAGAATTTAACAAGTTTAAAATTTTATAAAAAACTAAAAAAATGGATAGCCAAACAGATAGAGAGAAAATAGCAAAATGGTCAGCAATATTCAAATGTAGATATAAATAAAGAGACAGGAGGAAAATGAAATAGAATACATTTCTTTTATTGTTTTTAATTTTCAAATGTAATAATTAATTTCAGGTATAATTATCCTTATTTTATTAAAAATTGTGTAAGTTTAACAATTATTAAAATGTTATGTATCATAATAGATACAATCGTTATCTTAGTAAATAGCAAAGTATTGGTTAAGTTAGTTAAGTTACTGTAGTAAGTAAATATAGTAGGTATTGAATGCTATTGCTAATAAGTTAGTTAATACTTCAGATTTTTTTGATATTTATTTAAAAGTTTCCAGCCCATCCTAGTACATGGCTTTGTCCATAGTTGGATGGGATAATTTCACCTCCTCTAGGGTAGCCTATAACAGGATAGTAGTTTACTGTAAGAAATTGTGTATTACGGAAATTTCTATTTTTGTAATGCGTAACATCATGGGAATAAATAAATAATTATTTTTATTATTATTATTATTTATTATTAATACTATTATTAAAGCGTGAATGCAAGCCGCAGGTCAAATTATGGAACCGATTTTTAAGAAAAACCTGCGGCTTGTATTCGGAACAATACGGTATTATGGAAAATCTGGTGATTGTTCTATAATATATAAGTCGATGTGATTATTGATGTATAGATGTATGATATGTATATGATATTGATGTATATTGGTATTTAGTCCCGCTCGTTTTTCTGATTCTGAAACTAAATTTTACTTCCAACTACCTATCCGTAATGTTTCCTAGAAGAAAACTAGCCCCGTCATTTATCTTCGTAAGATCTGGTGGCATTTCCCACGACCTTCTAAATTATTTTTTGTCAGTTTCAGTTTCAGTCACTTGCCAAGTATGATTTTGCCAAGTATGATCTCAAAACTAATAAACCCAATTAATTTCGACTATAATTATAATATCGTTTTTAATAATAGACCCTTAGTATTATACACAGAGTTTTTTAACGATCACGCGGACTGTCATTTTACGCCTAATAAAAACTCTTTTATTTTATTCAGTTTCATTTCTAAAAATTTTAAAAAAATACCGTTTTTTTTAAAGAATTTGTTATTAGAACAACGTTTAAACCAATTTTTTTCCGTTTTCATTTACGACCAGAATAAAAATTGAAATTTAAGAAAAAATTTTTCTTTTAGTAATATCACTTTAGTACGAAAAAGAGTCACAAAATCAGTAAAATATACAAAAAAAATATGTTTAGCTATATATAGATAAATAAAGCAATTCATTGCAAAAAAACAACGTTTAGATATTGCAAATTGATAGACGCATTCAAAAGATATCACACTTTTTGTTCAACAATGTAACGTGCTGGATGAAAAAATGACGAAAAATCACCTAAAAATAATGTGGTGTCTTTTCAATTTTTATTTACTCGTCTTCTACGCAAGTTCTATCTCTTTTGCGCCTGTTGCTTTGTGTATTATCCTTTTCTAAACAGGATAGCATAAATCAAAATATGTTATTGTCTATTTTGACGCTAATTGTAAGGTTTAACCGAAGGGTAGAAGAGACGGGTAGTGATGATGATGTTATTCCCAAACAAATACGGTTTTTTGTTGATAAGTTATAGATTAAAACGTTCAAATTTTAGTACTGGCTGTTCAAAAAAAATACATTTTTTTCGCGTAACACCACGTCGTCAATTTTTATCATACAAATATGCAAGATACATCAAATGAAAGAAGAAAAAAGTCTATCTAATAAAACTAATCCCGTTAGAATATAATGAATAGTTGCGGAGATATTTGAGTTTAAAAAACGATGGTGACGAATAGGTGATATTGGGCTTCCCGGTTAGTAAAAGGGTTAATATTTGTTTTGTCTGCATCGATAGCACTTTATTAGTTATGGATTGTTCCGCAAAAACTTTCGTTTGTTCCGCTCAAATAAGCGAGGTAATCAAGGAACCATTTGGAGTGGTGGGGATAAGCTAGTTAACTCTATATTTTTTAACTTTTTTTTACCCTTAACTCGTTTGGATCGTATTGAGAAATCATATTTTAAACATAGGCGCAATTTGGTGGCAAAGTTTGTTTATTTTTGTGTGAACATTTTATCTCGAGTATAATATGTGAAACTCAAGAAAGATTGAAGAGCGATTTCAGTTCATTTAACAGGCCAACAACTGGTCACTACACCAAGCTTGTTGCACAACCGGTGTTACTTAACTATTTAGAGCTAAAATCTACCGTCTGACTGACTATCCCAGTCGGTCGGATTTCGGATCAGCCCGGTTCCAAAGTCCAAAACGATGTTAAACTGAAAAAATAATTTTGGCCGCCTAAATCAATCAAATATCTCATTGTGCGGCGTGAAAACTAGAATCGGTGATGATTTAAAACAATAAATAACTAACCGTAATAAATTAACAAAACACATACCTATTAGGCCTAAACATTTATATATTTTTTCATTTACATTTTCATAAGGAATATTCTTTCAGTTTTTCATCGTTCAGGTGAACTATTTTTAAAGTAACTTCCTTAAATAATTTAATCTAAAAGAGTATAAATATCCCGTTTAACATAAAATAAAACTAAATATCTTATTGTCAGAAGAATCACTCAAACTACTGACTGGTAATCTTATTATAAACTAATGGTCGTATATGTAAAAACTGAATTTACGAGAAATCACGCCAAGTTAATTATATCAGTGTAAATGATTTATGTTAACTATAGATATTTTTATAAATCAAAAATTCTCATTTCTCTCAGAAGATTTTCTATTTGGGCTAAACACTATCCGGGAAGGAACCGGTGCTGCGAATAATGAAGTTTGGATTAGATTGTTATGACTAACAGATATTTTTCTAAACGCATTGTATTCAGAAGGCCAATGTTGAAAAGTCATCATTCTGTCGACCTCCCTACATAAATCATCGTATGCCGCTTTGATTTCTTTTTCAAACTAGGTATAAACAAACCTTTTGATTCCATAAACAATAAATAACCTTTAGTAATTTGTTTACGTTATCACACTGCCTGCTGCTTGTTCCTGTTCTACCAGACTATCGTAAAAGATTTCATTACCTTTCCAATACATTTATATGTTTTCTTATTATTACTCATTGCATTCGCTGTTATATAGGCATAATATCATGTTTCCCTTAAATTTATATAGACTCCAAAGTCTAAAGCGGGACTTAATACCAATATACATCAATATCATATACATATCATACATCTATACATCAATAATCACATCGACTTATATATTATAGAACAATCACCAGATTTTCCATAATACCGTATTGTTCCGAATACAAGCCGCAGGTTTTTCTTAAAAATCGGTTCCATAATTTGACCTGCGGCTTGCATTCACGCTTTAATAATAGTATTAATAATAAATAATAATAATAATAAAAATAATTATTTATTTATTCCCATGATGTTACGCATTACAAAAATAGAAATTTCCGTAATACACAATTTCTTACAGTAAACTACTATCCTGTTATAGGCTACCCTAGAGGAGGTGAAATTATCCCATCCAACTATGGACAAAGCCATGTACTAGGATGGGCTGGAAACTTTTAAATAAATATCAAAAAAATCTGAAGTATTAACTAACTTATTAGCAATAGCATTCAATACCTACTATATTTACTTACTACAGTAACTTAACTAACTTAACCAATACTTTGCTATTTACTAAGATAACGATTGTATCTATTATGATACATAACATTTTAATAATTGTTAAACTTACACAATTTTTAATAAAATAAGGATAATTATACCTGAAATTAATTATTACATTTGAAAATTAAAAACAATAAAAGAAATGTATTCTATTTCATTTTCCTCCTGTCTCTTTATTTATATCTACATTTGAATATTGCTGACCATTTTGCTATTTTCTCTCTATCTGTTTGGCTATCCATTTTTTTAGTTTTTTATAAAATTTTAAACTTGTTAAATTCTTTAAATGGTTCGGGAGCAGGTTATATATTTTGGGTGCCAAGCACTCAAAATACTCAACGTACTCAAATTAATGGTTTCATATTAAGCATAAGTAGCTACGAAGAGAGAGATACACGCAGTCTTATACGCACACTTCTTACGTAGTGCATGTATAGTCATTTTGATCAGTTTGGAGATACAGTAGGCTATAAAGTTTGGTAGCAGTTTTCTTATATTTCATTTTGTTTTTTTATCCGATCATTTGTTTTTTGTTGTATTTTATAAATCGCTATGAGTGATTTTATGTAGGTTAAGGGTACTTGGTCTATATAAATACCTAAAAATCAGCGCAGGGCTTACGATACTAATTTCAAACTAACTACTACTATGCCGGCCGCATTGGCGTAGTTGGTAACTTGCTCGCCTCTCATCATGCGGTCTTGGGTTCGAATCTTATTCAGGCACCGCATATTTTCATACTTTACAAAAAATCATTTCATCCTTCACCGTCTGCATTAGCAGTAATTTCAGAAGTCAGAAAAATCAAATTAACTACGCGGAAAAGACATCCAACAAAGAAGCCGGAAGAAAATACCTATCATGTAGATGAATCTTGTGTTCAGCATTCAACAAAAAATAAACAAAAACTTCTAAATGCTAATTAAGTAGTAAGTATATTGTTTGTAGACTACGGTAATCGTTTCTTATAAAATAGAATATTTTCAAAAACATACAAGTACTGTACTTTAATTTTTTTCCTAGTTTTATAGTATTTTTTCCGATTCGGCTTAAATTCGGGTACGGCTTGTTTTCGGAATAATACGGTATCAATTTAAATATTATTTGAGCGGAACAAAGGAAACTTTATGCGGAACAACCCACAACTATTTAAAGGCTATCGATATAGACAAAAACAATGTTAAATATATTAAACGCGCTTGTTTACCCCCACCACTACAAAGTTTTCCTCGATTTTCTCGCCTATTTGAGCGGAACAAACGAAAATTTTTGCGGAACAATCCGGAACAAACGAAGATCTATCGATCCATGTAAAAAAAAGTTCAAAAAGTTGAGTGGGTGGGGCTAACTTCACGCTATCCCCCAGCAGTTTTCCTCGATTTTCTCGCTTATTTGAGCGGAACAAACGAAAATTTTTGTGGAACAATCCGGAACAAACGAAGATCTATCGATCCATGTAAAAAAAAGTTCAAAAAGTTGAGTGGGTGGGGCTAACTTCACGCTATCCCCCAGCAGTTTTCCTCGATTTTCTCGCTTATTTGAGCAAAACAAACGAAAATTTTTGTGGAACAATCCGGAACAAACGAAGATCTATCGATCCATGTAAAAAAAAATTCAAAAAGTTGAGTGGGTGGGGCTAACTTCACGCTAGCTCGCCGCAGTTTTCCTCGGTTTTCTCGCCTATTTGAGCGGAACAAACGAAAATCTTTGCGGAACAATCCGGAACAAACGAAGATCTATCGATCCGTGTAAAAATAGTTCAAAAAGTTGAGTGGGTGGGGCTAACTTCACGCTATCCCCCAGCAGTTTTCCTCGATTTTCTCGCTTATTTGAGCAGAACGAACGAAAATTTTTGCGGAACAATCCGGAACAAACGAAGACCTATCGATCCATGTATAAAAAAGTTCAAAAAGTTGAGTGGGGGGGGGGCTAGCTCGCCGCAGTTTTCCTCGATTTTCTCGCTTATTTGAGCGGAACAAACGAAAATTTTTGTGGAACAATCCGGAACAAACGAAGATCTATCGATCTATGTAAAAAAAAGTTGGAAAAGTTGAGTGGGGGGGGCCAGCGTGAAGTTAGCCCCACCCAGTTTTCCTCGATTTTCTCGCTTGTTTGAGCGGAACAAACGAAAATTTTTGCGGAACAATCCGGAACAAACGAAGATCTATCGATCTATGCAAAAAAAAGTTGAAAAAGTTAAATGGGGGGGGCCATCGTGAAGTTAGCCCCACCCACGGTTTTTCTCGATTTTCTCGCTTATTTGAGCGGAACAAACGAAAATTTTTGCGGAACAATCCGGAACAAACGTAGAACAATCGAATGCACTAATTTTTTTTTCAAATTTTTGTATGGGTGGGGCCAACTTCACAGACGTTATTGTTTCGAATACAAGCCGCAGGTTTTTCTTAAAAATCGGTTCCATAATTTGACCTGCGGCTTGCATTCACGCTTTAATAATAGTATTAATAATAAATAATAATAATAATAATAATAATAATAAAAATAATTATTTATTTATTCCCATGATGTTACGCATTACAAAAATAGAAATTTCCGTAATACACAATTTCTTACAGTAAACTACTATCCTGTTATAGGCTACCCTAGAGGAGGTGGAAATCATCCCATCCAACTATGGACAAAACCATGTAATTTACTAGGATGGGCTGGAAATTTTTAAATAAATATCAAAAAAATCTGAAGTATTAACTATTAGCAATAGCATTCAATACCTACTATAATTACTTACTACAGTAACTGAACTAACTTAATAAGGATAATTATACCTGAAATTAATTATTACATTTAAAAATTAAAAACAATAAAAGAAATGTATTCTATTTCATTTTCCTCCTGTCTCTTTATTTATATCTACATTTGAATATTGCTGACCATTTTGCTATTTTCTCTCTATCTGTTTGGCTATCCATTTTTTTAGTTTTTTTATAAAATTTTAAACTTGTTAAATTCTTTAAATGGTTCAGGAGCAGGAATATTTTGAATATTTTGGGAATATTTTGGGAATATTTTGGGTGCCAAGCACTCAAAATACTCAACGTACTCAAATTAATGATTTCATATTAAGCATAAGTAGCTACGAAGAGAGAGATACACGCAGTCTTATACGCACACTTCTTACGTAGTGCATGTATAGTCATTTTGATCAGTTTGGAGATACAGTATAAAGTTTGATAGCAGTTTTCTTATATTTCATTTTGTTTTTTTATCCGATCATTTGTTTTTTGTTGTATTTTATAAATAGCTATGAGTGATTTTATGTAGGTTAAGGGTACTTCGTCTATATAAATACCTAAAAATCAGCGCAGGGCTTACGATACTAATTTCAAATTAACTACTACTATGCTACCTACTACTACTACTATGCCGGCCGTATTGGCGTAGTTGGTAACTTGCTCGCCTCTCATCATGCGGTCTTGGGTTCGAATCTTATTCAGGTACGGCATATTTTCATACTTTACAAAAAATCATTTCATCCTTCACCGTCTGCATTAGCAGTAATTTCAGAAGTCAGAAAAATCAAATTAACTACGCGGAAAAGACATCCAACAAAGAAGCCGGAAGAAAATACCTATCATGTAGATGAATCTTGTGTTCAGCATTCAACAAAAAATAAACAAAAACTTCTAAATGCTAATTAAGTAGTAAGTATATTGTTTGTAGACTACGGTAATCGTTTCTTATAAAATATAATATTTTCAAAAACATACAAGTACTGTACTTTAATTTTTTTCCTAGTTTTATAGTATTTTTTCCGATTCGGCTTAAATTCGGGTACGGCTTGTTTTCGGAATGATACGGTATCAATTTAAATATTATTTGAGCGGAACAAAGGAAACTTTATGCGGAACAACCCACAACTATTTAAAGGCTATCGATATAGACAAAAACAATGTTAAATATATTAAACGCGCTTGTTTACCCCCACCACTACAAAGTTTTCCTCGATTTTCTCGCCTATTTGAGCGGAACAAACGAAAATTTTTGCGGAACAATCCGGAACAAACGAAGATCTATCGATCCATGTAAAAAAAAGTTCAAAAAGTTGAGTGGGTGGGGCTAACTTCACGCTATCCCCCAGCAGTTTTCCTCGATTTTCTCGCCTATTTGAGCGGAACAAACGAAAATTTTTGCGGAACAATCCGGAACAAACGAAGATCTATCGATCCATGTAAAAAAAAGTTCAAAAAGTTGAGTGGGTGGGGCTAACTTCACGCTATCCCCCAGCAGTTTTCCTCGATTTTCTCGCTTATTTGAGCGGAACAAACGAAAATTTTTGTGGAACAATCCGGAACAAACGAAGATCTATCGATCCATGTAAAAAAAAGTTCAAAAAGTTGAGTGGGTGGGGCTAACTTCACGCTATCCCCCAGCAGTTTTCCTCGATTTTCTCGCCTATTTGAGCGGAACAAACGAAAATTTTTGTGGAACAATCCGGAACAAACGAAGATCTATCGATCCATGTAAAAAAAAGTTCAAAAAGTTGAGTGGGTGGGGCTAACTTCACGCTAGCTCGCCGCAGTTTTCCTCGGTTTTCTCGCCTATTTGAGCGGAACAAACGAAAATTTTTGCGGAACAATCCGGAACAAACGAAGATCTATCGATCCGTGTAAAAAAAAGTTCAAAAAGTTGAGTGGGTGGGGCTAACTTCACGCTATCCCCCAGCAGTTTTCCTCGATTTTCTCGCTCATTTGAGCAGAACGAACGAAAGTTTTTGCGGAACAATCCGGAACAAACGAAGACCTATCGATCCATGTATAAAAAAGTTCAAAACGTTGAGTGGGGGGGGCTACCTCGCCGCAGTTTTCCTCGATTTTCTCGCTTATTTGAGCGGAACAAACGAAAATTTTTGTGGAACAATCCGGAACAAACGAAGATCTATCGATCTATGTAAAAAAAAGTTGGAAAAGTTGAGTGGGGGGGGCCAGCGTGAAGTTAGCCCCACCCAGTTTTCCTCGATTTTCTCGCTTGTTTGAGCGGAACAAACGAAAATTTTTGCGGAACAATCCGGAACAAACGAAGATCTATCGATCTATGCAAAAAAAAGTTGAAAAAGTTAAATGGGGGGGGCCATCGTGAAGTTAGCCCCACCCACGGTTTTTCTCGATTTTCTCGCTTATTTGAGCGGAACAAACGAAAATTTTTGCGGAACAATCCGGAACAAACGTAGAACAATCGAATGCACTAATTTTTTTTTCAAATTTTTGTATGGGTGGGGCCAACTTCACAGACGTGGGTTTCTTCTTGATCCTGGTGACGTACATTTTTACTTTCTCTTGCCTATATGAATATATAGGAAGGAAAATATTGTTTTCATCTCCATCACAACAAATACACTCTTCACCGGATCTATACGTTTTCAGACCCCCTCAACCCACACAAACATGTTTTTAGCGATTGGTCTGTCTGTGTGTGTGTGTGAACAGAATATCTCAAGAACGGAACAACGTACGAACTTGAAACTTGAAACTTAACTCACATATCACTACCGGACCCAACACGAACATTTTCATCAAAATCGGTCGACCGGAAGTAGTAGATCTAGTTTATTCGTATAATTTTTCACTTTTTTGCCATATTCTCAAAAACTGGTCCTACGATTTTTTTAAAAATCGCCTGGTTTACTAAATTTTTTATGCTCGACAAGATAGGGTAGGCGCCATGTTTGCTGAAATTCTGCGTGAGGATGTTATAAAAGTTGTAGAGAATGTAAAATTCTACAACTTTTATTTTAAACATTTTTTGTATAACGCTTAGTTTAGCGGTAATTAGCAATTTTCTGTTTTTTTCTCACGAAAACGTGTGAAAAATCTATTTTTTTAAGATTTCGGCCTTAGAATACATTTTATGACAAAAGTGTATAAAATAAAATTTATAGGAAATTAAGAGATCTACATCTTTTATTTTAAGCATATTTTGTACAGTGTCTAGTTTAGCGAGAATGAGCGATTTTTCGTATTTTTAAGCTAAACTGAGGTCGATTTTAATTTTGCGTATTTCACTAATGTTTTTTGAGGTTAGTTGTGTTGTTTATTTCTAATGTTTTAATACTAATGTTAGGTTTATTGTTAATTATTTGCATTGGCAAGAGAAAGTTGTGTGAGTGTTTCACACCAGATTTTTTTTTTATACGGATGAAGTGAATGAAGGTGTGAAAAGGAGCGAATGAAGACGATACTGATGATCGAAAATTTATTAGATGATTAATTTTAGATTAATGAAAGTTAGCAAGATTTAGTTCATTGATAAATATGAGTTGACCATCCGCAATATAATTTTGTGTTTTTTATCTTAAAAGAATGGTTAAATATTTTTGATCAGGTGAAACGGAATGGAAAAATAAAATAAAAAATATATGTACAAAATCTAAACTGTGAATGAACGCACCGAATCACAAAGCTGATGACGATGTCTATTATGAGATGATGCTGATTAGTAGGCTGCTAGTTGAAGTGGAAAAGAAAAAAAGTTTAAATCGTAAATTTTAAAATCGTTAATGAGGTAAGTCGAGTGTTTTAAAACGTTTCAGTCTGCGAGTATCTTCGCTGTTGTCGAGGAGGTTAATCACTAATGGATTCTGATGGTCTTCTAATTTCTGTAAATATTTTTCGATATAGTTGAGGCGTTGTTAGTTAGCTCCTTCTCCTCCTCCTAGTGTCTGTCAACAAACAAAAGCCACCTACTACCCTGTAGGGTGCACGCTACACTCCACCACTTTACAACTATCCTATTCCTCCTCCTATTAAGTTAACTATTATTTAAATTATAAGTACTAAAACAATCAGTCATGATATGATGTTGGCCTAACAATTTCATTTAGAAAAATACTTTTAAAAGTATTTTGTATTTAAATACTTTTGAAAGTATTTTGTTGTTACTTTTTAATGAGCGTGTACACATTTTGATGTATAATGCGGATGCTCAGTGACTTTGTCATTATTTGTTTACATTAGGAGCAAACTAAGAGAGAGGCTGGACTGTATGTTGTTAAATTTCTTCTTTTATGAAGGGCAGGTTTAGGTGATAGTGCAGTATTTCATTGGTTACGTAGTACCATGGAAGGGGGCTGCAGTGATCAGTCTGAGGCATTTTGATTGGAAGCGCTGCAGTATTTGTATATTATTTTGATGAACCCCATAGCTCTAACCCATACGTCCAAACTGGTTTTAACGTTTATTTATTTAACGTCGCATCAACTGCTGTTGGTCATTAGCGACGACGTTCGGGTGGAACTGTTTACAGTGAAGGATGAAATGATGTTTAGTAACGTATGAAAATATGCCGTGCCTGAATAGGATTCGAACCCAGGACCGCATGATGAGAGGCGAGCACCTTACCAACTGCGCCAATGCGGCCGGCAATTTTGTTTTATTTCGGTATTAAAAACCTTTTATCGTCAGTTTGTATTTGTTTTTTATTGACCTATTTTACATGGTTCTCTTCAGAATTAAATTCTCTAAAAGTTTATTTTTTAAAGGTTACATGTTTGTTACCCATTTAACGAAGTTAATGTACTTCAAACCTCAAAGAAAACAGTTTTTCGAGATCAAATTTGACGTAATTCGTCAGATCTTTCAAAAACTAATCTAGTTACAGATCTGGGACCTGTTCTATTCAATTTTTCAGCTCATTTTATCTAACATCAATTTAGTTTCACAACTTAATTAACGGTATAAAAATTTCTGTACGGCTCCTTTGCTCCAGGGGAACTGAAACACTGACGAAAATTTTCGCCAGCTGTAACTCGCTAACGAAGCGATTCCGGACCTATGTTTATACTTTTTTAAAACTTTTTATCTTATTTTTGGGTGTATATAACCAACCGGGTTGGTCTAGAGGTAAAGTCGTCACCAAAATCAGCTGTTTAACAGCTGATTTTTGGAGACGAAGGTTCCTGGTTCAAATCCTAGTAAAGGTGTAGTTACTTTTATACGGATTTGAATGGTAGACAGTGGTTGTGGGTGTACTTTGATGGTTGGGGTTCAATTAACCATACTCAGTGAGTGTGTCTGTAGAAGACTACACCACCTCATTTACACGCCACACACATCATCCTCATCTCTCATTGGGTGATGGGGTTGCTTATTGTTCTCAATTGAACAGATTGCAACGTATACACAAATTAGGGATTACAAAAAAAAAAAAATTTTTGGGTGTAGATTAACCCCCCCTCCCAAGTATGTCCATTTCTTCGTGAATCACGCTGTGTAGGTTATAGTTAACATGGTGAAGAGAAAGTCGTGTGAGTGTTTCATGCAGACTTGATATGATAAGTTTGGTCGTCCTATTTATAACATTTGCTTTAAGGTGACTCCATTCTTATTGTGCGGGCGGTTCCAAGCTTAGTGGAGTTGTGGTTGGTGGGGGGGGGGTGAAGGGTGCGGGTGAGGTATCCTAATGAATGAGTGAGTGACACGCATCCTGGCACAACTATTCTTCTAAATATTACTCTCTTGATACAAAACATTCCTTTTCAAACTTTCTCTATTTAACATATTTGTTTGTATTTATTTTTCCTGATTTTTGTGTACGTTGCAATCTGTTGAATTGAGAACAATAAGCAACCCGATGACCAAATGAGATGAGGATGATGTGTATGACGTGTAAATGAGACTGTGTAGTCTTCTAGAGACACACTCACTGAGTATGGTTAATTGAACCCCAACCATCAAACTACACCCACAACCACTGTCTAATCTTCAAATCCGTATAAAAGTAACTACCTTTACTAGGATTTCAACCAGGAACCTTCGTCTCCGAAAATCAACAGCTGATTTTGGCGACGACTTTACCTCTAGACCAACCCGGTGGGTTGTATTTATTACAATTATTTATTTACATGTTTTGATACAAAATGGTAAGTTAAATATTTTGAATTAGACCAAGTTAATAACCCAGTAGGAGGTATTGTTAAATTAATGCGCCGGGTGATAAGAATATGTTTTTAGTCTAGTTAGTAGAAGCTACCACTTCAACAAATGCATCTATAGCTGTGAAACAAACACTACTAACACTCATTCATTCTGCCACTGCATTCCACAACAACTAGGCCTACATGGAGCTGCAACTCGAGCAATTCCTGTACCAATGAAGTTTGCGGGAAGTTCAGTGCTTTTTGTCGTCCACTCCAACATATTTCTGTGGATGTAGTGTGTGAGAGAGTGAGAGAGAGAGAGAGTGATTTGCAATGTAAGGCTTCGATGAGCCGGCTTACGTGGGCTTCGTAAGGGTAGATTAGAGAAGAAGGCTGGGGGTGGGAATGAAGCCGTACAATGGAATTCGTTGATCGACGGCCAGCAAGCAGTCGAATAGAACGTTTTCTGTGAGAAGAGGAGAAACAGCGAACGGAATTGAACCAACCCAACCACTAGAGGTGAGTGACAAAAGCAATTGATCATCAAAGCAGTGGCTAGACAAATGGGTAGTCCACACACAAACCACTCATTTTTTAGAGAATTCTTCAACCCAACTACTGTAATAGCATTTACGGGAAAACATTTTATTATCGTTAGACAAGAGATGGCCGCCGTCCGCAACTCAACATACAAACACACAAACACTTAGTTTGTGTGAAAGCTGTGACGTTTTTCTACAGCAATTGTCCCTTGTTATAATCGGTTGGGGGGTCTATTGTCAGTGGCGGGCCCACCCCCACCCCCACACATTTTTAATAGGCTATGACTTGACTGAAAGGGGAATTTTTATCCACAACAAGATGGCAAACCATAATGGTTACAATATTTACGTATCGCAAATACGGGCATCTATGGCAGGGCAAACACTTAGTTACCTGGCGAGAGTTAAGCTGTTTTCCTTTAATGTCGGATCCAGATCCAGTTGTGGACGAGTTTGCGGCTCAAAAAGGAAGACAACTACAGTTCAGTTTGTTTTAAAGTAAACAATAATCGAGAGTTGACTAGTTTATGTGTTATTATTTCTTCATAATTTTGACTAACAGAATGGATTTGGACTTGATTTTTATATTTTAAAACTGTTTTTGTAACTCCATGTACTGTATTTAAAGGGTTCAATTTGGTAAATTTCTTATAAAAATTACAAGGTTCTGTTTGTTTATTCAATACTAATCCTGAAATAAAGATAAAATTTACTCAATCAGTTACCTATCTAAATGTATTCAATTTATAAAATTATAGACAAATATATGTATGTTTTACATAGGTAAAAATAATGTTGTATAAACAGCTACTTTTAACCTAAAATATCATCATCATCTTACAAGGATTAGGCTGTATTGGCCTGTTCCGGCATCCATTTTTTCCTCGGCCTTCCCACATCTCGTTTTCCTATAGGTTTGTACTCCCATGCCTGCAATGGAAGTCTATTGGGTGACATTCGGAGTAGATGACAAGACCAGTTCTTTTATCACGACTTTTTTTTCAAAATACTCAGTAGAGGTTCCACTTGTAATTCAGCTCTTATGTCGAAGATTCCTTACCTTGTCTAGTCGAGTGCAACCTTTAACCGCTCGTAAAAACCTCATTTCAGCAGCTCGTATCCGAGACTCAGTTCTCTTCATAGATACCGTATGCTATTAGCGGTACTGCCATTGCTCTATAAAATTTCAGTTGGGTATCATGTCTTGTTCTCCTACCCAAGGCTCTCCTTATACTACCACAAACAGAACTGAATCTCGCTATTTTTTCACCAACATCATCATTTACATCAAATGAAACATATTTACCTAAAATATTAACATATAAATATATAAATGGGCCCACCCAGAAAAAAATTTGTGGGGCCGCCACTGTCTATTGTATAGGGAAAGTTTGAAGAGGAATGTTTTGTATGTTAGAGTAATAGAAGGATAGTTCTCCCAGCATGCGTCGCTCATTCATTATACCTTCAGCCCGCACAATAGGTGGTTGTAGGAAAGGGGCGAAGGAAGGGGAAGGGGGGAGTGGCACACGATAAAATACTACCCGAACAAGACAGACACCTTCATGACGTCATTCTCCGGCCGGCCGGCAACCCACACACACGCTTATAAAATGATGCTTTACAAATGGATTTCACAAGTAAAATCAAACTATATGAATGTGTGTGTGACGTCATCATACGGCCGCTGTGTATTAGAAGCGGAACAGACGGGGGCTCCGTCCATAAGTGGCATGTTCTTGTACAGAGACCGGGGCACAGATGTAAACACCCCTTCCTCTACAACCGTTTTACGTCACCAAGGGCGGGGCCCGGGGTCACCTGCCTCTAAAGCCGCAGCTATCAAAATTCGTTTTTTCCAAAAATTCCGTATTTTTTTCAAGTCGAACAGAGGATGACTTACCAAATAAAAAGTGAAATTAATAAATCCTGTTATATTACAGTGTTTAATTGTTTTATATGCCGTCCGGATTAAACGGCTGTCCGACAAGTGGAGTCCGGATTAATGGAATTCTACTGTAATATAAGATGAGTATTTCTTACGGGATGAAATGCGTTTCACAAACATCCAAGTTAGCTACTTGTTTTCCCCCTACATTTGTTATGTGTAAGCTTCAGTTTGGAATGGAATGGGAACGGGAGCGCAGTTGTGTGTGTGTGTGTGTGTGTACAAACTATCTCAAGAACTGAACATCGTACGAACTTGAAACTTGAAATTTAAGTTACATACCACTACCGGACCCGACACGAACATTTTCATCAAAATTGGTCAACCGGAAGTCGTAGTTTATTCATATAATTTTTCACTTTTTTGCGATTTTCTCAAAAACTGGTCCTACGATTTTTTTTAAAATCGCCTGGTTTACTCAATTTTTTATTCTCTACAAGATACGGTAGGCGTCATGTTTGCTAAAATTCTCGGTGAGGCTGTTTTCACGTAAAAACAAAGTTTTTTTAAGATTACGGCTTTAATATGCAATTTAGCGAAAAAAATTATATAGGCTAATAAAAGTTGTAGAGAATTCAAAAACCTACAACTTTTATTTCCAACATGTTTTTTGATAACACTTAGTTTAGCAGTAATTAGCAATTTTCTATTTTTTTCTCACGAAAACGTGACAAAAATCGATTTTCTTAAGATTTCGGCCTTAGTATGCATTTTATAATAAAAGTGTATATAATTGAATTTATAGAAAATTAAAAGATCTGCAACTTTTATTTAGAACATTTTTCTCTACAGAGCCTAGTTTAGCGTGAAAGAGTGATTTTCCGTATTTTTAAGCCAAACTGAGTTCGATTTTCATTTTTCGTCTTTCACTCATGATTAAAATAAAGTTATGTTTATTGAGGTTAGTTTTGTTATTTATTTCTAATGTTTTATTACTAGTCTAATATTAGGTTTATTGTTAATTATTTGCACTGGCAAGAGAAAGTTGTGTGAGTGTTTCACACCAGATTTTTCAAAATCGAGTTATCACTAGAAATACACGTTTAAGGGCTCCCTGAAGCCAACAAATTTGTTTTTACCGAGTGAACATAATATCTCAAAAAATCTGGTGTGAAACACTCACACAACTTTATCTTGCCAATGCAAATAATTAACAATATAGGCCTGATGTAACATTAATAATAAAACATTAGAAATAAACAAAAAAACTAACCTCAATTAACATTACCTTATTTTAATCATAAGAGAAAGACGCAAAATGAAAATTAAAGTTAGTTTGGCCAAAAAAATACGGAAAATCACTCTTTCTCGCTAAACTAGGCCCTGTAGAGAAAAATGCTCAAAAAAGTTGTATATCTTTTAATTTACTATAAATTTTATTATATACACTTTTGTCAAACAATGCATACTAAGGCCGAAATCTTTAAAAAATCGATTTTTCACACGCTTTCGTGAGAAAAAAACAGAAAATTGCTAATTATCGCTAAACTAAGCGTTATACAAAAAAATGTTAGAAATAAAGGTTGTAGGATTTTAAATTCTCTACAACTTTTGTTATATAAATTTTTGCGCTAAAATGCATATTAAAGCCGTAATCTTAAAAAAATAATTTTTTTACGTAAATACAGCCTCATCAAGAATTTCAGCATACATGGCGCCTACCCTATCTTGTAGAGCATGAAAAAATTAGTAAACGAGGCGATTTTTAAAAAAAATCGTAGCACCAGTTTTTGAGATAGGCCTAATCGCAAAAAAGTGAAAAATTACGCGAATCGGAAATTACTTCCGGTTGACCGCTTTTGATGAAAATGTTCGTGTCGGGTCCGGTAGTGGTATGTAACTTAAATTTCAAGTTTTAAGTTCGTACGATCTTCCGTTCTTGAGATATTCTGTTCACACCTACACACGCACACGCGCGCGCGCGCGCACACACACACACACACACACACACACACACACACACACACACACACACACACACACACACACACACACACACAGACATAGATCGACACACAGACCAATCGCTGAAAACATGTTTTTTGGGTTCTAGGGGTCTGAAAACGTGAAGATTCGGTGAAAACTCGATTTCGAAAAATTAACATGAAAACAATACTTTCCTTCCTATATATCCATATAGGCAAGAGAAAGTAAAAAATAGAAAAAAACTGGTGTGAAACATTCTCACGACTTTCTGTTGCCAATGTTGATAATGAAAAATGTAACAAATCTTTAATAATAGCCTAAGTGAAACATTGCACCAATAAACTTCTACTTGCGGTCGACCGATTTGTTGAAAATGTTTGTATTAGGTTCACACACACACGCACACACACACACACACACACACACACACACACACACACACACACACATACACTACAATCGGTAAAAACATGTTTGTGTGGGTTGAGGGGATCTGAAATGAAAACTTGAATATGATAAATGGACACTAAGACAATACTGTGCCAACCTATATACGCCTACATAGGGTAGATAGAGGGTTTGGAGGGGTTGTAAGCGGTGGGAGGAGGGGTAAATGTGTATGAAATAATTGTAAGAATATATCGATTGGCCCCCGTTCCCCGTCACCCCTCACTATAAATCTATCTATATGCGGATAGGCCTGCCTGCAAAGTACAACGTAGAAGGAAGAAATAAAGAAAGAAAAGACGCGTTGTCTTTTGTTTAGGCGTTGACCATTGCCCGCCCGCCCGAGTTAGCCGCACTCGTTAATAAGTAAGTGCCATCCGCCCTCCCACCCCTCACCCCTCACCCTGGTCACCGACTTGATTCGTTTGATGAGTCCCCAGATCCGAATGAAACTCGGTGCTGTTTGTTGTACGTGGTCGCACGCCTCCCTTCGCTTCTTAGCTTCTTTTCTTCTGGGTCTCTCTGGTAAGCCCGCAGCCCTAATTAACGCACCCATCAGTCTGTTTGGCCAATTTCACCGGCCAATGCACCCACCTAACTAAACCTCTACACCTTTAGTCGCTACAATCGATTATACCTATCGATTGCAGCGACTAAAATGTAATCGATTATACCTGACTTAAGTTTCGGGTTTTAATTTTGTACGATATTCCGTTCTTGAAATAATTTGTTCACACACTCACGCACACACACACACACACACACACACACACACACACATTGACCGATCGCTAAAAGCATGTTTTTGGTTTGAAGGGGCCTAAACGCTGATCTCCACTGAAAATCGATATGAAAACAGAACATTGCTTGGGTGTTTTCCGTTTTTTTTGTATAACACTATCAAATCCGAATTCCCTGAAGGGTTACGTCTATCGCGCTAATCTGACTACAGTTGAGCCGTTGTCAGTTAGCTCCTCCTCCTCCTCCTAGTGTCTGTCAACAAACCAAAGCCACCTACTACCCTGTAGGGTGCACGCTACACTCCACCACTTTACAACTATCCTATTCCTCCTCCTATTAAGTTAACTATATTTTAAATTATAAGTACTTTTAAAGTACTAAAAATATCAGTCATGATATGATGTAGGCAAAACAATTTCATTTTTATAAAAATACTTTTGAAAGTATTTAGTTGTTACTTTTTAATGAGCGTGTACACATTTTGATATAATGTGCATTCTCAGTGACTTGGTCATTATTTGTTTACATTAGGAGCAAACTAAGAGAGAGGCTGGACTTTAAACCTCTACACTTAAGTCCCCCGCTACAATCAATCCCCCCGCAACTACACCCAGCTGGGACTCAAGCTTAGTACGCTACTACTCGTAGCTATTTGCACTTTCTCTTATTATCGAATACAACGAACCAAATTACTACTGTATGAATCTGAGCTTTGTGCAGGTGGGGGGGGGGATGAAGGGGAGGGGACAGACTGCTGTTACGTCATAACACTCTACTAATCATCTGATTGGTATTCGGTAGGCAGTAGTAGGCTGCCTCCTAGTGGGTGTTGTTCACTGTAACTATTCCCTGTAGACGGGGCCACACACACAATATACTATAGTCCAGCCAATGTTAGTTTGCTCCTAATGTAAACAAATAATGACCAAGTCACTGAGCATGCGCATTATATCAAAATGTGTACACGCTCATTAAAAAGTAACAACTAAATACTTTCAAAAGTATTTAAATACAAAATACTTTTAAAAGTATTTTTATAAATGAAATTGTTAAGCCTACATCATATATTGACTGATATTTTAAGTAGTTATAATTTAAAATATAGTTAACTTGATAGGAGGAGGAATAGGATAGTTGTAAAGTGGTGGAGTGTAGCGTGCACCCTCTAGTAGTAGGTGGCTTTGGTTTGTTGACAGACACTAGGAGGAGGAGGAGGAGGAGGAGGAGGAGGAGGAGCAAACTAACAACGGTGGCTCAACTGTATGTAGTTTGGATAGTACCCCCTCACTACTACAAACATAATAGCCTACAAGTAAAACGTAACTACTACTAACGCAATCTGTGACAGTTGTAGTGACGTAATGCATACCTCTCAGCTGCACAAAGCTTACCAACGGGCAGTAGCCTACGGCAATTATTTGCATCTAAATTTTTTCAGTTGAAGCAAACACGTGAAAACGTACGCCATACGCTACCTTTTCACATCCCCGATTGGTGTGTGTGTGTGTGTGTGTGAACAAAATATCTCTATAACAAATTATGTACCAACTTAGGTACGAACAGAAAACCCAACAAAACATTTATTATTTTTTATCAAAATCTGTCGACTAATAAATTTTCACTTTTTTGCAATCTTCTCATAAACAGCTTCTACGATTTGTTTTATAAAATCGCCTCATTTGGTATCCTGCACAAGATTAAAACACCCACAACTTTTAATTCAATATTTTTACTTTCTCTTGCCTATATGAATAAAATATAGGAATGAAAGTGTTGTTTTCATATCGATTTTAACAAATACACTCTTCACCCGAATATACACCTAAACAGACCCCCTCAACCCACACACACACTACATGTTTTTAGCCATTGGTCTGTGTGTGTGTGTGTGTGTGTGTGCGCGCGCGCGCGAGTGTGTCTGTGCGTCTGTGCGTGTGAACAGAATATCTCAAGAACGGAACATCCTACGAACTTGAAACTTAAGTTACGTACATACCACTACCGGACCCGACACGAACATTTTCATCAAAATCTGTCAACCGGAAGTAGTAGTTTATTCGTATAATTTTTCACTTTTTTGCGATTTTCTCAAAAACTGGTCCTTCGATTTTTTTAAAAATCGCTTGATTTACTAATTTTTTTATGCTCTACAAGATAAGGTAGGCGCCATGTTGGCTGAAATTCTCGGTGAGGGTGTTTTTACGTAAAGAAATTGTTTTTTTAAGATTACGGCTTTAATATGCATTTTAGCGCAAAACTTTATACAATAAAAGTTGTAGAGAATTTAAAATCCTACAACTTTTATTTCAAACATGTATTTGTATAACGCTTAGTTTAGCGGTAATTAGCAATTTTCTGTTTTTTTTCACGCGAAAACGTGTAAAAAATCTATATATTTAAGATTTCGGTCTTAGTATGCACTTTACGACAAAGTGTATATAATAAAATCTATAGTAAATTAAAAGATCTACAACTTTTATTTAAAGCATTTTTCTCTACAGAGCCTAGTTTAGCGTGAAAGAGTGATTTTCCGTATTTTTAAGCCAAACTGAGGTTGATTTTCATTTTGTGTCTTTCACTCATGATTAAAATAAGGTTATGTTTATCGAGGATAGTTTTTTGTTTTTTATTTCTAATGTTTTATTACTAATATTAGGTTATATTGTTAATTATTTGCGTTGGCAAGAGAAAGTTGTGGGAGTGTTTCACACTAGATTTTTTTTACAGAGTTTACTTAAGCGTCAATTAACAACGAGAGGTAGGCCCATGGTGGCCGAACATGCTCTCGTCGTTCCGCCTTAAAATACACAACACCATTTGTCAGGCTTTTTATCAATTTATGAATTAGAGAAAAACTGGTGCATCGTGTGAACTGGTTTGTCTACAGTCCAACCTCTCTTAGTCTGCTCCTAATGTGAACAAACAATGACGTCACTGAGCATGCGCATTATATCAAAATCTGTATACGCTCATTAAAAAGTGACAACAAAATAAGTTACTTTCAAAAGTATTTAAATACAACAATACTTTTAAAAGTATTTTTATAAATGAAATAGTTAGGCCTAAATCATATCATGACTGATTGTTTTCAGTACTTTAAGTAGTTATAATTTAAAATATAGTTAACTTAATAGGAGGAGGAATAGGATAGTTGTAAAGTGGTGGAGTGTAGCGTGCACCCTACAGGGTAGTAGGTGGCTTTTGTTTGTTGACAGACACTAGGAGGAGGAGGAGGAGGAGGAGCTAACTAACAACGGTGGCTCAACTGTAGGTTGGCCTACCTGACCTCACGTAGTCTACGCTGTAGATCGAATCGAGAGGTAGTAGGGACTAGGGGATGGTAGAACCACAATTGATATCAAAATAGGATTGCTCAACCTAGAAAAACATTTTAAATGAAAAACAGCTTACTCACTACAAACATTGACTTATAGATTAGGAAACATTTCTTAAAACATTATGTTTGGAGTGTAGCATTATACGGGAGTGAAACGTGGGTGATAGGGGCTGTAGAAAAGAAGAGGGTAGAAGCTTTTGAAATGTGGTGTTATAGGAAAATGTTAAAGATTAGGTGGGTGGACAAAATAAGTAATTTAGAGGTTGTTAGGCGAGTGTATATGGAAGCATGTTACCAGAAGAAGGGATAGGCTAGTGGTGGGGCATATCCTAAGACATCTATCAATAATAGAGGGTAATATTGAGGGAGTGAATCGTAGTGGGAGGCAAAGATTAGAATATAAAAAGCAAATTACAAAAGATGTAGGGTGTTACAGGTATGTAGATATGAAACGACTTGCGCTAGATAGATAGAACAGCTTGGAGAACTGTATGAAACCAGTCGAGATACTTCGCACGCGAAACATGAGTGTAGATGTAACCAATTTTTGAAAAAATAAATATGTAACAGAAATTTTGTAGCGGCTAGCTACTGTATACTCCAACGCTCTCATTCTGTCTCTCTCTCTCTCTCGCTCATACGCGCGCACAAAACGACGTTTTGATAATTTTCCCTGCGTACATCTCTTGCCATCATCAAACCCCTTCATCTACTTCAACAGCAATACGAACTCACATGCACACACACACATACACACACACACACACACACACATACATACACACACACGCGCGCGCACACTCGCACACACGCACACGCGCGTACACACACACACACACACACACACACACACACACACACACACACAGATATTTATTGAAATCTTCATTAGAGCTCTTAGGGTTATCATTTTTGAAAATTTACGAATAAAATGTTGTTGTGAATATAAATACGAATATTTCTTTTTTAGTCCCTAATGTGGGTACAAATGTTGCAATCTGTTCAATTGAGAACAATAAGCAACCCCATCACCCAATCAGATGAGGATGATGTGTATGACTTGTAAATGAGGTGGTGTAGTCTTCTACAGACCCAGGCCGACCATTCCTGAGAGAGTATGGTTAATTGAATCCCAACCATCAAAGTACACCGGTAACCACTGTCTAGTATTCAAATCCGTATAAAAGTAACTACCTTTACTAGGATTTCAACCAGGAACCTTCGTCTCCGAAAATCAGCTGTTAAACAGCTGATTTTGGCGACGACTTTACCTCTAGACCAACCCGGTGGGCCAATACGAATATGGTGTCAAAATTTCATGAAAATCTTTTGAGTAGTTGTGGAATTTAGCCTGCCCAAAAAACACACACTTTGTCTTTATAATATTAGTAGGCTGTTGTTGTTGTTGTTTAGGTGGTCATCAGCCTGTAGGTTGGTTTGAACCTCTCTAGAGGTTTTGCCTAAGTAAAACTAGGAATGTGTTGGTTTACCTATGCCTTTCTCACTGAGTGGAAAAGTACGCTTATCACCATGCCCCGGGCCCACTCTGCCTTCATGACACCTTCACTTCACTTCATTCACCACACAATCCACACTGTATTATGAAATTCATTACTTTGAGAGGAGGAGATAACTGTGATTAGTGTCACCTAACACACCTCTACCTCTTCTCTTATTAAATGATTCACTCATTCAATTGGATGACCATGTGATGATAAGAAACACAACTATTTATTTTAGCCCTCCAACTAACAGATTGAGTGTAAATAATTTAACACCCCACCAGTGTTCTGTTATGGGGAGAATTAGTAGGCTATAGAGTTAATTATTTTCATTGGCAAGAGAAAGAGTGGGTGTGTGTTTCATACCAGATTTTATTTTCTGATAAAACTAAATGAAAATGAACGCAGAAAAGGACTTGTTTTTAAATCACGCAGAATTGCAATTAATTATTTTGTTGAGCAGTTTGTGAAATAGTCGATAAAACTGAACAACGCACTTCTCTTAGTAGATTACGTGTTAATATAGTATATATTACGGTTGTTAGAGGGCATCAGGTGACGGCAGTACACAAAGCGTACAACCTACCTGGGGGGACAGGGAATCTACTTTGACGTAATAGTACGGCAAACAGGTCGATCGGAAACTAAAAAAAATATTGTGTCGCATCAAATGAATTGCGTGTGGATTCGATCAGAGCCGGCCAATGCCGGCCGCATTGCCGTAGTTGGTAACGTGCTCGCCTCTAATCAAGCGGTCCTGGGTTCGAATCCCATTCAGGCATGGTATATTTTTATACGTTACAAAAAAAATCATTTCATCGTTCACCGTCTGCATTAGTAGTAATTGCAAAACAGTCGGACGTAAAACCAAAAAAAACAAATAAAATAAAATAAATCGATTAGAGCGTTCGTTTGGAAGAAATTCGGTGCGTTTTCAAGTGTGAGCTTGATAAAAGTGGTCAAAGCGAAAGCGACACACAGCAGTAGGCCTATTATACATAGTATAAAATATGGCAACGATAAGAATAAGTACAGGTGGAGTGTCAGATTATTTGCACTCAATCTGTTCGTTGCAGGGCTAAAATAAATAGTTCTGTTTCTTATCACATGGTCAGCCAATTAAATGAGTGAATCACTTAAGAACAGAAGAGGTAGAGGTGTGTTAGGTGACACTAATCACAGTTATCTCCTCCTCTGAAAGTAATCAATTTCATTATACAGTTGGACCCTGTGGTGAATGAAGTGAAGGTGTCATTTGTAGAGTGGAAAATATGTGCTTTTCAGAGGGCCCGGCATCCTGATAAGCATAATTTTTCATTCAGTGAGTTGTGGCATTGGTAAACCACCTCACTCCTTGTTTTACTTAGTAATACCTCTACAGGTTCAAACCAGCCTACGAGCTGATGACCTTAACAACAACAACATTGTTTAAATAATAAATACGTACAGTAAAAGTTTCTTGTGCAAATTGTGTTATTTTTTATACGACTCCTGTATTTTTATAAATAACCTCCATAGTCCGAAATTTCCTTTAATCTGGCAAGCTTCGCGTCCCAAACGTGCCGGATTAAAGAGGTTCTACTGTATTACGGTATAACACTACCGGGGGAAGAAACAGGGAATCTACCCTGACGTAATAGTACGGCAACCAGGTCGATCGGAAACAGAAAAAATATTGTGTCGGCATCAGATGAACTACGTGTGGATTCGATCAGAGCGTTCGTTTGCAAGAAATTCGGTGCGTTTTTAAGTGTGAGCTTGATAAAAGTGGTCAAAGCGAAAGCGACACACACCAGTAAGCCTATTACATATATATAAAATATGGCAACGATAAGAAATAAGTACGGCAGATATAATAGTAATAGGCTAGTGTTTCTACAATGTTTTTTTTTCTACAATGTGAAATGATGATTGTAGAATATTTATGTGTGATGGATATATGCGCAGGCGCTGTTATCAGAGCGGTGACGTCATATAGTGTGGCTGGCGTCGGCGCAAGTACGGTATGGATCCCAGTGTACTGTCGACCATGGACAAGGATGCATTAAAGAAGCAGATCGAGAATATGAAGTACCAGGCGACTATGGAACGCTGGCCACTCTCCAAGAGCATCGCTGCGTAAGTCACACTCATTCATCCATTGCCTCCTAAATATTAATATAATGTAATTATTGAATTTGACACCTTTAGGCCTATACAGTTAAGTTTAACAACAGAGCTAAAGCCGCGCCTTATTTTACACCTAGCGTCGTCGCCTCTTCTTTTATGAATACGTTTGATACGCGCCGTTTAACTATGGCTTCGTCTTACGCCATCATTACAATATTACAATATTACACTCGTATTTTACTGCTTCTGCCCCTCACATGCGGTCTTGGGTTCGAATCCCATTTTGTAATTACATTACAAAAAAAATCATTTCATCCTTCACCGTCTGCATTAGCAGTAATTGCCAAACAGTCGGACGTTAAACAAAAAAAAAAAATAAATAAAAATAACCTCACATAGCCACTGCCACATATACAGGGTGATTCACGAAGATATGCAGAAACTTTAGGAGCTCATTTTACATGTAAATATAATGAAAAAAGTTTATACAAACATGGGTCCGGAAATGCTTCGTTTCCGAGTTGTTGTTTAGGTCAACAGCCAAAAGGCTGGTTTGAACCTGTAGAGGTTTTACTAAGTAAAACGAGGAGTGAGGTGGTTTACCATTGCCACAACTCACTCAATGGAAAAGTACACTTATCAGCATGCCAGGCCTTCTGAAAAGCACATATTTTGCACTCTGCAAATGACACCTTCACTTCATTTACTACAGGGTCTGGCTGTATAATGAAATTCATTACTTTCAGACGACATAATTCTGATTAGTGTCTTTTACACCTCTACCTCTTCTGTTCTTAAATGATACAGTCATTTAATTGGGTGACCATGTGATGATAAGAAACACAACTATTTATTTTAGCCCTGCAACGAACAGAGTAAGTGTAAATAATTTGACACTCCACCTGTCTGTTATGGGCAACAGACAGGATGCCCACGGGGCAGACAGACGGGAACAGGCAGAACAGACAGCAAACAGACGGAATTTATGAGCAACTGTTTCCGAGTTACGGCTAGCGAAACATTTCGCCCGCATTTCAGCTCACCAAGTGAAATGAGGTCTTCCTGAAATTCTGGTAAGGTAGATTAAGGGGTGAATTCAATCATTTCTTACGGTTTTTGATCTGATTTAATTGAATAAAACAGGTCCCAGAACTGTAAGTTAAATATTTTTTGAGAAAACCAGTGTCAAATGCAAAAAATGATGTGAAAGAAACACAGTTTTCATCTTTGTTTTTCCGGTTAATTTTACTTTGTACTGTTATGAATAAAAATTCATTTAATCAAACATTTATTCGCTTTCTGTGTACTTTATTTACACCGGTTTGTTCAGAATAAAATTTTCAACATGTTTTTTTTCAAAAAATTTAACTGGTTTTTGGTGAAATAACAAAGTTATTCTTGCCCAAAAATGAAAAAATGTGTTTTCACTCCATTTTTTGCTTTTGACACTGGTTTTCTCAAAAAATATTTAACTCACAGTTCTAGGATCTGTTTAATTCAATTAAATCAGATCAAAAACCATAAGAAATTATTAAATTCGCCCCTTATCTACCTTACCAGAATTCCAGGAAGACCTCATTTTACCTGGTAAGCTGAAATCCGGGCGAAACTTTCGCTAGCCGTAACTCGGAAACGAAGCATTTCCGGATCCATGTTTATATAAACTTTTTTTATTATTTTTACATGTACAATGAGCTCCAAAAGTTTCTGCATATCTTCGTGAATCACCCTGTATAAGATATAAGTTTTTTTTTAGCTTTTATTTGTTATCGGGAACTGTACATTGTTGACAACTACCCGATTTGGTCGGTGCTGCTTTTTGACGTGGATTAGGCGTAGGCGTCAGTTTGAACAGGGAGGGACCCCCAGCAGAGTTTGTTCACGGATGGTTGTCAGCTGGTGATCATCATACAAAGTCGCTTGCCCAACCGGTGTTACTTAACAAATAATAGCGACTTTCTACCAGCTGACTGACTGGGTTGGTTCGAAGGCCAAGATATAAGTAGGCAACTTAAGTGCTTTGTGCTTAGCCTACCAACATTAATGCCCTATCTTATCATATACTGTCCTAGATAGGGTAGTCGTAGGACCCTCAATTTACATTCACCACATATCCAACTAACAGATAAAGTTTACAAATTATAATTTAAGGGCCTGCCCATAACAGACAGGTGGAGTGTCAAATTATTTACACTCAATCTGTTAGTTGGAGGGCTAAAATAAATAGTTGTGTTTCTTATCATCACATGGTCACCCAATTAAATGAGTGAATCATTTAATAAGAGAAGAGGTGTGGGGGTGTGTTAGGTGACACTAATCACAGTTATCTCCTCCTCTCATGAGTAATGAATTTCATTATACAGTTGGATTGTGTGGTGAATGAAGTGAAGGTGTCATTTGCAGAGTGGAAAATATGTGCTTTTCAGAGGGCCCGGCATGCTGATAAGCATACTCTTTCAACTCAGTGTGTTGTGGCATTGGTAAACCACCTCACTCCTTGTTTTACTTAGTAAAACCTCTAGAGGTTCAAACCAGCCAACCAGGCTGATGACCTAAACAACAACAATTTAAGGGCAGATGGCAGGATGGTTTTAACTTAAAATTTACATTTTTGGGTTTTTAGGTTTTTCAATTGTTTACGCCTAGATCTACCAGAAAAATCTGGTGTGAACACTCAAACGACCTTCTCTTGCCAATGCAAATTATTAACAATATTATTTAACATTAGTAATAAAACATTAAAAATAAAAAAACACTAACCTCAATAAACAAAACCTTATTTTTATCATATATGAAAGACGCAAAATGAAAATCGACTTCAATTTGGCTTCAAAATACGGAAAATCACTTTCACGCTAAACTAGGGTCTGTAGAGAAACATGCTTTAAATAAAAGTTGTAGATATTTTAATTTCCTATTAATTTTATTATTACACTTTTGTTATAAATAGAATACTAAGGCTGAAATCTTAAAAAAATCGATTTTTCACACGTTTTCGTTAGAAAAATAAATAAAATCGCTAATTACCGCTAAACTAAGCGTTATACAAAGAAAAGTTTGAAATAAAAGTTGTAGGATTTTAAATTTTCTTCAACATTTATTATATAAATTTTTGCGCTTAAATGCATATTAAAGCCGTAATCGTAAAAAAACAATTTTTTAACGTGAAAAAGCCTCACCGAGAATTTCAGCAAACATTTCGCCTACTCTATCTTGTAGAGCACAAACAATTTAGTAAACCAGGCGATTTTAAAAAAAAATCGTAGACCAGTTTTTGAGAAAATCGCAAAAAAGTGAAAAAATACACGAATCAACTACTACCGGTTTTTTTTGTACCCCGATTTTAATGTAGGCGTAAATGTTGGTGTCGTGTTCGGTAATTGTATGTAACTTAAGTAGTATCATAAGCTGGATACAAAGTACAGTCTGGCCAAAGTACACTCCACCTGTTAACGCCCGCCACTCAAGTCATAAATATTTTGCTAGAGTAGGCTACGCCGGCTTAATAAACATTTAAAGCATCTGGTGTGTAATGAACAACGCAACGTACTGTACGCGCGCCAGCTCATGATCTCTGTCGCCTGGGGAAGTGGGGCGGGGCGGGTGGCATAATAAAATGTGAGTAATATATTTGTCTTATCGTGCAGTCCAAAAACATTTACGGTAGTCATCATGTAAATATTATTATTATGTCTATGTATTTATTTATTATAGGCCTACATGTTATTGCTTTTCACAACGGATACATGTGTCACAATATACAGTTGTACATTTGTGCTAATGCGTCTCGGATGTGTTATCATTATTTATGATTTTTGATCACTAAAGTGATTTTTATTTTGAAATTAAAGTGTGTAAACGTGCCAAAAGTTATTTGTTTTGTGTTGGGTAAATTTCAACGTGTATTTTTCATATCTTTTGTTTTATTTTAATATGTCTTCCCGGAAAATAAAGCGGTAATTCATTCGGAAGTGCGACAAATTATTGCATCAGTTATAAAAAACTGTGATGAAGAATCGCGTAAAGGACTCGGAATAGGCTTAACCATTTGACTGAGGTAAAAAAAATCATAATCATAATTTGCTACTAATTATTTAGGCCTATAAATTAATGTTATGATATATATATATTTTTTAATTTCCTTATTTTCTATACTACGTGCATATTTTAATTCCTGAGGACTGCCTGACTCAAACTGTAAATAATTACTAAATAATAAATCCAATGAAAGAAAAGTGAAAGAGTTACTATGTTATAGAATAAATTGAAATAATAAAACAAAAGGTTACTTTATAATGACAAGAACATTATGATAAATGTTTTTTTTTTATGAATAGTAGCCTATAATCTTTCACTGGATGCCGTAACAGAAATTCCTCTCACGGATCACGAGCTGACGCGCTTATAGTATGCTTGCTTTTAATCATAACGTCATTTTAGTAGTGGATGAGCGATGAGTGACACAGACAAGGCTGAATCAACATCAACCACTAAGCTTACGCCACGCCACCTCTACTCTAAACTACCGCCAATAGCACACACGAAATTATAATTCACGCTAAACTAACCTCAATACTAGAAAATACATGAAATAAAAATCTGGTGTGAAACACTCACACAACTTTTTCTTGCCAATGCAAATAATTAACAATATAACTTAACACTAGTAATAACATTACAAAAATTAAAATCAACCTCAGTTTGGCTTAAAAATACGGAAATCACTTTGTCACGCTAAACTAGGCTCTGTAGGGAAAAATGCTTTAAATAAAAGTTGTAGATCTTTTAATTTCCTATAAATTTGATTATATACACTTTTGTCGTAAAATGCATACCAAGGCCGAAATCTTTAAAAAAATAGATTTTTCACACGTTTTTGTGAGAACAAAAACAGAAAAACGCTAATTACCGTTAAACTAAGCGTTATACAAAAAATGTTTAAAATAAAAGTTGTAGACCTTTCACTTCTCTACAACTTTCATTACATAAAGTTTTGCGCTATAATACATATTAAAGCCGTAATGTTTAAAAAACACTTTTTTTACGTAAAAACAGCCTGACCAAGAATTTCAGCTAACATGGCGCCTACCCTATCATGTAGCGCATAAAAAGTAAAGTAAATAAGGTGATTTAAAAAAAAATCGTAGGACCAGTTTTTGAGAAAATCGCAAAATAGTGAAAAATGACACGAATAAACTACTACTTCCGGTTGACCGATTTTGATGAAAATGTTCGTGTCGGGTCCGGTAGTGGTATTTAGCTTAAGTTTAAAGTTTCAAGTTCGTACGGTGATCCGTTCTTGAGATACTCAGTTCACACACACACACACACACACACACACACACACACACACACACACACACACACACACACACACACACACACACACACACACGCACGCACGCACGCACGCACGCACGCACGCACGCACGCACACGCACAGACCAATCGCTAAAAACATGTTTGTGTGGGTTGAGGGGGTTTGAAAACGTGTAGATCTGGTGAAAAGTCGATTTCTTAAAATCGAGATGAAAACAATACTTTTCTTCCTATATATTCATATAGGCAAGAGAAAGTAAAAAATTAAATTTTAATCTTGTTTAAGAGTTGAGTTATGTTACCATGATTTTTTTATTACAAATTTCTATCGACTCAAAAAGTTTCCCATATTTACTTCATAAATTAAGCTACTCTTAATTTTTATCTTTAGGGGCTTTTGAATGCGTTTGCTAATTTTGTGATTTAAATATTCATTCGGTAAATTCTTTTATTGGTATATTGATTAAAATGTTTTCTCTTGTTATTGACAGTTTTTTAAAAGAAAAAATCTGGTGTGAAATACTCACACAACTTTCTCTTGCCAATATAAATAATTAACAATAAACCTAATATTAGTAATAAAACATTAGAAATAAACAAAAAACCAACCTCAATAAACAAAACCTTATTTTAATCATGAGTAAAAAACGCAAAATTAAAATCAAACTCAGTTTGGCTTAAAAATACGGAAAATCACTTTTTCACGCTAAACTAGGCTCTGTAGAGAAAAATGCTCTAAATAAAAGATGTAGATCTCTTAATTTTCTATAAATTTTAATATATACACTTTTGTTGTAAAGTGCATACTAAGGCTGAAATCTTAAAAAAATCGATTTTTCACACGTTTTCGTGAGAAAAAAAACAGAAAATCGCAAATTACCGCTAAACTAAGCGTTATACAAAAAAAATTTTTGAAATAAAAGTTGTAGAATTTTTAATTCTCTACAACTTTTATTATATAAAGTTTTGCGCTAAATCGCATAATAAAGCCGTAATCTTAAAAAAAACTATGTTTTTACGTAAAAACAGTCTCACCAAGAATTTCAACAAACATGGCGCCTACCCTATCTTGTAGAGCATAAAAAAATGACACACCAGGCGAGTTTTAAAAAAATCATAGGACCAGTTTTTGAGAAAATCGCAAAAAAGTGAAAAATTACACGAATAAACTACTACTTCCGGTTGACCGATTTTGATGAAAATGTTTGTGTCGGGTCCGGTAGTGGTATGTAACTTAAGTTTCAAGTTTCAAGTTCGTACGATGTTCCGTTCTTGAGATATTCTGTTCACTCACTCGCTCGCACGCACGCGCGCGCGCGCGCACACACACACACACACACACACACACACACACACACACACACTCACAGACCAATCGCTATAAAACATGTTTTTTTGGTTCAGGGGGTCTGAAAACGTATAGATCCGGTGAAAACTCGGTTTCTAAAAATCGACATGAAAACAATACTTTCCTTCCTATATATTCAGATAGGCAAGAGAAAGTAAAAAGGTATTGTTTTCATGTCCATTTTAACAAATACACTCTTCACCCGAATATACACGTAAACAGACCCCCTCAACCCACACACACACAACAAGTTTTTACCGATTAGTGTGTGTGTGTGTGCGCGCGCGCGCGCGTGTGTGTACAAAATATCTCAAGAACGGAACATCGTTCGAACTTGAAACTTGAAACTTAAGTTACATACCACTACTGGACCCGACACGAACATTTTCATCAAAATCGGTCAACCGGAAGTAGTAGTTTATTCGTGTAATTTTTCACTTTTTGCAATTTTCTCTAAAAATAAAGCCATTTACTACACTTTTTATGCTCTACAAGATAGGGTAGGCGTTATGTCTGCTAAAATTCTAGGAGAGGCTGTTTTTAAGTAAAAAAATCTGGTGTGAAACACTCTCTCAACTTTCTCTTGCCAATGCAAATAATTAATAATAAACCTAACATTAGTAATAAAACATTCGAAATAAACAAAACACTAACCTAAAAAACATAACCTTGTTTTAATCATGAGTGAATGACGCAAAATGAAAATCGTACTCAGTTTGGCTTAAAAAAACGGAAAATCACACTTTGACGCCAAACTAGACTCTGTAGAGAAAAATTCTTCAAATAAAAGTTGTAGATCTTTTTATTTCTTATAAAATTTATTATAGACACTTTTGTCGTAAAATGCGTACTAAAGCCGAAATCTCTAAAAAATCGATTTTTCACACGTTTTCGTGAGAAAAAAAACAGAAAATCGCTAATTACCGCTAAACTAAGCGTTATACAAAAAAATGTTTGAAAAAAAAGTTGTAGGATTTTCAATTTTCTACAACTTTTATTATATAATGTTTTGCGCTTAAATGAATATTAAAGCCGCAATCTTAAAAAGAAAATGTTTTTACGTGAAAACAGCCTCACCAAGAATTTCAACAAACATGGCGCTTACCCTGTCTAGTACACAATAAAAAATTGAGTAAACCAGGCGATTTTAAAAAAAATCGTAGGACCAGTTTTTGAGAAAATCGCAAAAAAGTGAAAAATTATACGAATAAACTACTACTTCCGGTTGACAGATTTTGATGAAAATGTTCGTGTCGGGTCCGGTAGTGGTATGTAACTTAAGTTTCAAGTTTCAAGTTCGTAGGATGTTCTGTTCTTGAGATATTTTGTATACACACCCACACACACACACACACAGACCAATCGCTAAAAACATGTTTTTTGGGTTCAGGGGGTCTGAAAACATATAGATCCGGTGAAAACTCGATTTCGAAAAATCGACATGAAAACAATACTTTCCTTCCTATATATACATATAGGCAAGAGAAAGTAAAAATTGGTTTTTTCAGATTGCGACTTTAATATTCACTTAAGCGCAAAAATGTATAACAAAAAATGTAGAGAATTTAAAATCCCAAAACTTTTATTTTAAACATTTTTTTGTATAACGCTTAGTTTATCGGTAATTAGCAATTTTCGGTTTTTTTCTCACGAAATCGTGTAAAAAAATCGATTTTTTTAAAGATTTCAGCCTTATTATGTATTTTACGACAAAAAAGTTTTAAACAGAATTATAGGAAAGATAAAGATCTATAACTTTTATTTAGAGCATTTTCTCTACAGAGCCTCGTTTAGCGTGAAAGATTGATTTTCCGTATTTTTAAGCCAAACTGAGGTTGATTTTCATTTTGTATCTTTCACTCATGATTAAAATTAGGTAATGTTTATTGAGGTTAGTTTTTTGTTTATTTCTAATGTTTTATTGCTAATATTAGGTTAATTGTTCATTATTTGCATTGGCAAGAGAAGGTCGTGTGAGTGTTTCACACAAGATTTTTATCTTTATACCGGGTGTCCATTAAGTTTGGAAACGGCTGAATTACAGAAAAGTGAGCGTGACTAGGTGACCAGAATGACTTTAATTGCTTGTTTCACCAAAAAAAAACTATTCTGGGCGATATTTGAAATTTTTGTCCGCCATCTTGGATCCGCCATATTGGATTTAAATAGGATGATGGTCATATGATACATGATTTCGATCTAAAATTTCAAAATAAATTCAATGGCGAAAACCGGAAATCGATATCTTTTTTCGTTTTTGAAATATTACCATTCAACTATCCAAATCGGGGCAGAACGGCCATTCCTCTCTCTTACGTCTTTGAGCCTACATAGACAATTTAGGTAGCAAGTGAACGACTACACATAAGATTATTGAAAATAATAAGTTTTTTAATATCTCTACTCGTTTATAAATAGGAAATTATTGTCATTAAGAAATACGGAAAAACAAGTAGGAGAGGAGCAATTGAATGGCCTCCGAGATCACCTGATTTGAGTTCATTAGACTACTTCTTTTGGGGATACTTAAAAAACAAAGTTTACCAAACGAAACCCAACAGTCTGCATGAACTCAAACAAAGAATTGTAAATGAATCTGCTGGAATCCCAGCGGGAATTCATTCGTAATGCTGTAACTAGTTTTTACGCACGTACATCATATTGTCTGTCAATAAGTAGGAGGAGGCCACTTTGAGTCAAGAAACATTCGGTAATTTTATTTTCAACTATAGAACTCATTTTCACAATTAGTTCCTTATGAACACTGACATTTACAAAAATAACAATAAGTATTATTAACTGGTGGTAACAAATAATTGTAGTTAAATACTGTAGTTTTATAATGCAATAAATCAGCCGTTAAATTGTTTTTCCGTATTTCTTAATGACAATAATTTCCTATTTATAAACGAGTAGAGATATTAAAAAACTTATTATTTTCAATAATCTTATGTGTAGTCGTTCACTTGCTACCTAAATTGTCTATGTAGGCTCAAAGACGTAAGAGAGAGGAATGGCCGTTCTGCCCCGATCTGGATAGTTGAATGGTAATATCTCAAAAACGAAAAAAGATATCGATTTCCGGTTTTCGCCATTGAATTTATTTTGAAATTTTAGATCGAAATCATGTATCATATGACCATCATCCTATTTAAATCCAATATGGCGGATCCAAGATGGCGGACAAAAATTTCAAATATCGCCCAGAATAGTTTTTTTTTTGGTGAAACAAGCAATTAAAGTCATTCTGGTCACCTAGTCACGCTCACTTTTCTATAATTCAGCCGTTTCCAGACTTAATGGACACCCGGTATAATATCATTTAAAAAGAAATTCTTGCCGGCCGAATTGGCGTAGTTGGTAACGTGCTCGCCTCTCATCATGCGGTCTTGGTTTCGAATCCCATTCAGGCACGGCATATTTTCATACGTTACAAAAAATCATTTCATCCTTCACCGTCTGCATTAGCAGTAATTGCTGAACAGTCAGACGTTAAACAAAAAAAAAACAAAAAAATTCTTGTACGCCATTACAAATTTTACCAATCAAGTAGTGTTTCAAATGTTTTTAAAGGAATACAAAATAAGGGTGGGGGGGGGCCCGCATCAGTAGACTAGGTTTTCGGTGAAACAGTTTAACAAGTGTAGGCCTATCAGGTGAAAAATGCACAGTGATTACCAATTATTTAAAGTTTAATTTAATTATTAAACGTACGGCAGTGATTATCAACCTATTTTGCTCCAACACCACCAAAAAATACTGTAAAAATAAATTTAAAAAAATCTGGTGTAAAACACTCACACAACTTTCTCTTACCAATGCAAATAATGACCAATATAACCACCTAACATTAGAAATAAACTCAACACAACATGACCTTATTTTAATCTTGAGTGAAAGACACAAAATGAAAATCAACCTCAGTTTGGCTTAAAAATACGGAAAATCACTCTTTCACGCTAAACTAGGCTCTGTAGAGAAAAATGCTTTAAATAAAAGTTGTAGATCTTTTAATTTCCTATAAATTTGATTACATACACTTTTGTCGTAAAATGCATAGGTACTAAGAGCGAAATCTTCGATTTCTACACACGCACACGCACACACACACACACACACACACACATACCAATCGCTAAAAACATGTTTGTGTGGGTTGAGGGGGTCTGTTTACGTATAGATCCGGTGAAGAGTGTATTTGTTAAAATGGAGATGAAAACAATACTTTCCTTCCAATATATTCATACAGGCAAGAGAAAGTCAAAATCTTATTTTTGATTTAATTATAATATTAATTTAAAAGTTGTTAATGAAACAAAAGTTTACGTGGGTGAAGCTGGACTGGCAAAATATTACTTCGAGTACATAGGACAACAAAAAATTAAAAAGGTCCACCAAAATCAGTTAGTAGGCCTACTGAACTAGGCAACAAAAACTTATCCAATTTAATTAATAATAATAAAGATGCAGCCTATGAATGGAATGGAACCAAACAACTGTTTAACAAATGAATACAAAAAACAGAAGCTTCATTTTTGTTCTAATGGCGGTATTTTTTTTGCTGTAGGCCTATTTACTACTACTACTAGAATAAACGTTTTTTGTGGAATCTGTTGACTGGACAGCTCTCTCTCTCTCTCCCCTCTCAAAATACGATAAATTGAGTTTAATACTAGGAGGGGAAATATTACGGTATTTATTTAGTTATACTCCAGATGTTGTAGATGTTACTCTCTTGTCTGTGTTGTGTTAAACAAAACTGATTTACATAATAGCCTACGATCAATTTAATTTAACAGTGTGATAGTTTAATAAATTTTAGTGCTAGTTCTTTTTTGTTTTTGTTTAAGATTAATTTAAAACATACCTCTAATGAAGTTATCCGATACTTTCCAATTTTTTATTTTCTCCACTACCCCGGTTAGTTTATCCGATTTTCGTTTTAATTCCCGTTTAAACGAACAATTTAAACCGTATAAAACGTTTCAGCGAATAAAACATCTAGTAAAATAATAATGTCTTAACGTATATTTACATTTCTCAATTAGTAACTCCGATTTACGTTTTTAGCATTTTTATAACCGCTTACACGGACAATTTTATACCGTACAACTGTTTCACCGAGAGAAAATACAAACAGCCAAGTTACTATTGGTTGAATTGACCAACGTCTCAACCAATCACAGCGCAGCATTTAATGATAACTTGCCTAGCAACCAGAAAAATAATTCAAAATAATGCTTTTTAATATTAAAACATATTATACATTAATGTTTTCTTTACCTCTAAATTTTTTTAAATACAAAACAATTATTAAATAATATAAAATATAAACAACAAAATTAAGTGTGATAATTTTCCACTTTACATAATTATTCTTTTGACTTAGGCCTAAATCACAGCAGTGCGAAATGATAACTTGTCTAGTAACCAGAAAAAAATAATTCAAAACAATGTTTTTTAATGTAAAAAAATATTTAACATTAGTGTTTTCTTTACCTCTAAAATGTTTTAAATACAAAACAATTATTAAATATGTTAAATGTAACCAATAAAATTAAGTGTGATAATTTTCCACTTAACAGAAAATATTCTTTTGACTTACAAACCGGTGTGCTTGTTGCAACCCTTTGAATTTGGTAATCGTTCAACGTGTACGAACGTGAGTGTTAGGCCGTTTTCTCGTGTAACTTAATACAAAAATACAAATAATGTTTTTATTGTGTTTTTGTGCGTTTTCTTTCAATTTTATTATTTATTAATGAGTATAAAGTGTAAAATTATGACTAAAAATATTAGTATTGTTATATTTCGGTGGATTTTATGATGTTGTAGTTTTGTAAATAATCTAAAACTTTAGTTTTTTAAGCGGGAATATCGGCCTAATATTTACGGGACTTATTCTACGAACAAATTTCACACTTTCTAATTCTGTAAGTCATTTACCTTTCATATTATTACTAATACTTTTAATATTGTTTTTTTAATAACATTATGAAAATAGTAGATTTATAAAAAAACATTTGAATAATTCACAATGTCTTCTTTTCTTTTTATAAAACATCTATCGTCTATCTTCAAAAATAATATCGTAAAATTTTTATGCTAGAAACGTTGATCTTGTTGAAAAACGTTTAATATTAATAATCTTTATTTTATTTCTTTGGTATTTTTTAAATACGTGAATGAAATTCATCTTTAAAATGTTACTATCATCCTTAAAGTCTAGGTTGGAGGTTTAAAAGAAACCATCGGTTTCAGAAATCATTCACTAGGATCTAGTTTCATCAATTTACATGAAATTAACAAAAAAAAAAAAAAATTAAAGGGAAAATACAATTTCACAATACCATAACGACTATAGAATTTCCTTCATTAGGTTAATAAAATGTTTACTTTCTCTTGCCTATATGAATATATACGCCCGTAACAGACAGGTGGAGTGTCAAATTATTTACATTCAATCTGTTCATTGCAGGGCTAAAAAAAATACTTGTGTTTCTTATCACATGGTCACCCAATTAATAAATGACTGAAACATTTAAGAACAGAAGAGGTAGAGGTGTAGAAGACACTAATCAGAGATATCTCCTCTGAAAGTAATGAATTTCATTATACAGTTAGACCCTGTGGTGAATGAAGTGAAGGTGTCATTTGCAGAGTGAAAATATGTGCTTTTCAGAGGGCCTGGCATGCTGATAAGCATAATTTTTCACTCAGTGAGGAAGGCATTGGTAAACCACCTCACACCTCGTTTCACTTAGTAAAACCTCTACAGGTTCAAACCAGCCTTTTAGCTGTTGACCTAAACAACATATTAATAGCCTATATAGGAAGGAAAGTATTGTTTTCATGTCGATTTTTAGAAATCGAGTTTTCACCGGATCTACACGTTTTCAGACCCCCCTGAACCCAAAAAACATGTTTTTAGCGATTGGTCTGTGTGTGTGTGCGCGTGCGTGTGTGCGTGCGTGCGTGCGTGTGTGTGTGTGTGTGTGTGTGTGTGTGTATGAACAGAATATCTCAAGAACGGAACATTGTACGAACTTGAAACTTGAAACGTGTAGCAGCCAGTTATGAGGGCTCATTATTGTAAAGCATGATATATATTCTAAAATAAAAATAATTAAAAATTTTCAAAACTAAATGTAATTTAAGTTATTAAAATATTATTAAATTATTAAAAATAAATGTTATTTGTTATTCCAAATTTAAAATCTAATATTTATGTAAAATAAATTAAATAAATTTAATAATTTTTATAACAATGAAAAGTTTAAGAAGAATAAAAGAAAGAGTTAGTCGGGAGCTGGTAACCGATATAGGCAGTTGTGTGTTTTTATTTGCTCTAAATAATTAAGTAATTAGTTCAAAATACTGCACGCTACAAACGTAAGTTACATACCACTACCGGACCGGACACGAACATTTTCATCAAAAACGGTCAACCGGAAGTAGTAGTTTATTCGTATAATTTTTACTTTCTCTTGCCTATATGAATATATAGGAAGGAAAGTATTGTTTTCATGTCGATTTTTGGAAATCAAGTTTTCACCGGATCTATAAGTTTTCAGACCCCCTGGACCCAAAAAATATGTTTTTAGCGATTGGTCTGTGTGTGTGTGTGTGTGTGCGCGCGCGCGCGTGTGTGTGTTTGTGTGTGTGAACAGAATATCTCAAGAATGGAACATCGTACGAACTTGAAACTTAAGTTACATACCACTACCGGACCCGACACGAACATTTCAATCAAAATCGGTCAACTGGAAGTAGTAGTTTATTCGTGTAATTTTTCACTTTTTTGCGATTTTCTCAAAAACTGGTCCTATGATTTTTTTAAAAATCGCCTGGTGAGTCATTTTTTTATGCTCTACAAGATAGGGTAGGCGCCATGTTTGTTGAAATTCTTGGTGAGACTGTTTTTACGTAAAAACATAGTTTTTTTAAGATTACGGCTTTATTATGCGATTTAGCGCAAAACTTTATATAATAAAAGTTGTAGAGAATTAAAAATTCTACAACTTTTATTGCAAACATTTTTTTGTATAACGCTTAGTTTAGCAGTAATTAGCGAATTTCTGTGTTTTCTCACGAAAACGTGTGAAAAATCGATTTTTTTAAGATTTAGGCCTTAGTATGCATTTTATGACAAAAAAGTATATAATTAATTTTATAGTAAATTAAAAGATCTACAACTTTTATATAGAGATTTTTCTCTACAGAGCCTAGTTTAGCATGAAAGAGTGATTTTCTGTATATTTAAGCAAAACTGAGGTTAATTTTCCTTTTGTGTCTTTCACTCATGATTAAAATAAGGTTATGTTTTTGAGGTTAGTTTTTGTTTATTTCTAATATTTTATTAATAATGTTGCATTATATTGTTAATTATTTACATTGGCAAGAGAAAGTTGTGTGAGTGTTTCACACCAGATGTTTTCCTATATATTCATATAGGCAACAAAAAGTAAAAAAATCTGGTGTGAAACACTCACACAACTTTCTCTTGCCAATGTAAATAATAACCAATACATCCTATCATTAGTAATAAAACATTAGAAATAAACAATAAACAAACCTCAAAAAAACATAACCTTATTTTAATCATGAGTGAAAGACACAAAAGGAAAATCAACCTCAGTTTTGCTTAAATATACAGAAAATCACTCTTTCACGCTAAACTGGGCTCTGTAGAGAAAAATGCTTAAAATAAAAATTGTAGATCTTTTAATTTCCTATAAATTTTATTATATACACTTCTGTCGTAAAATGCATACTAAGGCCGAAATCTTAATAAAATCGATTTTTCACACGTTTTCGTGAGAAAAAAAACAGAAAATCGCTAATTACCGCTAAACTACAAAAAAATGTAAATAAAAAAATAAATAAAATAAAAATAAAAATAAAATAAAAATGTAAAATGTTATACAAAAAAATGTTCGCAATAAAAGTTGTAGAATTTTAAATTCTCTACAACTTTTATTATAAAAAGTTTTGCGCTATAATTCATATTAAAGTCGTAATCTTGATAAAACCATTTTTTTACGTGAAAACGGCCTCACCGAGAATTTTAGTGAACATGGCGCCTTCCCTATCTTGTAGAGAATAAAAAACTGAATAAACTAAGCGATTTTTAAAAAAATCGTAGCACCAGTTTTTGAGAAAATCGCAAAAAAGTGAAAAATGACACGAATAAACTACTACTTCCGTTGGACCGATTTTGATGAAAATGTTCGTGTCGGGTCTGGTAGTGGTATGTAACTTAAGTTTCAAGTTCGAACGATGTTCCGTTCTTGAGATATTTTGTATACAGACACACACACACACGCGCGCGCGCGCGCGCACGCACGCACACACGCACACACACACACACACACAGACCAATCGCTTAAAACATGTTTGTGTGGGTTCAGGGGGTCTGAAAACGTATAGATCCGGTGAAAACTCGATTTCTTAAAATCGACATGAAAACAATACTTTCCTTCCTATATATTCATATAGGCAAGAGAAAATAAAAAAAAACATAACGTAATTTCAATCATGGGTGAATGACGATAAATGACAATCAACCTCTGTTTCACGCTCAAAAGAATTCACGCTCAACTAAAGTTCTGTACAAAAAAAACGTGCTATAATTTTCATTATCTACACTTTTGACGTGAAATGGATACTAAGCCCGCAATCTTAAAAAATACCATTTTTAAAGATTTTCATGAAAAAGTTTTTCAATTTTGCTATAGTCCAGCCTCTCTTAGTTTGCTCCTAATGCAAACAAATAATGACAAAGTCACTGAGCATGCGCATTATATTAAAATGTGTCCTCGCTGATTAAAAAGTAACAACAAAATACTTTCAAAAGTATTCAAATAGAAAATACTTTTAAAATTATTTTTATAAATGAAATAGTTAGGCCTAAATCATATCATGACTGATGTTTTCAGTACTTTAAGTAGTTATAATTTAAAATATAGTTAACTTAATAGTAGGAGGAATAGGATAGTTGTAAAGTGGTGGAGTGTAGCGTGCACCCTACAGGGTAGTAGGTGGCTTTTGTTTGTTGACAGACACTAGGAGGAGGAGGAGGAGGAGGAGGAGCAAACTAACAACGGCTCAACTGAAGCTATAGTACATTGTTTACTTATGAATAAGCATAGGTTAGATTTTTCACAGTTTACATTGGCAAGAGAGAGTGCAGATTTTTTTAGCCATAACCTAAATGTATTATTTATTTATGGTATCAACAACGGTGTGTTTCAACTTTCAGGGTTATAGTTTTCTAAACTAAGGTTAAAACGTGCGTAGCCGGGGATCGAACCCGAGACCTTGTACTTTGCAGCATAGCACGTTAACCACTGGGCCATGGAGACGATCCCTATAATTACTTTCTCTTGCCTATATGAATATATAGGAAGGAAAGTATTGTTTTCATGTCGATTTTTCGAAATCGAGTTTTCACCGGATCTATACGTTTTCAGACCCCCTGAACCCTAAAAACATGTTTTTAGCGATTGGTCTGTGTCTGTGTGTGTGTGTGTGTGTGTACAGAATATCTCAAGAACGGAACATCATTCAAAATTGAAACTTGAAACTTAAGTTACATACCACTACCGGACCCGACACGAACATTTTCATCAAAATCGGTCAACCGGAAGTAGTAGTTTATTCGTATAATTTTTCACTTTTTTGTGATTTTCTCAAAAACTGGTCCTGCGATTTTTTTAAAAATCGTCTCATTTACTCAATTTTTACTTTCTCTTGCCTATATGAATATATAGGAAGGAAAGTATTGTTTTCATGTCGATTTTTCGAAATCGAGTTTTCACCGGATCTATAAGTTTTCAGACCCCCTGAACCCAAAAAACATGTTTTTAGCGATTGGTCTGTGTGTGTGTGTGTGTGTGTGTGTGTGTGTGTGCGTGCGCGCGCGCGCGCGCGCGCGCGTGTGTGTGTGTGTGTGTGTGTGTGTGTGTGTGTGTGTGAACAGAATATCTCAAGAACGGAACATGGTACGAACTTGAAACTTGAAACTTAAGTTACATACCACTACCGGACCCGACACGAACATTTTCATCAAAATCGGTCAACCGGAAGTAGTAGTTTATTCGTGTCATTTTTCACTTTTTTGCGATTTTCTCAAAAACTGGTCCTAAGATTTTTTTAAAAATCGCCTGGTTTACTAAATTTTTAATTCTCTACAAGATAGGGTAGGCGCCATGTTTGCTGAAATTCTGCGTGAGGCCGTTTTCTCGTAAAAACATTTTCTTTTTAAGATTGCGGCTTTAATATGCATTTTAGCGCAAAACGTTATATAATAAAAGTTGTAGAGAATTTAAAATTCTACAACTTTTATTTCAAACATTTTTTTGTATAACGCTTAGTTTAGCGGTAATTAGCGATTTTCTGATTTTTTTCTTACGAAAACGTGTGAAAAATTGATTTTTTAAAGATTTCGGCCTTAGAATGCATTTTACGACAAAAGTGTATATAATTAATTTTATAGGAAATTAAAAGATGTACAACTTTTATTTAAAGCATTTTTCTCTACAGAGCCTAGTTTAGAGAGAAAGAGTGATTTTCCGTATTTCTAAGCCAAACTGAGGTTGATTTTCATTTTGCGTCTTTCACTCATGATTAAAATTAGGTTATGTTTATTGAGGTTAGTTTTTTGTTTATTTCTAATGTTTTATTACTAATATTAGGTTTATTGTTAATTATTTCTATTGGCAAGAGAAAGTTGTTTGAGTGTTTCACACCAGATTTTTTATTCTCTAAAAGATAGGGTAGGCGCCATGTTTGCTGAAATTCTTGGTGAGGGTGTTTTTACGTAAAAAAAGTGTTTTTTTAAGATTACGGCTTTAATATTAATTTTAGAGAAAAAATGTATATAATAAAAGTTGTAGAGAATTTGAGAACCTACAACTTTTATTTCAAACATTTTTTTTTATAACGCTTAGTTTAGCGGTAATTAGCGATTTTCTGTTTGTTCTCTCACGAAAACGTGTGAAAAATCGATTTTTTTAAGATTTCGGCCTTAGTATGCACTTTACGACAAAAATGTATATAGGGGCCTAAAAAATTTATAGAAAATTAAGAGATGTACAACTTTTATTTTGAGAATTGTTCTCTACAGAGCCTAGTTTAGCGTGAAAGTGTGATTTTCCGTTTTTTTTTAAGCCAAACAGTTCGATTTTCATTATGCGTCATTCACTCATGATTAAAATAAGGTTATGTTTTTGAGGTTAGTTTTTGTTTATTTCTAATATTTTATTGATATTGTTAGGTTTATTATTTGCATTGGCAAGAGAAAGTTGTGTCAGTTTTTCACACCAGATTGTTTTTGTTGTAAAGTTTTATGGGCTAAATATTTATTAAGGTGAAGGTTGTAATTTAGTTGTTAGTGGGGGGGATAATATTTAGCATTTGTAGACACGTTGACAGTGTGAAAGAGTTCGTTTTAGGAAGGAGTGAGGGAGCGTGTTTAGTGATAAGAAGAGAGTAGAGTGGTATCAGTAATGAGTAGGGAGTCAGGTGCAGGTCGGTTCCCGCTGCCGTCGCGGCCGCCGCCGCCGCCGAGTGGTGGGGCAACCAAAACGGAGCAGAGCAAACTATTGATCGCTTCATCATAATGAGCGAGTACAGCATTGTAGTAAGTAACGCCGGTCGGCGATACACACACACATTGTCATACCAACAACACTTACTCGTTCATTTATTTATTACACTACCACCGTTTACAAATCAAATCGTCACATTATTTACACTCAATCTGTTGTTAGTTGGAGGGCTAAAATAAATAGTTCTGTATCTTATCATCACATGGTCACCCAATTAAATGAATGAGTGAATCATTTAATAAGAGAAGAGGTGTGGGGGTGTGTTAGGTGACACTAATCACAGTTATCTCCTCCTCTCATGAGTAATGAATTTCATTATAAGTTACAGTTGGACCCTGTGGTGGTGAATAAAGTGAAGGTGTCATTTGCTATATTACTATATATATATATTAATATTACTTATATAAATATAATAATGGACAGTAATATTAGCAGTGATAAATGTTTTTTTTTCTTTTTTGTAATCGCAATGTGTTCATTTGAAAACAATAAGCAACCCCATCACCCAATGGTTACCATCAAACTACACCCACAACCACTGTCTAGTATTCATTCAAATCCGTATAAAAGTAGTGACTACACCTTTACTAGGATTTCAACCAGGAACCTTTTTTAAATGTACTATACTTATCGTAGGTTACAATGTTAAAAGTGATTTCTTGATAGTTTATCCCTTTCTCTCTCTCTTCTTCTTCTTCTCCTTCTCCTTTTTCTTCTTCTTCTCCTCCTCTTTACGGGCGATGATAACCGTCTGGTTTTTCGCCCTAAAAAAAAAAAAAAAATCTTCTCCTCCTCGTCCTCCTCCTCCTCCTTCTTCTTCTTCTTCTTCTTCTCCTCCTCCTCCTTCTCCTTCATGTAGCATGTACAATAAATAGTAGACTGCAAACATTGTAGTCGAGCAATGAATAGGGTAGTGTTGTTATTACAAACACCGCTGTCATAACTCAATTAAGCGTCGGTGACTTATTAAAAGGGACCGACCATTTAGGCGTCAGTGACTTATCAAAAGGAGTCGACCATCGGCGAATTATGAAAAGTTGTCGACTATTGTGCATGTCGCCCATTCGGCAGTGTGACTGGCAGCCCACTTGCAACACGGAGAGAGAGAGTGAGATGTATTGATGATGAGAGTGGACAGAAATAGAAGAGCAGCGGCGCAGCCAGCCGTCGTTAGTGGTGCGCAGGGCTAACCGTGCAGCGTGCAGCTCTTTTCCCTGGGCGCTCGCGCTCACGCTCATTGGCGTTGCATTTCCTTGTTACCGTGACATGCAGCTGCAGCCTCTTCACTCTTCACCGCTCTCTACTCCCATTCCGATTTTGTGTTTCGATTGCGGCTCTCGATAGTCTTGATAGTTTCGATAGTCTCCGTCGCGACTTACCGATTCTTTGATCACAGTTCAAGCACCGCTTTCCAATTGTTCTCTGTTATCCTACATTTTTTGCATCGTGACTCGCGTCAAACATACCACGGCAATCAAATCGGACGGTCCTCTAAGGAGACACACCTTCAAAAAATAAAGAAAGAAAGTATAATTTACGCGCAATTAAAAGTTTTACCGTATCGCTGGTAGGCCAACCATTTTGGCCGTACTAATAGAGCATAAATTTATATTCACAAATGATTAATTTCTTCTTTTTTTTATTCCTAATTTGTGTACGTTACAATCTGTTCGATTCAGAACAATAAGCAGCCCGATGACCCAATGATATGAGGATGATGTGTATAAAGAGTAAATGAGGTGGTGTAGTCTTCTACAGGCACACACACACTCACTGAGTATGGTTACCATCAAAGTACACACTGGTAACCACTGTCTACCATTCAAATCCGTATAAAAGTAACTACCTCTACTAGGATTTGAACCAGGAACCTTCGTCATCGAAATTGATTTATCAGCTGTTAAACCGCTGATTTTGGCGACGACTTTACCTCTAGACCAACCCGGTGGGTTATACAAATGATTAAAGTAGAAAAAACCAAAAAGAAACTTTCTCTTGTCTATATAAATAAATAGGAATGAAAGTATTGTTTTCATGTCGATTGTAACAAATACAGTACATCCTTCACCCGAATATACACGTAAACAGACCCCCTCACACCCACACAACATTGTTTTTAGCCATTGGTCTGTGTGTGTGTGTGTGTGCGCGCGCGTGCGTGCGAGCGAGTGAGTGAACAGAATATCTCAAGAACGGAACATCGTACGAACTTGAAACTTGAAACTTAAGTTACATACCACTACCGGACCCGACACGAACATTTTCATCAAAATCGGTCAACCGGAAGTAGTAGTTTATTCGTGTAATTTTTCACTTTTTTGTGATTTTCTCAAAAACTGGTCCTACGATTTTTTTAAAAATCGCCTTATTTACTTAATTTTTTATGCTCTACAAGGTAGGGTAGGTGCCATGTTTGCTGAAATTCTTGGTCAGACTGTTTTCACTTAAAACAATTGTTTTTTTAAGATTGCGGCTTTAATATACATTTTAGCGCAAAAATATATATAATAAAAGTTGTAGAAAATTGAAAATCCTACAACTTTTATTTCAAACATTTTTTTGTATAACGCTTAGTTTAGCGGTAATTAGCGATTTTCTGTTTTTTTTCTCACGAAAACGTGTGAAAAATCGATTTTTTAGAGATTTCGGCTTTAGTACGCATTTTACGACAAAAGTGTCTATAATAAATTTTATAAGAAATAAAAAGATCTACAACTTTTATTCAAAGCATTTTTCTCTACAGAGCCTAGTTTAGCGTCAAATACTGATTTTCCGTATTTGTAAGCCAAACTGAGTTCGATTTTCATTTTGCGTCTTTCACTCATGATTAAAATAAGGTTATGTTTTTGCGTTTAGTTTTGTTGTTTATTACTAATGTTAGGTTATATTGTTCATTATTTGAATTGTCAAGAGAAAGTTGTGTGAGTGTTTCGCACCATATTTTTAAATTAAAATTAACCCTTTCAATCCCAAATTTGTTAACTATTTTTTAAATACGTGTACGTGTACATTGGTTCATACATTTCACTGACATTAAATCACTTTTAGACCCACCTTGCCTTTTTGATGGCCTGACAAAAAAGTGTGACACATAGGCGTACGTCACTTTGGGACTTCATAAATCAAAGTTCCCAACAATATGAATAAGTAAAAATCATGTTCACGCTTCCTAAACAATATTCTCTTAACTTAGATTTGTAGCAAAAGAACTAAATATGATTTTAATATCAAAGAATTATTTGAGACTTTTAAAATTTTACAATTCAAAAATTCTTGTAAAATGGATAAATAAAATCACTATTTACAGTCTAAAATATATACTTGTATGCACATTCAACATACTCGAAGAAATGCTACTTTATTTTAGTAAATTAACACGAATATTAAAAACTGAAATTAACTTTAAAAAGAAAGTAATGGTCGCCTGTGTGGCGTAGTGGTCACCATCTTACACTGCAAAGCGGAGGTCTCAGGTTCGACTGCTGGCTAGGGTACAGAAAATTATTACACTTGATAACCAGGGCTCTTTAATACAAAGTAGTCGCTGCTAACAATTAAAATTTGTATGTCACTCCAATGTGACTTGTATGCCACCGCCACCGCCACCGCCGCCGCACTATATTAGAAATGGTTAAATGGAATGGATACTGTGTATTGGCATACTGTTACATGAAATTGATGATTTATTTACTCTTAACCAATCTGAAAGACTAAAGACTTATCCTGTCCAATCAGCCTACCTGCCTATCTGTGGTCACCGTCGTCACACGCCCAATTAGCAGTCATCTGTACGCACTACGCACACCACCTCCCACTCCCCCTCTTTGGCTCTCTCTCTCTCTCTCTCTCTCTCGATACTACTGTATATCCGCTGCTGTGGCCTAATACCAAAACACAAATACGTAGTACGACAGTAGATATACATTTGTTTTAGTAACTAACTGTTAAAATATAGCTATTGTGTACATTTTATTGAAGAATTCAAACAGAAATCATATAAGTTACTGTCTGACAAGTTCTACTAAGTAGGATTGCCTCCCTCCCTCCCTTCCGCACTTTATCAGAGCCACCTCGCATTACGCACCGTCCCAAAAACATTAGCTCGGACAGTCAGCCTACTATACTAGTACAGCTCATTACTTTATATTCATACTTCTTACTATTACTTCTTTATTATTTATCATTATTTGCAATTATTTTAATACTTTTGAAAGTATTTTGTTGTTACTTTTTAATCAGAGTGTACATATTTTGATACAATGCGCATGCTCAGTGACTTGGTCATTATTTGTTTACATTAGGAGCAAACTAAGAGAGAGCCTGGACTGTATATGGTGGGTGTTGAGTGTATTTGTTGTGATGGAGATGAACACAACAATACTTTCCTTCCTATACACTGTATATATTCATATAGCTGGCAAGAGAAAGTAAAAAATCTGGTGTGAAACACTCACACAACTTTCTCTTGCCAATGCAAAAATTTACAATAAACCTAACATTATTAATAAAACATTAGAAATAAACAAAAAACTAACTTAAATAACATAACCTAATTTTAAAAATCTGGTGTGAAACACTCACACAACTTTCTCTTGCCAATGCAAATGATTAATAATAAACCTAACATTATTAATAAAATATTAGAAATAAACAAAAACTAACCTCAAAAACATAACTTTATTTTAATCACGAGTGAATGACGCAAAATGACAATCGAACTCAGTTTGGCTTAAAAATACGGAAAATCACGCTTTCACGCTAAACTAGGGTCTGTAGAGAAAAATGCTCTAAACAAAAGTTGTAGATCTTTTAATTTTCTATAACTTTTATTATATACACTTTTGTCGTAAAATGCATACTAAGACCGAAATGTTAAAAAAATCGATTTTTCTCACGTTTTCGTGAGAAAAAAACAGAAAATCGCAAATTACCGCTAAACTAAGCGTTATACAAAAAAATGTTTGAAACAAAAGTTGTAGGTTTTTAAATTCTCTACAACTTTTATTATATAAGTTTTTGCGCTGAAATTTATATTAAAGCCGTAATCTTAAAAAAACAACGTTTTTACGTGAAAACAGCCTCACCGAGAATTTCAGCAAACATGGCGCCTACCCTATCTTGTAGAGAATAAAAAATTGAGTAAAATAGGCGATTTTAAAAAAAATCGTAGGACCAGTTTTTGAGAAAATAGCAAAAAACTGAAAAATTATACGAATAAACTACTACTTCCGGTTGACCGATTTTGATGAAAATGTTCGTGTCGCGTCCGGTAGTGGTATGTAACTTAAGTTTCAAGTTTCAAGTTCGTACGATGTTCCGTTCTTGAGATATTCTGTTCACACACACACACACACACAGACACACACACACACAGACACACAGACACACACACAGACCAATCGCTAAAAACATGTTTTTTGGGTTCAGGGGGTCTGAAAACGTATAGATCCGGTGAAAACTCGATTTCGAAAAATCGACATGAAAACAATACTTTCCTTCCTATATATTCATATAGGCAAGAGAAAGTAAAAATGAGTGAAAGACGCAAAATGAAAATCAACCTGAGTTTAGCTTAAAAATACGGAAAATCACTCTTTCACGCTAAACTAGGCTCTGTAGTGAAAAATGCTTTAAATAAAAGTTGTAGATCATTTTATTTCCTATAAAATTTATTATATACACTTTTGTCGTAAAATGCATACCAAGGCCGAAATCATACAAAAATCAATTTTTCACACGTTTTCGTGAGAAAAAAAATCAGAAAATCGCTAATTACTGCTAAACTAAGCGTTATACAAAAAAATGTTTAAAATAAAAGTTGTAGAATTTTAAATTCTCTACATTTTTTATTATATAAATTTTTGCGCTATAATACATATTAAAGCCGTAATCTTAAAAATAACATTTTTTTTACGTAAAAACACCCTCACCAAGAATTTCAGCAAACATGGCGGCTACCCTATCTTGTAGAGAATAAAAAATTGAGTAAATGAGGCGATTTAAAAAAAATCGTAAGACCAGTTTTTGAGAAAATCACAAAAAATTGAAAAATTATACGAATAAACTACTACTTCCGGTTGACCGATTTTGATGAAAATGTTCGTGTCGGGTCCGGTAGTGGTATTTAACTTAAGTTTCAAGTTTCAAGTTCGTACGATGTTCCGTTCTTGAGATATTCTGTTTACACACACAGACCAATCGCTAAAAACATGTTTGTGTGGGTTCAGGAGGTCTGAAAACGTGTAGATCCGGTGAAAACTCGATTTCTTAAAATCGATATGAAAACAATACTTTCCTTCCTATATATTCATATAGGCAAGAGAAAGTAAAAACCATGTGAGGGGCAATTTGGCTCCGTATTGTCTGTCGCACTATTTAAAACGAATGTGGTTTGTTTTTCAGGATGCGAGAGTACGTAGAGGAGAACGAGAAAAACGACCCACTGATCCATGCACCGGATAAGAAGAACAATCCATGGGCAGAGAAAGGCAAATGTGTCATCATGTAGAAAGAGAACGACGTGCGACTGGAGATCACTGCTCCTCTTCATCACCCTCATCATCCTCATCAACGTGATCACCATCTTCTTCAATCGACCGACCACCTCACCCTCCCATCTGGCTCTCCTATTGGCCAACGTATCATCCTCATCAACCCACCAACAGTTACCCGTCTTCATTTAGTAGCCACATCTCATCATCACCAAGGACATTTTGTTCAGTGATCAAACGATGGCATCAACAACTAGTCAAGTTTTTATTTGTGTAAATTATTTTTAACTAACGTACAATGGGTGTTTTATTAAGGATGCAACCCTCATTATAACGAGATAAAAGTAATACATCCGTAAATTTTCTATTTGCCCATAACAGACAGACAGGTGGAGTGTCAAATTATTTACACTCAATCTGTTGTTAGTTGCAAGGCTGAAATAAATAGTTGTGTTTCTTATCATCACATGGTCACCCAATTAAATGAGTGAATCATTTAATAAGAGAAGAGGTGTGGGGGTGTGTTAGGTGACACTAATCACAGTTATCTCCTCCTCTCATGAGTAATGAATTTCATTATACATCCAGACCTTGTGGTGAATGAAATGTAGGTGTCATTTGCAGAGTGGAAAATATGTGCTTTTCAGATTGCTCGGCATGCTGATAAGAGTTCGTTTTCACTCAGTGAGTGTTGGCAATGGTAAACCACTTCACTTTTTATTGTACTTAGTAAAACCTCTACAGGTTCAAACCAGCCTACAGGCTGATCACCTAAACAACAACAAATTTTCTCTCCCCCAATCGGTATGTACTCAAGGCCAACTACGTAGCACAGTTAAAATGTTCCAGTCAACCATTAGTGTGGTGACAGCAGTCATTTCGTTATATTGTGTTACCAATGGTTTTTTACAAGCAACAACGCGTGTTTATTGTAGAGACTTACATAGCGAGTAAATCTAACAAATGTGTACAAGATAAGTTTCAGTTGAAATTTCTCCAATCTTATCTAAATTAATCTAAAAGAAAAGAAATTTCAAGTGAAACTTATCTTGCACACATTTGTTAGATTTACTCGCTATGTAAGTCTCTACAATAAACACACGTTGTACCTTGTAAAAAACCGTTGGTGACACAATATAATGAAACGACTTGTGTCACCAGACTAATGGTTGAGTGGAACATTTTAACTGTGCTAAGTAGTTGGCCTTGAGTACATACCGATTGGGGGACAGAAAATTTACCCATGTATTACTTCTATCTTCTTATAATCAGGGTTGTGTCCTCAATAAAACACCCGTTAGTTTCTGTTAAATTACATTACATATTTTTAGGTATAAAATGAAAATTAATATCAGATCCGTGCTTGAAGAAACAAAGCACCGATCCAAAATATCATTTTGGTCTGACAGACAGAAAACTTTTCTCATCTGTCAAGTCATGCTTTAAAATACTTTATCTGATTTATGATTATCTTATCGTCTTATATGTATTTTTTTTGTGTGTGTGTGTCTGAAAAGAGGAGTGTATGTGTGGGTGTGTGTGCAAATGTTAGATGTTTATTGTTTCGTGCATATACCACTAAATTGGGTGTGGGTTTTTTTTTTAAGTCTACCCTCCATACCAATTTAATGATATACAATCGACTAGAAATATTTTACAATTAACATTATCAAATGATCATGCATTTTTTCTTATTACAGTTAGAATTATAATAATTATAATATAATATATTAAATTATAATATAATTATAATAAATAATAATATTTAAAAAAAAAGATGCGTCAATTGCATCGCTCAAGTCGAACAGACTTGAAATGTGATGGGGTCGTCTGATTGGACGACACCGCAAAAAGTGGCTCTATTATTTTAGAGTATAATATGCAGAACAACACTATTCTATTATATTATGACGACTATCGACGTTTAAAGAAAAAGAAAATGTCATATTATATTAAATCACCAAAGAATTACATAACGTCAACGGTAAATACATTAAAAATAAAAACAATTGCCATTTATTATGATAAAAAATAAATGAAATATAATCATTAGAGATGATACTACAGTTGTGACAACAGAAAACAGTACTTATAGATAGGTAATGACGTGTCTACTTAATGTTATTTGAAATTGTTACTTTTAGCTAATTTATTATTAATTATACTAAATATAAAAACAAAACATAAATAACACAGTTATGTATGTATAAAATATAATATAATCTATCAATAAATTATTTATTAAAAAAATTATTAATGTATCAAATATTTATTCATTGCCTCCGTTCTGAGTGATCAGGTAGGCTTATGTACTGTCACTTCATCACAAGACTACATCAGACATTGTTCGCGTAAGGGTAAGCGGAGAGTGGTCGCTGGTCGCTTATATTTTGAATCCAAACGTCTCACAGTAAATGCTGGTGGAGAAACCTGCGCACTGGTCATCTGCGCATATCACCTCACTGGTTTGTTTCCAATAAACCTGCCTGCTGCTTGTTGGCAGGTTGCTAAATGTACTTAGCATCGTATAATGCATAATAACAAATTGTTAATCAATTGTAATAGGATAGGTTTATAAAAATAACTTTAAAAGATTACTAGTGGCCAAACAATGCTTTGTAATATTGAACATCGGTAGTCAAAAGTACAGTACTTGAATCAAATGTTAACAGCTAATGGGAAAAAGTGTCAGTACTTGCTGTTTAAAAATAAACATAATGTTAAAGAAAGTAGAGAAGCGGATGTATTTATTCATAATAATAGTTTAGAGCATGTAGAAACAGTGAAGTTCCCCTAAGAGTATCTCTAGATAGATCTTTCTCTTGGCACTTCTATACCAATCAAGTTTCTAGTAAAATGTCATCTGGGGTATTTGCACTGAAACAAATTGCCAGATTAAATGATAAAAAATTACTAATGCCAGCTTATCATGGCCTCATTCTGTCTCATATCCCTTAAGGTATCTTAGTATGGGGTAATATGAATAGGGGGGTTTTTAAAATTCAAAAGAAAGCTATTAGGTGTATGGGGTGGGAACTATAACCAGCTCCTCATCCACACCACTATTTAAGGAGCTTACAATTGCTTATGTATTTCAGGTGTTATAACTGACATGTCCTATACTCCTCCTGGAGTTTCCTGGATGAAAAAACCATGTCTGAAATACGGCTGCCAGATAGATCCACCAGAAGGTGATCGTTTTTTAAAAATTTCATCCAGGAGTCTGAAAAGACTTGAGTAGAGGACCTGTTACAATAAGTGGAAAAATGAATGCTGTGAATTTATCACTTACCTATTAAATAATTTCTTTATTGCTACTACCTAACTTTAAAAATTATCTCATCTGATGCAAGTTTTTCCAACATGTAACATTTAGTATTTATTTGTAACTTATTTTTAACAAGTAATAACAAATGACAATCAAAATAAAAACAAAAGAACATCGGTTTTAAATATAATTTTAATTAAATCTGACTCGCTTTTTAAAAAAATGAAATTTAGATTTTTTTTTTTTTTTTTTAATTCCAAATGTGTGTACATTGCAATCTGTTCAATTGAGAACAATAAGCAATGAGATGACCCAATCAGATGAGGATGATGTGTATGACGTGTAAATGAGACTGTGTAGTCTTATACAGACCCAGGTCGACCACTTCTGAGAGAGTATGGTTAATTGAACCCCAACCATCAAAGTACACCGGCAACCACTGTCTAGTATTCAAATCCGTATAAAAGTAACTACGTTTACTGGGATTTGAACCAGGAACGTTCGTCTCCGAAAATCAGCTGTTAAACAGCTGATTTTGACGACGACCTTACCTCTAGACCAACCCGGTGGGTTAAGAATATTTTATATATTATTTAGTTGTTATTAAAGTCTATCTCAGCTATTATTGAATAAATATTTAACAGTTTACTGGTTTATTCTATTCATATCATTTCTGAAGTCCGTCGCTTGCCTTAAAAGTTTCGTTCCAATGTTCCAAGTTAATAAGGAGTTATTAATTGAGCAGATATGAAGACGCCCTTATCTTAAATATAGTGTCATAAAAGTTTATTTATTACCGTCGTCATTAATACAGCTTTTACAATAAGCAGAATGATACAGAGACTATTATCAACATCGCTGTTTCTTTGTTATCAATCGCTCCCATCTCACCGTTGTCAACTCCCTCCGCCAAAACTAACTCTTACGCCATAAATATCTTTTTACTATCCCTAACACAATTAATTAATAACGGTAGTCGATACTCAAAATGGAGTCTTAGTGTATCCACCCTCATTAACTCTACACCGGATTGTAAATGTAAAATGTAATTTGGCCTGTTTTTTGGCAACCTGAATAATTTTCACTTTCCCTTTTGCCTATATGACTATAGCATATAGAAAGGAAAGTATTGTTTTCATGTCGATTTTAACAAATACACTCTTCACTCGAATGTACACCTAAACAGACCCCCTCAACCCACACAACAACATGTTTTAGCAATTGGTCTGTCTGTGTGTGTGTGTATACAGAATATCTCAAGAACGGAACATCGTACGAACTTAAAACTTGAAACAACTTAAGTTACATACCACTACCGGACCCGATATGAACATTTTCATCAAAAACGGTTTACCAGAAGTAGAAGTTTATTCATGTAATTTTTCACTTTTTTGCGATTTTCTCAAAAACTGGTCCTATGATTTTTTTGAAAATCGCCTGGTTTACTAAATTTACTAGATACATTTTTGCGCTGAAATGCATATTAAAAGTAGTAATCTTAAAAAACAATTTTTTTACCAGAAAACAGCCTTACCAAGAATTTCAGCAGACATGGCGCCTACCCTATCTTGTAGAACATACAAAATTTACTAAATAAGGCAATTTTTAAAAAAATCGTACGACCAGTTTTTGAGAAAGTCTCAAAAAAGTGAAAAATTACACGAATAAACTACTACTTTCAATTGACCGATTTTGATAAAAATGTTCGTGTTGGGTCCAGTAGTGGTATGTAACTTAAGTTTCAAGTTTCAAGTTCGTACGATATTCCATTCTTGAGATATTTTGTTCACACCCACAAAGACAAATCGATAAAAAAATGTTTTTTTGGATTCAGGGGGTCTAAAAACGTGAAGATCCGGTGAAAACTCGATTTGTTAAAATCAACGTGAAAACAATACTTTCCTTCCTATATATTCATATAAGCAAGAGAAAGTAAAAAAGTGAAAAATTGTACAAATAAACTGCTTCTTTCGACGACCGATTCGTACAAAAATGTACATGTCAAGGACAAGAGAAGGTAAAAATTAAATACAAAATTATTCAAACATAAAACAAATTTAAAGTATTAGCTGAAAAGAATAGGTTAATGGGTATAATTATTGCAATTGTTGGAATAAGAAAATCAATTAACACATCTATATCTATACTGTAGGTGAAATATTTCATTGTCATTTAAATTAGACCACATGAGATGGTTGTATGATTTTAAGTGAGACTACACTATGCGTCGTCACATCATTTCGACCATGAAGGTGGATGGAGCATTTCATCACACATCTATCTATAATTACATTAATGTACGAGGGGTTAAGTCAATTGTAATTAGCAATGTAGTTATAAAATTGTATTGTAATCAAATAAGAAACTTACAAGTACATCATTTTTCCCTTGACATAGTCCCCTTGTTTTTCAACGCACTTGGTCCATCATGATGCCCTCATAAAAGAAGGTTTTTGGTTGAGATGCGAGCCACGAATGCCTCTTTGAGTGGACCAAACAAGTGATAATCAGAAGGAGCAAGATTAAATAAATAAAATAAAATTAAATAAATTTGTTTTTGAAATGAGCGTGCACAAAAAACACACTTTGTCTTTTTATAATATTAGTATAGATTTAAAACACAAACGATAGACATAAATAAAATCACATATCTTTCATGACAATTTATTTTAAAAATCGCGTACAAAAATTCAACTTAGATGATAAAAATTATTTATATATCACAAAGTGACTCTATTTCCCAAGTATTTATTGACGGCAGCATACAGGCTACGAGCTCTGTCCAATTCTTCATTTCTGAAACATAAAACAGTCAATTTCATTCGATTATCTACCAAACTAGTCACTGTCCAACAGACACTTGCTTTGCTATGAGTAGCGCATCCATTTTTACTTTCTCTTGCCTATATGAATATATAGGAAAGAAAGTATTGTTTGTATGTTGATTTTAACAAATTGAATTTTCACCAGATCTACACGTTTCCAGACCCCCTGAACCCAAAAAACATGTTTTTAGCAATTGGTCTGTGTGTGTGTGTGTGTGAACAGAATATCTCAAGACTGGAACATCGTACGAACTTGAAACGTAAGTTACATACCACTATTGGGCCCGGTTGTTACACGGGCGCAGCTATAACACATCTTCATTAAAGCATTTTGAAATTTATTAACATTTAAGGAAATGTCGTTATCTGGCGTGGTAACAGTAGCAAGTATGTGTACGAAAAATTTGATACATTTTAATTACTATTATAGTGTAGTGTATTATAGTGTGTGTGTGACTGGAACCTGGATCTAGGCACACGCTCAAATTTACACACATTATCATCAGACTAAATAAATCCTTTGCTGGCACATGATCCGCTAGTTCCGGGGCTACTAGAAATAGTTGTTTCTCTTCTCTTATCACATGATCACCCAATCAGTGTGTGGGTCCAAGCTCTGTGTAGTTACGGGTTGAGGTATAATGAATGAGTGACGCATGCTGGGAGAACTATCCTTCTATTATTCTTGATACAAAACATTCTTTTTCAAACTTTCCCTATTTAACATATTTGTTCGTATTTATTACGAGGGTCATTCGTAAAGTAAGGTCCTTTTTTGTATAAAAAATTAACCACAACAGATTAGATAAAAAACCTTGTTTTTTTATTTAATTCCTGATGTCTTAATCTATTTTTCTACATAGTTTCTATTTCTTTTTAAACATTTATCATAACGTTCTACAAGCTTTTGAATACCAGTGTCGTAGAACTCTGCCGCCTGCGAATATAACCAGTCATGAACAGCTTCTTTCACCTTGTCATCAGAGTTGAAGTGCTTACCGCCGAGAAACTCCTTCAGGTAGCAAAACAAGTGAAAGTCGCTTGGCGCCAAGTCGTGAATCGCTGATTTTCCCGAATCTTTTCTTCAATGGCTTTGACCAAATCTTCTGTGATCACTGATGGTCGGCCAGATCGCGGTTCATCATGGACATTGTCCCTTCCCTCCTTGAAAGCTCTCACCCACTTGCGCACTTTACTGTCACTCATTGCATTAGGGCCATACACTTCACTTATTTGTCGATGAATATCTACTGCACAAACGTTCCTTGCTGTCAAAAAACGAATCACTGACCATATTTCGCAGTCGGCGGGATGATCAATTGTCTTAAACATCTTAAAACAGCACACAACAAAGCTACTACTGCAAATGGCGTCGTTTCGTTCGCAAGGCATGCTAAGAGTCGTTGCGCAAGCGCATTGCGCTGTTCGCTTGCCGTGTGCCTAGTTACCGCGATTTGGACCTTACTTTACGAATGACCCTCGTACATTTATTTATTTACATATTTTGATATGAATTGGAAAGTTAAATATTATGAATCGGACCAAGTTAATAAACCGGTAGGTATTTGTTGTTAAATTAATGCGCTGGATGATAAGAATATGCTGTTAGTCTAGTTAGTAGATGCTACCACTACAAATGCCATGAGCTGTGACTGACACTACTAACACTCATTCATTCTCCTGCTACTGCTATAACAACGCACTCACTGCATTCCACAACAACTACACGCAGCTGCAACTCAAGCAATACACGAATGAAGCATTTAGCAACAGAACAAGTGCAAGAGTAAAAGAAACTACGTATACTATTTGTAAAAGGTGATGAGCCCCCCACCCACCCACTTATAGCTAGCCAATACTTGCTCCTCTTCTAGCTCTGTTAAATATTTGGTATTTCAATAAAAATTATAACGTATAAACATAGAATCAGGTGATTATATAATAAAGTATTGAATGTTAACATGTGCTCTATAATCCATGTGTTCAGTACGGGATGCAAGACGAGAGTGAACTATTGCGAATAACTTACGAGGGGGTACCCAAAAATATCCGGAATAGCTCTGCTGTGGGCGGAGCTTGTGCAGTACAAATTCCCGCCACTAGGCTGCTTGTAGCGCTACTCATTGCCAGTTCAATGCCATTTTGTTCGTTGATCTAGCTTGTTTTGTTCTCGTGCAGTGATTGTTCTCGCTAGTGCTGTTTTGTGCTCGTGTCGTTTTTCATGATGGCAAGTTTTAATGAACAACGTGCGGCTGTGAAATTTTGCTTCTTGCTCGGTAAAAACGCCGCGGAAACAGTTGTAATGTTGAACACAGCTTACAAAGACGACGCTATTGGAAAAACCCAAGTGTACGAGTGGTTTTTGCGCTTTAAAAATGGGGACATGTCGATTGAGAACAAACCTCGTTCTGGACGACCGTCGACTTCCCGAACAGACGAAAATGTTGTGAAAGTGAAAGAAATTGTACGAACAGACCGACGACAGACCATTGACCAAATATCACAGGTTAGTGGGTTATCTTGGAGCTCAGTCCAACGCATTTTAACAGAAGACTTGACAATGAAAAGAGTCGCTGCCAAGTTTGTGCCTCGGGTTCTGACAAGACACTCAAAAGGAACGTCGAATTGAAACGTGTAGTGATTTGAAACAACAGCTTGAAACTGATCCAGATTTCATGTCAAAGATCATTACGGGTGACGAGTCTTGGTGCTATGGGTACGACCCAGAAACCAAACAACAATCCAGTCAATGGAAGACTTCATTATCACCCCGACCAAAAAAAAGTCGTCAAGTCAGATCGAACATCAAAACAATGCTGATTTGTTTTTTTGATGTGAGGGGAATTGTCCATTCAGAGTTTGTTCCACCAGGCCAGACGGTAAATCAAGCTTTTTATCTTGAAGTGTTAAGAAGACTGCGAAACAGCATTAGTCGTAAAAGACCTAATTTGTGGCAGACAGGGGACTGGTTTTTCCACCACGACAACGCGCCTGCACACATGGCAATCTCGGTTACCCAGTTTTTGGCGAAAAACGGCATGGTTTTGCTACCACACGCACCGTACTCACCCGATCTGGCTCCGTGTGATTTTTTCTTGTTCCCACGCATGAAAAGGGGCATGAAAGGTCTCCGATTTAACAACGTTGATGATGTCAAGAAAAAAACGACGGATGAGCTGGCAGCCATCACTGAAGAGGAGTACAAAAAATATTTTGAACAGTGGAAGCACCGGTGGGACAAATGTATTAGTTGTAATGGAGAGTATTTTGAAGGGGATAAGGTTCTTTTGTAAAAAAATTAAAAATAAATAGTTTTAAAAAATAATTCCGGTTTCTTTTGGGTACCCCCTCGTATACACATGCGCACGTAATGTTTGTCAGGTACAATCTGACAATGCTAGCATACATTGTGATTGGTCTAAACGTGTGTTCTTACAACCGTGAAAAGTATATTGGTGACAGACACAGTTATCAGTGGCATTCATGAAGTGAAACAACAAGGTTGTATCACTTACTAACCAACGTTTCAGCTGTTGACCTAAACAACAACAAATTTATTCTATTTTATATAATAAATTTCACTAACCTTCTTTTTAAACTGCGTCAACTTTTATCTTTACGTACACGTGTTTTGGTGGATCCACCATCATCAAAGTAAATAACATAATTGAAACTAAAAACTTCTTCTATTTATTTAAAATCTACAGATGATGATACATCTTCAGTGATTTGTATGAAACTGACTTAAAATTAATTTCCTCTAATTTTTCCCTTCCTTTAGGGATGATGAAGTGATATTGACTGGTGCTGTTATCTATAGTAAATATGAGCTGGGAAAAATTAGAGGAAATTAATTTTAAGTCAGTTTTATACAAATCACTGAAGATGTATAATCTTCTGTTGTTGTTGTTTAGGTGATCAGCCTGGTTGGCTGGTTTCAACGTGTAGAGGTTTTACTAAGTAAAACGAGGAGTGAGGTGGTTTACCATTGCCACAACTCACTCAGTGAAAAAGTACGCTTATCACCATGCCAGGCTCACTCTGCAAATGACGCCTTCACTTCATTCACCACAAGGTCTGGCTGCATAATAAAATTCATTACTTTGAGAGGAGATAACTGTGATTAGTGTCACCCAACACACCACTACCTCTTCTCTTATTAAATGATTCACTCATTTAATTGGGTGACCATGTCATAAGAAACACAACTTATTCATTTTAGCCCTGCAACAAACAGATTGAGTGTAAATAATCTGACACTCTTCCTGTCTGTTATGAGCAGATCATCTTTTATAGATTTTAAATAAATTAAAAATTTATTAGTTTCAATAATATGTTATTTACTGTGATGATGGTGGATCCACCGAAACACTTGTAAGTAAAGATAAAAGTTGACGCAGTTTAAAAAAACGGTCAGTGAAATTCATTATATAAAATAGAATAACTTTCAAACTGCAGGATGCATTATAAAGATTTATTTTTGAGCAAATGTTGTTGTTTAGGTCATCAGCTAAAAGGCTGGTTTGAACCCATAGAGGTTTTACCAAGTAAAACGAGGAGTGAGGTGGTTTACCATTGCCACAACTCACCGAGTGGAAAAGCATGCTTATCAGGAAGCCGGGCCCTCTGAAAAGCACATATTTTCCACTCTGCAAATGACAACTTCACTTCATTCACCACAGGGTCCAACTGTATTGTGATTAGTGTCACAGTACACCTAAACCTCTTCTCTTCTTAAATGATTCAGTCATTTAATTGGGTGACCATGTGATAAGAAACACAACTATTTATTTTAGCCCTGCAACTAACAGATTGAGAGTAAATAATTTCACACTCCTTCTGTCAGTTATGGGCATTTTTGAGCGAATAAATTGGTAGATAAGTAAAGGAAATGCTAGCTAGATACCTGATGGCGTTGATCTCTTCATCTTTAGTTTGTAACTTTGAAGTGAGTGAATCAATCTGTTTGCTCAATTCCGACTTGAGCCGCTCCAATTCACCGTTTAGGTGGAGCACCTGTTGGTGGGTGGCATGCAGTTCACTCTTGTACCTGGCGCACTCTTGCTCCAACATGTCTTTGCTTATGCCCATCTCACACGCCTCACGCTTTGCTTGTTTCACCGACATCTTCTCTTCCGATAACTCCTGCAAAATCACACACCTTTCAAATAAAACGCTATCGCTCATATTTTTTGTTTGTTTGTGTCCAGGAGACTCCATTACATTATATTATACTATACTATACTATAGTACAGTGGTTCCTAACCTGGGGGCGATTGCCCCCTGGTGGGCGATTTGGGTTCGCAGGGGGGTGATGAGTATTCAAAGACAAAAAAATAAAACTGTACTACAGGGTAGAATCTTTACTGTCGCGGATACATGTTTTTTTTTTACAAACAAATAAACTAAACTCTTTGTTGACATTTTTTATGGTCGAGCTCCTACACATGAGATGAAGAATTCTGGACACAACTGCTTCGGTTGATTATTTGTTGTGAACAATAATAAATCTTTTTTTACAGAATAACATACTTTATTATTTATCAACAAATTACTTTAAATTAAATTAGGTATACGATGCTAAGAGAAGGGGCGATAGGTGTAAGTCATCCTTCACAAAGGGGAAGGGGCGATGCCCCATAAAAGGTTGGGAACCACTGCTATAGTATATAGTAGCCTATAGTATTTCAGGTGTTATAACTGACGACATGTCCTATACTATACTATACTATACTATAATACTAAGTAATACTATATACTATACTATACTGAGTTCTGACTTGAGCCGCTCCAGTTCACTGTTTAATATGTGACTCAAGTCAGAACTCAGTATAGTATAGTATATAGTATTACTTAGTATTACAGTATAGTATAGTATAGTATAGTATAGGACATGTCGTCAGTTATAACACCTGAAATACATACCCTATAAGAAACACACAATGTATCACTACTATCAACAAAGGAATTCTTGTACGCTATTAAAAGTTTCACCGACCAAGTAACCAAGTACGAATAGAATATTAACCAATAAACAATTAAATAATAATTCGATAGTAGCTGAGATACACTTTATTAAATACATTTAATAATAACAACTAAATAATATCTAAAATATTCTTAATATAATTTTTTCAAAAAAACCAGTCAGATTTAATTAAAATTTTATTTAAAACCGATGTTCTTTTGTTTTTATTTTGATTGTAATTTGTTCTGTGTTAAATAAGTAACAAATAAATACTAAATGTTACATGTTGGAAAACCTTTTATCAGATGAGATAATTTTTGAAGTTAGGTGGTAGCAATAAAGAAATTATTTAATAGGTAAGTGATAAATTCACAGCATTCATTTTTCCACTTATTGTAACAGGTCCTCTACTCAAGTCTTTTCAGCCTCCTGGATGAAATTTTTAAAAAACGATCACCTTCTGGTGGAGCTATCTGGCAGCCATATTTCAGACATGGTTTTTTCATCCAGGAGACTCCAGGAGGAGTATAGGACATGTCAGTTATAACACCTGAAATACATACCCTACAAGAATCACGCAATCTATCACTACTATCAACATAGAAATTCTTGTACGCTGTAAAAAGTTTCACCGATCAAGTAATTTTTCAGATTCCTTTTAAAGGAATTCAAATCGTCACAACATTTTAAAAATTGGGGTAATTTATTCATGAATTTTCTCCCTGCATAAGTACGTTTTTGTTGAAACAATTTTGTGGAGTGATTAGCCACATAATAATCATTTCTGTTTCTCGTGTTATGATTGTGAACATTGAAATTCTGCCTAACATACATAATCACGTGAAAAATGTAGAGGGAGGGAACTGTAAGCAATTTAAGCTCGTTAAATAGTGGTGTGGATGAGGTTAGGTGGTTAGCTCCCACCATACACCTAATAGCTTTCTTACCCTATTCATAGTACACATGCTAGAATTACCCCATACTAAGAAGATACCTTAAGGGATATGAGACAGAATGAGGCCATGATAAGCTGCCATTAGTAATTTTTTATCATTTAATCTGGCAATTTGTTTTAATGCAAATACCCCAGATGAAATTTTACTACAAACTTGATTGGTATAGAAGCGCCAAGACAAAAATCTATCTACGGATACTCCTAGGAACTTCATTGCTTGTACATGCTCTAAACCAGTGGTTCCCAACCAGGGGGCGATTTGGGTTCGGGGGGGGGGGGTTATAAATTTGTGGAGGGCGATGAGTATTTAAAGACAGAAAAATAAAACTGTACTACAGGGTAGAATCTTTACTGTCGCGGATACATGTTTTTTTTTTACAAACAAATAAACTAAACACTTTGTTGACAATTTTTATGGTCGAGCTCCTACACATGAGATGAAGAATTCTGGACACAACTGCTTCGGTTGATTATTTGTTGTGAACAATAATAAATCTTTTTTACAGAATAACATACTTTATTATTTATCAACACATTACTTGAAATTAAATTAGGTATACGATGCTAAGAGAAGGGGGCGATAGGTGTAAGTCATCCTTCACAAAGGGGAAGGGGCGGTGCCCCATAAAAGGTTGGGAACCACTGTTCTAAACTATTGTTATGAATAAATACATCCACTTCTCTACTTTCTTTAACTTTCTTCAACTACTATTTTCGGTTGACCGATTTTGATGAAAATGTTCGTGTCGGGTCCTCTAGTAATACCTGTTTTAAGTCTCAAGTTTCAACTTTGTAAAATATTCAGTTGTTGAGATACTTTGCTAACACACACTAACACACACACACACACACACACACACACACACACACACACACACACACCCACACGCATGCACACAAGCCAATTACACAAGCTAAAAATGTTTTTCAAGTTCAGGGTGTCTGAAAACATGTATGTCCAGTGAAAACTTGATTTGGAAAATCAAGGGCAAGAGAAAGTAAAACACTTGTTTCGGATAAACAAATTAAGTTACAGGCATTTTTTTTCAAAATTCTCTGTAAAAAGAACACGGCCTCCGGGTGGGCCAGCCCAGTCAGTCAGCTGGGAGAAAGTTAATATTATTTGTTAAGTAACGCCAGTTGGGCAAGCGACTTTGTATGGTGACCAGTTGACAGCCATCCATGAACAAACTCTACCGGGTGTCCCTGTTCAAACTCATGTCTAATCCACATAAAAAAAAAAAAGTCGGTGTGAAACACTCACACAACTTTCTCTTGCCAATGCAAATAATTAACAATATAACCTAATTATAGTAATAAAACATTAGAAATAAACAATAAACTAACCTCAATAAACATAACCTAATTTTAATCATGAAGGAAAGACGCAAAATTAAAATCAACCTCAGTTTGGCTTAAAAATACGGAAAATCACACTTTCACACTAAACTAGGCTCTGTAGAGAAAAATGCTCTAAACAAAAGTTGTAGATCTTTTATTTCCTATAAATGTGATTATATACACTTTTGTCGTTTAATGCATACTACGGCCGAAATCTTAAAAAAATTGATTTTTCACACGTTTTCGTGAGAAAAAACAGAAAATTGCTAATTACCGCTAAACTAACCATTATACAAAAAAATGTTTGAAATAAAAGTTGTAGGATTTTAAATTCTCTACAACTTTTATTACATACATTTTTGCGCTAAAATGCATATTAAAGTTGCAATCATAAAACAAAATTTTTTTTATGTGAAAACAGCCTCACCAAGAATTTCAGAAAACATGGTGCCTACCCTATCTTGTAGAGCATAAAAAATTAAGTAAATCAAGCGATTTTAAAAAAAATCGTAGGACCAGTTTTTGAGAAAATTGCAAAAAAATCAAAAATTATACGAATAAACTACTACTTCCGGTTGACCGATTTTGATGAAAATGTTTGTGTTGGGTCCGGTAGTGGTATGTAAGTTAAGTTTTAAGTTTGTACGATGTTCCGTTCTTGAGAAATTCTGTTCACACACACCTACAAATACACACAGACAGATCAATCGCTAAAAACATGTTTGTGTAGGTGTGAGGGTGTCTGTTTAGGTGTATATTCGGGTGAAGAGTGTATTTGTTGTGATGGAGATGAGAACAATACTTTCCTTCCTATAGGCCTATATTCATATAGTTGGCAAGAGAAAGGAAAAATAGAGCAAAAAGCAGCAGCGATCAAATCGGGTAGTTGTCAACAATGTAGCTACAGTTCCCGATAATAACAAATAAAAGCTAACAAAAAAAGAACAATATTTCGATGAAACAATAGTGGCTGGTGGGGAGTGGAGAAGTGGAGAGGTATAGTAGATTTGTTTTAGGAAGTAGCTTGGTAAGGGGAGGGAGGGCGAGTAGGTAGAGTAGGGATAGTTTCAACTCAACAAGTGTTGTCTTCTTCTCACTTAATCATCATTCCCTCTCTTTCTAACCGTATACTATGTTACAAGTACGAGGTGCTTCCCCCACCACTAAACAGAACAGCTCAGTGGCACAGAGCAGAGCGTTGGAGGGAAAGCTTCTAGCTAGAACAAATGACCTGTACTTACTTGTTGTATCAGTTGTATTCTGTGATCTTTCTCACCGATTTGATTTCTCAAAGACTGGAGCTCATTGTTCAACCGAACCACATCTGACCGTGTGGATCCCAGCTCATAGTGCAGCTTCTGGTTCTCTTCACGCATCATTTCCAGTTTCTCGTTCAGATGCTTCACCTTGTCATCCTTAAACATGTCATACAACAGCCACTATTACATCATCATCACTGTCATACATTCAAGTAAACAATTTACCAATATGGCCCCACTGGAGTTGTAAAACGGAACAGATTGTTATGTTAGGTAGGCATACAGTGAAGGCAGTGAAGGGACATGGATTATACAGGGTGATTTTTTAGTCCTGTTACCCAATTGTTAATGTCTGGTAATTTTTTTCTAAGAAAGGGATATTTTGTTTTGTGACACAAAGTTGGTAGCCCTACTCAACCGGTATAGATACGACAGTTTGAGTTGATTCTCCTTGAGTTGCGTAAAATTTTGTGCTGTTTCCAGTTGTGTTACAAACAGAATGTCTTTTACCCTAGAACAACGGGTTTTCATTCTTGAACAATATTTTGCAACAAAATCGTATGCGAGTGTAAAAGAATCATTTCAAATTAAATTTTTTGGTGTTCCTTCACTCTATTCTAGTCAATTTCTAGGCTAACTAACTGATTTTTAGAGGCAGGTATTGTTTGCAGCAGAAAACGTAGTGGTCGACCAACTCTCTTGACAGATGACGTTAAAAGAATGTGAAAACAAGATTGCTCAATTCTCCATGGAAAAGTTTACAAAAACTTTCCTCGCATGTTGATTTGTCATGTTTGAGTGCTCAGAAAGCTGCTAAAAAATTGAAATTGTATCCGTATCACATACGATTAGTTCTAGAGCTTCAGCCTCCAGATTTAAACACGAGATTGTTTTAGGATAAAAGACATTCTGTTCGTAGCACGACCAGAAATGGCACAAAATTTTACACAGCTCAAGGAGAATCAACTCACACTGCCATATCCATACTGGTTGAGTAGGGCTACCAACTTAGTGTCACAAAACAAAATTTATTTTTTTTAGAAAAATATTACCAGACATTAGCAATTGGGTAACAGGACTAAAAAATCACTCTGTAGAACGCGTTAATATGCAATACTTTAAAATATAATCACCTGATTGCATGATTATAGGTTATCATTGATATTGAAAGACCAAAAACATGGCTGATGAAATATTCAACAGAGCTACAAGAGGAGCAAGTGATTGGCTAGCTATAAAGTGGGTGGGTGGGGGGCTCATCACCCTTGTTAAACAAATAGTATAGTGTCATGTTTCGCTTTCCACAATTTGAAACGTGAAGAAGCTGATTCATCATCAACTGTTTAACACCTGGTAAAAAAAAGGAAATGGCCAGAATATAGGAGTGCGTCATTGATCAGCTTTGACAGACGTCTGGTTGTTGAAATTATAGAGGATTTTTATATTGTCACCGACCGGGGCCGACGACACGTGGCAAAACCTTATTTGTGAAATTAGTGGCCCTGAAAAGGGCCGTTTGATTGATTGGGGGTTCTGAAAAGGACCGTTGTAGTTAGTATAGTTTGGTGGCCCTAAAAAGGGCCAGTCGCGCTTTGTTGTTGGCCCTGAAAAGGGCCGTTGAAGGTGGCCGGACGCAGCGAGCTGGTGTGTGCAGTGTCCGAAGGGTGACGGCTCGGCTACCGGGTTCAAGCCTACCCTCCCCTCAGCAGCAGTTGAGTCCCCACTGCAGCGTGACAGTGTTGGCCCCCAGAGCCCTGCAGTGTTGGTTTGGCGTAGGCCGTTGGTTGATAGTGCGGCCGAGGCGGTTCCCTCCAGGCCTGAGCTAACCTCTGTCTTCACCGTGGTGTCAGCCGGCATGCACGGGTTTCCATCGGCTGACCAATGCGGGAATGTGGCGTCAGCCGGCATGCATGGGCTTCCATCGGCTGACCAATGCGGGAATGTGGCGTCAGCCGGCATGCACGGGCTTCCATCGGCTGACCAATGCGGGAATGTGGTGTCAGCCGGCATGCACGGGCTTCCATCGGCTGACCAATGCGGGAATGTGGCGTCAGCCACCGGTAGTGTCGTCCAGGGATGGCTTCGTCCGGGCTGTTCATATTCTTCTTGTTGGTTCTTCTCCGCTTGGAAGCTGGCTTCAGAATGAGCCTCGCGGATCGATGCCATTGCTTAAATCCTGCCCAAGCAAGTCCCCTTTCAGGTGGAGGGGCAACACTGCTTGCTGCGTGTCGGCAGCACTACTCACGGCCGGTTCTGGAACCGTATGCATATCACTGATAATCGTGGGAGCCGCTGGTGACAATATCAATCACAAAGTGGTGTGGTGGCAACATGTGAAAAGTTATTACCGGTTTTAAAAGAAATGCTAAGTTTTGGTTGGAAATTTTGTACATTAGAAAAAATTTCAAAGGATATGGTGTTTAAGTGGAAAAAGTGACAGTCACACTTATCAACCGATTGTACGTATCACATGAATCAACTGTAATGCCGTTAGATAAAACAGTTGTTTTGAATTTTACAATTCTTCTGTTTAAAGCGTAACAGTCCGTTTCCAAAGGGTTAAACAAATCGACGAGGCTTGTTCAGAAAGTAAGTACCGTTTTAAAAAAAAAACAAGTAAAACAATTTTTTTCAACACAATTTTATTTCTACATGAAAGCCCAAACCTTAAACTATTTTTTGACACAGTTTCCACCGATGTTCAAACACTTGTCGTAGCGGGTGTTCAATTTGTCTATACCCTCTTCGTAGAAGGTTCCCGCCAACGAATGCAGCCACGACTCCACGGCAGTTTTCGCTTCATCGTCGGTTACAAAGCGTTGGCCGCCTAGCTCACGCTTCATGTGCAAGAACAAGTGGTAGTGAAATTTGTTGGTAATCATCAGATAGCGTTGTCATAGTGAAACGTCTGTTCTCTTGGATTTTTTCGCCAACTGCCCTTACCAGAGCATCGGTGACGAGAGAATGCCGACCGCTCCGATTCTCATCATGCACATTTGTTCGACCACCATTCAACATTCTAATCCCACTTTCTCACCATTCCTTCACTCATCATGTCTTCCACGCAAACATCTCGAAGTTGACGATCAATATTGGCCGGTTTCACATTCCTTGCGTTCGAAAATCTTATTACGGAACGAATCTCACAATCAGCAGGATCACTAATTGTCTTGAACATTTTGAACGTTCAGAGAAAACTGAAAACACAACGTAGAATAACCACAATGGTGTGAGTCGATAGCCAGTGAACAAGGACGACTAGAGCGCATGCGCAGAACACCGATCGCAGCGCTACGGCGGCAGTAGAATGAAACGTTACTTACTTTCTGAACACGCCTCGTACAACACTATGCTAAAAACAAAATCAGATGTTACAATGTAAAAGGCATTGGCAACTGGCTTTTGCTGCATGGATTCCGCTTCAACTGTCAGTTGAAAGATGGTCTAGAGACGTCAGCAAATAGGAGAACATTTCGTTAGACAGTGACCACCCATCGGCAGAACAACGAAAGCAAAATATAGTTCAGCCTCTCTAAGTTTGCTCCTAATGTAAACAAAAATGACGTCACTGAGCATGTGCATCATATCAAAATGTGTACACGCTGATTAAAAACTAACAACTAAATTCTTTCAAAACTATTTAAATACAAAATACTTCCAAATTTTTTTTCTAAATGAAATTGTTAGGCCTACATCATATCATGACTGATGTTTTTAATACTTTAAGTACCTATAATTTAAAAAAATAGTTAACTTAATAGGAATACAACATCCGTAAAGTCGCAGACTCTAGCATGCACCCTGTAGTAGGTGGGTTTTGTTTGTTGACAGACACTAGGAGGAGCAAACTAACAACGGCTCAACTGTAGACAAGTTGAAATGTGGCACCACACTACTGAAAAACAAACAATGTGTTGGTCCGCAGCTTTTATGGTAGTGCGCCGCCACGCTTTATGAACGCGCCACGCATACAGTCCACTGCTCTGGAGGAGGGTCCCACGGGGATCCTTCGTTTGATTTCGTTTTTGTCTCCGCTCAGGGACAAACGCACTACACCGCACCACGCTCGCATCGGCGCTACCATTGTTAATACGTGCACCACATCTCTCACCTGTTTAGCGGAAATGTCGTCAATGATTTTCGATTTTTCTTCGATCCATTTGGTTTTATCGGCAACAAGTTGAACGGAAAGTTGGGCATTGAGTTTTTCAGAATCCAGGAGTTTTCTTTCGAGCGTTTTAATTTTTTCAGATGCAGTGGATTGCGCGTCGTCGATCATCTGAGACGTCTGGTTCTGTTGTTGTTTCAGTTCGTCCATCAGTTTCTCCAGACTCTGCTTGTGCAACCGTCTCTCTTCATCCAATATTTCTAAAACAGACAACTTTTTCATTTTTATTTATTTATTTGTTTTATTTAGTTGAACATAATACAATTATTGCTACACTAAGCTATTTAGCCCCTACTTATACGCTCAAAACTCTTCTTCACAAAGAGTTCTGTCCGCGCATATGAGTAAACAAATTTATAAATACTAATAACTACTATAAAAAAATCTGGTGTGAAACACTCACACAACTTTCTCTTGCCAATGCAAATAATTAATTATAAACCTTACAATAGTAATAAAACATTAGAAATAAACAACACAACTAACCTCAATCAACATAACCTTATTTCAATCATGAGAGAAACACGTAAAATGAAAATCAACCTCAGTTTGGCTTAAAAATACGGATAATCGCTCTTTCACGCTAAACTAGGCTCTGTAGAGAAAAATTCTCTAATTAAAAGTTGTAGATCTCTTAATTTTCTATAAATTTTATTATATACACTTTTGTCGTAAAATGCGTACTAAAGCCGAAATATTAAAAAATCGATTTTTCACACGTTTTCGTGAGAAAAAACAGAAAATCACTAATTACCGCTAAACTAAGCGTTATACAAAAAAATGTTTGAAATAAAAGTTGTAGAATTTTAAATTCTCTACAACTTTTATTAGGTATATAAACTTTTGCACTAAAATGCATATTAAAGTCGTAATTTTAAAAAGAAAATGTTTTTACGTGAAAACAGCCTCACCGAGAATTTCAGTAAACATGGCGCCTACCCTATCTTGTAGAGAATAAAAAATTAAATAAACCAGGCGATTTTTAAAAAAATCGTAGGACCAGTTTTTGAGAAAATCACAAAAAAGTGAAAAATTACATGAATAAACTACTACTTCCGGTTGACCGATTTTGATGGAAATGTTCGTGTCGGGTCCGGTAAGGGTATGTAACTTAAGTTTCAAGTTCGTATGATGTTCCGTTCTTGAGATATTCTGTTCACACAGACACACACACACAGACCAATCGCTAAAAACATGTTTTTTGGGTTCAGGGGGTCTGAAAACGTATAGATCCGATGAAAACTCGATTTTGAAAAATCGACATGAAAACAATACTTTCCTTCCTATATATTCATATAGGCAAGAGAAAGTAAAAATACTATAATAAAATTTAAAAAGGGTCCAAGATATACATTAAACATTTTTCGTTAAAAGCATTAGAAATAAATGATAAATACCATTAAATTTATATTAAAAAAATAATAATAATAATTTTAATAACAATAAAATTTTTAAAAATTACCTTAGATGATGTACAATATTGTATTAATAGAGAAAAAACGTCTTTTTTCAATAACTAAAACTACTTTACAATAATTTTAGGGAATACGTGTGGAAAATACAAAGTATTTTTTAAGTAAAAATACTTATATGTAAAATACTTATTTTTGATATTTTTACTTATGAGAATTAATTAAATTAAATGAGCACAGAAACAAAAAAAAAACTACTGCAATGAGGAAAGCAATAAATAATCAGAGAAACAAACTTACACTTAGACTACGCATAGTTAATGAATTTCTCTTCATTTTTTCATCAAAATCAGTAAAAAGATGGGTTTTTACTTTCTCTTGCCTATATGAATATATAGGAAGGAAAGTATTGTTTTCATGTCCATTTTTCAAAATCGGGTTTTCACCGGAACTATACGTTTTCAGCCCCCCTGAACCCAAAAAACATGTTTTTAGCGATTGGTCTGTGTGTGTGTCTGTGTGAACAGAATATCTCAAGAACGGAAGATCGTACGAACTTGAAACTTGAAATTTAAGTTACATACCACTACCGGACCCGACTTTCATGAGAAAAAAACAGAAAATCGCTAATTACCGCTAAACTAAGAAAACATTTTTATATACAAAAAAATGTTTGAAATAAAAGTTGTAGAATTTTACATTCTCTACAACTTTTATTATATAACGTTTTGCGCTAAAATGCATATTAAAGCCGCAATCTTAAAAAGAAAATGTTTTTACGTGAAAACAGCCTCACGCAGAATTTCAGCAAACATGGCGCTTACCCTATCTTGTAGAGAATAAAAATTGAGTAAATGAGGTGATTTTAAAAAAAAAACGTAGGACCAGTTTTTGAGCAAATCGCAAAAAAGTGAAAAATTACACGAATAAACTACTACTTCCGGTTGTCCGATTTTGATGAAAATGTTCATATCGGGTCCGGTAGTGGTATGTAACTTAAGTTTCACGTTTCAAGTTCGTACGATGTTCCGTTCTTGAGATATTTTGTACACACACACACACACAACACACACAGACCAATCGCTAAAAACATGTTTGTGTGGGTTCAGGGGGTCTGAAAACGTATAGATCCGGTGAAAACTCGATTTCTAAAAATCGACATGAAAACAATACTTTCCTTCCTATATATTTATATAGGCAAGAGAAAGTAAAAATAGAATGAGATGAAAACAATACTTTAATTGCGTATATATTGTGTCGCCAGCAGCTCCCACGATTATCAGTGATATGCATACAGTTCCAGAACCAGCTGTGAGTAGCGCTGCCGACACGGAGCAAGCAGTGTCTCCCCTCCACTTGGAAGTGGACTTGCCTGGGGGGGATTTAAGCAACGGCATTGGTCCGCGAGGTACATTCTGAAGCCAGCTTCCAAAACGGAGAAAAACTAACAAGAAGATGAACAGCCCAGCTGAGCCCGGACAAACCCATCCCTGGATGACACTACCGGTGGCGGAACACCCCATTCCTGCACCGGTCAGTCAATGGAAGCCCGTGCGTGCCGGCTGACACCACGATCAGCGCAGGCCCGGAGGGAACCGCCTCGGCCTACGCTGACCTGACACTGTGGGGCTCTGGGGGCCACCAGTGTCACGCTGCAGTAGGGACCCAACTGCCGCTGAGGAAAGGCTAGGCCTGAACCCAGTAACTGAGCCGTCACCCTTCAGACACCGCTCTGCACACGCCAGCTCGCCACGTCTGGCCACCTTCAATGGTTCTTTTCAGGGCCAACAACAAAGCACACCCGGGCCCTTTTCAGGGACACCAAACCACTAATTACGACAGTCCCTTTTCAGGACCCCCAACCAATCAAACGGCCCTTTTCAAGGCCATCAAACCACTAACTACAACAGTCCTTTTCAGGACCCCCAACCAATCAAACGGCCCTTTTCAGGGGCCACCAAACCACTAACTACGACAGTCCTTTTCAGGACTCCCAACCAATCAAACGGCCCTTTTTAGGGCCACCAAACCACTAACTACGACAGTCCTTTTCAGGACCCCCAACCAATCAAACGGCCCTTTTCAGGGCCACCAATTTCACAAATAAGGTTTTGCCACGTGTTGTTGGCTCCAGTCAGCGACAATTGATAAAAGGCAAGAGAAAGAACTATAAAACGATAAAGAGAGGAGGATAGTTGGCTAGTGATTAAGCTGATACTCAACTGGAATGAACAGTGGTGATGTGTTGGAGTTTCTCTTTGAGGACGTCCATCTGTGCGGCCAGCGTCTCCACCTCCTTCCCTGACTCACTCAGTTTGAACAACAACTGATCTCTGTTGGCCTGTTCACTCAACAACAATGCCTCCCCATCGTTCAGATCCATCTTCAGTCTCTTCTCTTGCTCTGCAAATTTCTGAAACACAAACATTCGACAACCACTCACACTGGCGGAAACTATAGTTAATAAATACAGTGCATTGGACAAGCGTTACTCAAAGTGTGCTCTGTAGCAACGGCTCCACCAAAATAATATTAACATACATATATATATATATTATTTTATTAAACATCCTATGTAGGATTTTTAAACAGCCGTATTATTTAAAATTGAAATATATATTTACTAACCACCAGAATACGGTAACATAAAACACTTACCAATGTTTGTAGCGCTTTTGTGTATCTTGTACACATCTTTTAATTTTAAATCACACATCTTAATTTTAAATAATACGGCAGAGACCTATAGGATCAAAACGACCAATTCCACTTTTGGGCAAAATTGAGGTAGCAGTGCCATATGGAAGAAAATTTTGTGTTCTTTTTGGTGGTAAAATCAAATTAGATCAAAATAGCCCTTAAAACTGTGTTTTTACATATGTGAAAGTACAGTTTGAATCAAAACAACCAATCTCCATCATAAAGTTGGAATCATAATTGCCAATCTCCAAAAGTGACCAATCAGAGAGCAGCAGTCATGTCTACTAGTTTTTTAGTTTTTGAGGTTAAACATGTGTCGAACGACATATGTCCAGTCGTGAGTATCAGAACAACCAATCTCCAAAATTATTTGTTAATTTTTTATGTAACTAGAAAAGTAAACAAGCTAAAACTTTGTAATTACATTTCTAATTGGTACAACAAAAATACAATACATTGTTGAAACCAAAAAAATCAGTTTTCTTATAGGTACAGTTTTTTGCAGTTTGCCAAAAATTACCCTGAATGGAGATTGGTCGTTTTGATCCTATAGGTCTCGGCTGTTAAAAAATCCTACATAGGATGCTTAATAAAATAATAATGAAGCCATACCAGGCTAAGATGATATTTAAATTTTATAAGTTGAATATAAAACTTCTAAAATCGATTCTCAGTATAGATTTTAACAAAAAGTGTCTAAAATACAACATAGTTCCAAAATATGCAACAATAAAAATAAAGAATAAAAATAAAATTGCAATAAATTGAAATTTTGGAAAAATATTATATTTATAAATACAATAGCAGGGAAAATTAATGAACACACAGATTGAATATGACAATCAACTGATTAAGTTGGCAAGACTGTTTTAAATATAAGAATCGACTATTCCTTATCTACCATGGTAGGAGCAGGAAGTTTTAAATTTTGACTATATAAATTTTAATTTACTGAAGCTGTGTACAAGGTACACGAAAGCACTATAAACATTGGTAAGTGTTTTATGTTACCGTATTCTGGTGGTTAGAAAAATATATATTTCAATATAAATATAAATATATATATAATTATTATAATTATTTGCGTATATTCCCGTTAAAGAGAGCGCTAAAAACACAAAAATCTAGCTCTTGGTGGTGGTGGCTCTGTTCCTCCTTTTAGCGTCCCATCCTCTCACTTTGTGCCTTCTTCTCCTCGTCTGTCCATTTTCACCCACTTCTTTTGGCTTGTGACCTGAACTGAATTTCCTGGTTTCTGATTTTTTCTCCACAAATTTTGCGGTCATGAATGTTCTCCATTGTGATGCACAATTGTTGCAGGTCTTCCATAGTTTCTTTGTACCAAGAGGTGCCCAACTTTGAAGTGGAAATGATGTTTAATATTCTTTTTGTCAGTCTGGTGTCACTCATTCTGGCTATATGTGTAGAAAACCTCACTCTGCGTTTTCTGATGAATGTCGTGATGGTTTCAGTATGCCTGTACAGTTCTTCTGTGAGTCTTTTTTACGTATATTAACGTATATAAATAGAATTATGTCACAAAATGACCAACGAAAGGTATACTGTGTCTTGATACAATCCTTGCTGCAGTACGGAATCATTGCTTGGGGTGGGGCCTTCCACTCTTAACGGCTCAGAAAGCTGTGATTAAAAGCGCTTTAAAATGTGACAGACCCCCTCCCTTCTGATTTATTATACGGTAGATTTCGGGTACTTGACATTCGGCAACTTTACATAAGGAACTTACTACTGTACATAAGATCCAATAAACTTTCTGTACAACAGAAAATAACTCGTAATTATCATACCAGAGCTTTAACCTGTATTGGATTGTTGTTTAGGTGGTCATCAGCCTGTAGGCTGGTTTGAACCTGTAGAGGTTTTACTAAGTAAAACAAGGAGTGAGGTGGTTTACCATTGCCACAACTCACTCAGTGGAAAAGTACGCTTATCAGCATGGGGGGCCCTCTGAAAAGCACATATTTTCCACTCTGCAAATGACACCTTCACTTCATTCACCACACAATCCACACTGTATAATGAAATTCATTACTTTCAGTGGAAGAGATAACTGTGATTAGTGTCACAATACACCTCAACCTCTTCTCTTCTTAAATGATTCAGTAGTCATTTAATTGGGTGACCATGTGATAAGAAACACAACTATTTATTTTAGCCCTGCAACGAACAGAGTGAGTAAATAATTTGACACTCCACCTGTCCGTTTATGGGCAGCTGTATTGGATATGAAGCCCCTAGATTGGATAAAACCATTAACACCAACCACTGCACAGCACATTATATAGCCTCAATCACATACCAGAGGCTATCCCAAATAGGCTACTACTCATGTATACCTACAAAACAAGAGTAACCAACTGGGTGATTAATTTAGGGAGAGGCCAGGTCTGAGCATTTAATCAGCATTTCTATCTATTCAAACTAATTGCTCTTCTCCAGTGTCAGCTTAAAATATTTGTTTTTTTTACTTTCTCTTGCCTATATGAATATATAGGAAGGAAAGTATTGTTTTCATGTCAATTTAAACTAATCCACTCTTCACCAGATCTATACGTTTTCAGACCCCCTGAACCCCACACAACATGTTTTTAGCGGATTGGTCTGTGTGTGGTGTGTGTGTGTGTGTGTGTATACAAAATATCTCAAGAACGGGAAACATCGTACGAACTTGAAACTTAAAACTTAAGTTGCATACCATTACCGGACCCGACACAAACATTTTCATCAAAAACGGTCAACCGGAAAGTAGTAATTTATTCGTGTAATTTTTCACTTTTTTGTGATTTTCTCAAAAACTGGTCCTACGATTTTTTTTAAAATCGCCTGGTTTATTTAATTTTTTTATTCTCTACAAGATAGGGTAGGCGCCATTTTTGCTGAAATTCTTGGTGAGGCTGTTCTCACGTAAAAACGTTGTTTTTTAAAGATTACGGCTTTAATATGCATTTTAGCAAAAAAATTTATATAATAAAAGTTGTAGAGAATTTAAAAACCTACAACTTTTATTTCAAACATTTTTTTGTATAACGCTTAGTTAAGCAGTTTTTAGCAATTTTCTGTTTTTTTCTCACGAAAACGTGTGAAAAATCGATTTTTTTAAGATTTCGGCCTTAGTATGCATTTTACAACAAAAGTGTATATATTCAAATTTATAGGAAATTAAAAGATCTACAACTTTTATTTAAAGCATTTTTCTCTACAGAGCGTAGTTTAGAGAGAAAGAGTGATTTTCCATGTTTTTAAGCCAAACTGAGGTAGATTTTCATTTTGCGTCTTTCACTCATGATTAAAATTAGGTTATGTTTATTGAGGTTAGTTTTTTTTTTATTTCTTATGTTTTATTACTAATGTTAGGTTTATTGTTAATTATTTGCACTGGCAAGAGAAAGTCGTGTGAGTGTTTCACACCAGATTTTTTTGTTTGTTAACATTGTCATCGAATGTCTATTTCATCCTTTGCCATTACATGACATTTTATTTTTACTTTCTCTTGCCTATATGAATATATAGGAAGGAAAGTATTGTTTTCATGTCGATTTCAAGAAATCGATTTCAAGAAATCGAGCTTTCACCGGATCTATACGTTTTCAGACCCCCTGAACCCACACCAACATGTTTTTAGCGATTGGTCTGTGTGTGTGTGTGTGTGTGTACAAAATATCTCAAGAACGGAACGACGTACAAACTTGAAACTTGAAACTTAAGTTACATACCCTTACCGGACCTGACACGAACATTTTCATCAAAATCGGTCAACCGGAAGTAGTAGTTTATTCGTGTAATTTTTCACTTTTTTGTGATTTTCTCATAAACTGGTCCTACAATTTTTTTAAAAATCGCCTGGTTTACTAAATTTTTTATTCTCTACAAGATAGGGTAGGCGTCATGTGTGCTGAAATTCTTGGTGAGGCTGTTTTCACGTAAAAACACTTTCTTTTCAAGATTGCGGCTTTAATATGCATTTTAGCGCAAAACGTTATATAATAAAAGTTGTAGAGAATTTAAAAACCTACAACTTTTAATTCAAACATTTTTTTGTAAAACGCTTAGTTTAGCAGTAATTAGCAATTTTCTGATTTTTTTCTCACGAAAACGTGTGAAAAATTGATTTTTTTTAAGATTTCGGTCTTAGTACGCATTTTATGACAAAAGTGTATATAATAGAATTGATAGAAAATTAAAAGATCTACAAATTTTTTAAGCATTTTTCTCTACAGAGCCTAGTTTAGAGAGAAAGAGTGATTTTCCGTATTTCTAAGCCAAACTGAGGTTGATATTTATTTGCGTCTTTCACTCATGATTAAAATTAAGTTATATGTTTATTAAGGTTAGTTTTTTGTTTATTTCTAATGTTTTATTACTAATATTAGGTTTATTGTAAATTATTTATATTGGCAAGAGAAAGTTGTGTGAGTGTTTCACACCAGATTTTTTAATTATCCTGTTTTTTGTATATTTATGTTAGGAAATTTTGTTGTATGTTTTTTTTTTTGTAAATTTAGTGTAGATATAAAAAGCAGTTATTATAGGTAATGGAATAAATAAAATAAACCAAGTGATACCAGCGCACAACAGGCTAGACCTATGTGAGTATCAGCAAATAACAAACGATAACATTCATTGTACTTGTTTTTAACAATAATAAAAAATAAATATATAAATAATAATAATAATAATAAATCAGGAAGGCTTAAAGAGGGAAGAGAGAAAAATAATTAGGAAAATTCTTGGACCTAGATGGACCGAAAACGGGTACAGATTACAGAGAACGTCGAAAATTGAAGAATATTCCAACATAGAGACAGACATGAGGAAAAGACGCCTTCAATTTTATGGCCACATTATGAGGCTTCGTGACAATAGACTCACAAAGAGAATAGTAAAATGTGTATCATTACTTGTTAATGGGTGGGAATGGATACAAAGTGTTAAAAAAGATTTAGAATTGGCCAAAATCACCAAAGAAGAAATTCTCATAAGAGACAGTTTTAAAACAAAAGTTAAAAAATCTGGTGTGAAACACTCACACAACTTTCTCTTGCCAGTGCAAATAATTAACAATAAACCTAACATTAGTAATAAAACATTAGAAATAAACAAAAACCTAACCTCAATAAAAATAACCTTATTTCAATCATGAGTGAAAGATGCAAAATGAAAATCGAACTCAGTTTGGCTTAAAAATATGGAAAATCACTCTTTCACGCTAAACTAGGCTCTGTAATGAAAAATGCTTAATATAAAAGTTGTAGATATTTTAATTTTCTATAAATATAATTAATATACACTTTTGTCGTAAAATGCATACTAAGGCTGAAATCTTAAAAAAATCAATTTTTTACACATTTTTGTGAGAAAAAAACAGAAAATCGCAAATTACCGCTAAACTAAGCATTATACAAAAAATTGTTTGAAATAAAAGTTGTAGGATTTTAAATTCTCTACAATTTTTATTACTATATAAAGTTTTGCGCTAAAATGCATATTAAAGGCGTAATCTTAAAAAACAACGTTTTTACGAGAAAACACCCTCACCAAGAATTTCAGCACACATGATGCCTATCCTATCTTGTAGAGAATAAAAAATTGAGTAAACCAGGCGATTTTAAAAAAATTGTAGGGCCAGTTTTTGAGAAAATCACAAAAAAGTGAAAAATTACACGAATAAACTACTACTTCCGGTTGACCGATTTTGATAAAAATGTTCGTGTCGGGTCCGGTAGTGGTATGTAACTTAAGTTTCAAATTTGAAGTTCGTACGATGTTCCGTTCTTGAGATATTCTGTACACACACACACACACACACACACACAGACCAATCGCTAAAAACATGTTTTTTGGGTTCAGGGGGTCTGAAAATGTATAGATCCGGTGAAAACAGGATTTGTTAAAATCTATATGAAAACAATACTTTCCTTCCTATATATTCATATACGCAAGAGAAAGTAAAAATGGGAGGTTAAACCGGAGACAAAAGCTCCAAGAACCGGAACAAAGTGGAATGAACAGAGAAAAACTGAATTCTCACAAAGAATGAAAAACTGGTGGGTGGATAAAAAGGACAAGAAATCCCAAAAACAAACCAGATTTACTTAGCGTCTTCCACTTCGGCAGCTTTACCACTAATAATAATAATAAATCAGGAAAATTTTAGGACCAAGACAGACCAAAGACAGATACATGTTACAGAAGATAGAAGCGACAGAAAAATTCTCTAATATCGAAATTTATATGAGAAAGAGAAGAGCGAAATTCTACGGGGACACATACAGAGATTACCGACACACAGATTAACAAGACAGATTCTCAATCAAATTACTAAGTGGCAATCAACAACAAAGTGGGTAACACAAACCAACCAAAGGTGTTCTACAGAAGGCGAATATTGAAACGGAGGAAATTTTCAACAGAGATAGCTTTAGAAGCAAAATCAACAAAAAATCGATTTTTCACACGTTTTCGCGAGAAAAAAACAGAAAATCGCTAATTACCGCTAAACTAAGCGTTATTCAAAAAAAAAATGTTTGAAATAAAAGTTGTAGGACTTTAAATTCTCTACAACTTTTATTATGTAAATTTTTGCCCTAAAATGCATATTAAAGCCGTAATCTGTAATATGCATTTACAAAAAAACAATTTCTTTATGTGAAAACAGCCTCACTGAGAATTTCAGCAAACATGGCGCCTACCCTATCTTGTAGAGCATAAAAAAATTAGTAAATGAGGCGATAAAAATGTTCGTGTCGGGTGCGGTAGTGGTATGTAACTTAAGTTTCAAGTTTCAAGTTCGTACGACGTTCCTTTCTTGAGATATTCTGTTCACACACACACACACACACACACACACACACACACACACACACACACACACACACACACACACACACACACACACACACACACACACACACACACACACACACAGACCAATCGCTAAAAACATGTTTTTTGGGTTCAGGGGGTCTGAAAACGTATAGATCCGGTGAAAACTCGATTTGTTAAAATCGACATGAAAACAATACTTTCCTTCCTATATATTCATATAGGCAAGAGAAAGTAAAAATCTGGTGTGAAACACTCACACAACTTTCTCTTGCCAATGAAAAAATTTACAATAAACCTAGCATTATTAATAAAACATTAGAAATAAACAAAAAACTAACTTTAATAACATAACCTAATTTTAAAAATGAGTGAAAGACGCACACACACACACACACATACACAGACCGATCGCTAAAATGTTTTTTGGGTTCAGGGGGTCTGTTTACGAGTAGATCCGGTGAAAACTCAATTTTGAAAAATCGACTTTGCTTCCTATATATTTATATAGGCAAGAGGAAGTAAAAATGATCTCCATTTGATCACATTTCATAAAACTATGATAAGAACGTTATCAACTTACAGATTTGATTTCAATTAATTGTATCTTGTGCTGTGCTTCCACGTTTACCAACTGTTCATCTCTTTCGCGGATCGTGGCTTCGGCATTTTCCAATTGTTTGAGAGCACGTGCCAGTCGATGGTTCAGATCGGAGACTTCTTCGTCCTGCCTGGCGGATCTCTCCTTACTTCTTTCCATTTCCTCCATCAGTCTCGTTTTATCCGCCGCAAATCGTTTCAGTTTTTCCAAAGCCGGCCTGGAGTAAACACAAAGCGGCACACTTATACGTATACAGACGACCAACTAATGTCCCATAGCCGAGCGAGTGAGAGGGAGAGGGAGATATGTGGCATAAGTACGCATGCGCTCAAACGTGTTTACCGTTATAATCCAAATCTGAAAACATACTACAGCTGTTGTTATCTTGCTTGTTAGTTTATTGCATGCATAAACGCTTGCTCATAAGAATGAGTGAAATTATACGACAATGTTATTGGGTAGGCGCGTATGGCTTGTGCGAGTGAGGGTGTTTTGCATTCTCTCACTCCCACGGCTAGGGGACTGCAGTATTCATAAATTCAACAGAATTGTGTCGCCACCAACTTGTAGTTTAGCGCAATCTGTAGAGCTCATAGGACCGGCCAGGCATCCGGCGGCCATCCGTAGTTCAAAAGTGAAACCAGATAAGGAAGCCTTCATCGCTAGCTCAAAGAGGAGCGGCCACTGGCAAGCCAAGTGGGAGGTCGTCTGTACCGCTACCTAAATGATTAGGAGCAGTCGCTGACGCAGTGAACACCTTTCATCGCTGCCTCCGAAGAGGAGCAGTCACCGGAGAAGCGAGGGGCAGGGAAGGGAGGTGTAACTGATTGTGCAGAGAAAGAAATACTCAATGTAGAGTGCAATTCCTTTGTATCGACCTTTGATCACATAGACTCGACACTGCCTGGTCACCTTCTCAATTATCGCATTCGCCAGTGCGTAGATACTATATGTTGCCACTTGGTAGATGCACTGCGAGAAATGTGACCGCTGCGCTATCTATCGGTGGCAGCAGCAACCTAATCACAGCGCCCCCAACAGTGGGCAAAATATGAACTACGGACCAGCGTAAAAGTAGTACAGTATCAATTGAGTGAGAAATGTTACAGCCGCCATCTGTAATGAAAATGAGTAAGACAAAGACTTAACCACAGTTTAATACAAGTCCATCTGCTGCTCGAGTCACAGCTGCGTGTAGTTGTTGTGGAATGCAGTGAGTGCGTTGTTATAGTAGTAAGAGAATGAATGAGTGTTAGTAGTGTTTGTTCCACAGCTATAGATGCATTTGTAGTGGTAGCGTCTACTAACTAGACTAAAAACATATTCGTATCATCCGGCACATTAATTTAACAAATACCTACCAAGTTGTTAACTTGGTCGGATTCATAATATTTAACTTACCATTTTATATCGAAACATGTACATAAATCAATGTAATTAATACAAACAAATATGTTAAATAGGGAAAGTTTAAAAATGAATGTTTTTCATCAGAGTAATAGAACAATCATACTCCCAGCATGCGTCACTCATTCATTATATCTTCACTCGGCAACTACACGGAGCTGGGAGTCAACCAAGTTTTCCAAGAATTCCCAACCCATTCCTTAATGATTCGATTCGCGAGAGGCACTCTTCGCCGAACTCTCAACCGGACAACAAGAAGAAAGAAGAGCTCCAGCCAGAAGAAGAGCCCAGCCGAGACCAGACGCACCATCCCTGGTCTACGCTACTGGTGGCGGATGCTACATTCCCGCACCGATCAGCCTTCGCTGGCCAGGAGAGAGCCGCCTCGGCTGTGCTACCGGCAGACAGCCTACGCTGACCCGACACTGCAGGGCTCTGGGGGCCACCACTGTCACGCTACAGTGGGGACCCAACTGCCGCTGAGGGAAGGTTAGGCCTGAACCCGGTAGCCGAGCCGTCACTCTTCGGGCTCCGCCTCTACCATGCCGGCTCGCCGCTTCCGACCATCAACAGCAACCCTTTTCAGGGCCACCAAGACAATTAAACGGCTGTTTTCAGGGCCACCAATTTCACAGATAAGGTTTTGCCCCGGTCGGCGACAATGCATTATTCAGATACAGTTAGTATGTGAGGTAGATGTTGAACTCACTCTAGTTGTAGTCTGCTCTGTTCGCAGACCATTTTGAAGTCATCCACTCTCTGCTGGTTGATCGACTGGATGTGCCTGGTCAGCAGATCTTGCTTCATTTTCTGTTCCATCTGGAGACGCTGGATCGTCGTGTTGTGATTCACCATCTCTTCTGCAACCAACAACAACTCCTTTCTCACTCTCATCACACACACCCATTCTATACATTATCACTAATTCATTATTTCTTCTTTCATCTGTATATACAGAGTGATTCAATAAGATGGAAACAATTTCAATAAGCTGTATTTCCTGAACTACATGTTATATTTTAATTCTGTAAATTACATTTTGAAAGAGAAAGTTTTAAATTTTAATTTACATACACGAAAGTTTATAGATGTTCAATGTGTCCTCCTCCGGCTGCACGTACAACATCTAGACGGTAACTGAACTCATCCCAAACTCTCTGACGCATGTCTTGGGTCACTGAGTTGACTGCAGCTGTGATACGATTGCTTAGTTCATTCAAATTGGTGGGAAGAGGTGGTAAGTAAACTGCACTTTTCACGAACCCCCACAAGAAAAAGTCACAGGGTGTGAGATCTGGAGACCTCGGTGGCCAAAACTGAAGTGCAGAGTCGTCATTCGCCATGCGACCTATCCATCGTTGACGTATGGATTCATTTAGGAAACGCCGAACATTGCGATGCCAATGGGGTGGAGCTCCGTCCTGCTGGAAAATGTAATCTCCTGAATCTTCATTCATTTGAGGAAATCCACCCCATTGGCATCGCAATGTTCGGCGTTTCCTAAATGAATCCACACGTCAACGATGGATAGGTCACATGGCGAATGACGACTCTGCACTTCAGTTTTGGCCACCGAGGTCTCCAGATCTCACACCCTGTGACTTTTTCTTGTGGGGGTTCGTGAAAAGTGCAGTTTACTTACCACCTCTTCCCACCAATTTGAATGAACTAAGGAATCGTATCACAGCTGCAGTCAACTCAGTGTATACACTTTTGTCGTAAAATGCATTCTAAGGCCGAAATCTTAATAAAATCGATTTTTCACACGTTTTCATGAGGAAAAAACAGAAAATCGCTAATTACCGCTAAACTAAGCGTTATACAAAAAACTGTTTGAAATAAAAGTTGTAGGATTTTTAATTATCTAAATTTTTTAATATATAAATTTTTGTGCTAAAATACAATATTGAACCCGTAATCTTAAAAAACCAATTTTTTTTACGTGAAAACAGCCTCACCAAGAATTTCAGCAAACATGGCGCCTACCCTATCTTGTAGAGCATAAAAAATTTAATAAACCAGGCCTGCAGTCAAAAGGTGTTGTGTTGTTGCACGACTGGCATTTTTTTTCATCTGTAAATCACCACATATCATAATTGAGGCACAAGCCCAAGGCTTATGTAGGCATCATCAGTCAAAAAAACAAAATGAAATTATTGGTCAGGCAAATACCATCATTTGGTTCTACTTGTGTCAATATTGTTGATGGTGCCAGTCGTCAAGTCAGTGCACTCAGCATTTACCCTCATATATCTAGAGAAGGTGTTAGGGGTAGTCCAACAACAGCTTATCATGGCCTCATTCTGTCTCACTGTCTCATATCCGTTATGGTATCTTAGTATGGGGTAATATGAATAGGGTTTTAAAAATTCAAAAGAAAGCTATTAGGTGTGTATGGTGGGAGCTAACCACCTAACCTCATCCACACCACTATTTAACCACCTTACAATTGCTTACAGTTCCCTCAAAACTACATTTTTCACGTGATTATGTATGTCAGGCAAAATAATTATTATGTGGCTAATCACTCCACAAAATTGTTTCAACAAAAACCTACTTATGCAGGAAGAAAATTCATGAATAAATTACCCCAATCTTTAAAATGTTGTGAGGATTTGAATTCCTTTAAAATAAATCTAAAAAAATTACTTGATCGGTGAAACTTTTTATAGCGTACAAGAATTTCTTTGTTGATAGTAGTGATACATTGTGTGATTCTTATATGTTTATGTATTTCAGGTGTTATATCTGACGACATGTCCTATATTCCTCCTGGAGTAAAAAAAAAATAGTGTGAAACATTCACACAACTTTCTCTTGCCAATGCAAATAATTAACAATAAACCTAACATTATTAATGAAATATTAGAAATAAACAAAAAGCTAACCTCAAAAACATAACCTTATTTTAATCATGATTGAATGACGCAAAATGAAACTCGAACTCAGTTTGGCTTAAAAAACGGAAAATCACACTTTCACGTTAAACTAGACTCTGTAGTGAAAAATGCTTTAAATAAAAGTTGTAGATCTTTTTATTTCCTATAAAATTTATTATATACACTTTTGTCGTAAAATGCATTCTAAGGCCGAAATCTTAAAAAAATCGATTTTTCACACGTTTTTGTGAGAAAAAATCAGAAAATCGCAAATTACTGCTAAACTAAGCGTTATACAAAAAATTGTTTGAAATAAAAGTTGTAGAATTTTAAATTCTTTACAACTTTTATTATATAAACTTTTGCGCTAAAACGCATATTAAAGCCGTAATTTTAAAAATAAAATGGTTTTACGTGAAAACAGCCTCACGCAGAATTTCAGCAAACATGGCGCCTACCCTATCTTGTAGAGAATAAAAAATTGAGTAAACCAGGCGATTTTAAAAAAAATCGTAGGACCAGTTTTTGAGAAAATTGCAAAAAAGTGAAAAATTATACGAATAAACTACTTCCGGTTGACCGATTTTGATGAAAATGTTCGTGTCAGGTCCGGTAGTGGTATGTAACTTAAGTTTCAAGTTTCAAGTTCGTACGATGTTCCGTTCTTGAGATATTCTGTTCACACACAGACCAATCGCTAAAAACATGTTTGTGTGGGTTGAGGGGGTCTGTTTACGTGTATAGAGTGGGTGAATAGTGTATTTGTTGTGATGGACATGAAAACAATACTTTCCTTCCTATATATCCATATAGGCAAGAGAAAGTAAAAAAAAGTATAAATAAAACTAGGGGGTGGTGTGAGGGGTGAGGGGTGAGGGGTGACTTACCGATGGCGGATGTGATATCGGCTGGTATATCATTGCCCTGCACTTTGATTGTGTTGAGTGTTTTGTTGGTCTGCATCGCTTTCAACAAGTACTGGCCACCTTCCACTCCCATGCTGTTCCATCTCAAATCTAAACTCACAAGCAATTAACAATTAGTACGCTCTCTACAACTAAACAATCTCATCTGGTCTCAAACACTCACACAACATTCTCTTGCCAATGCTAATAATTAACAATATAACCTAACATTAGAAATAAACAAAAAACTAACCTCGATAAACGTAACCTTATTGTAATCATATATGAAAGATGCAAAATGAAAATCAATTTCAGTTCGGCTTAAAAAATACGGAAAATCATTCTTTCACGCTAAACAAGGCTCTGTAGAGAAAAATGCTCTAAATAAAAGTTGTAGATCATTGAATTTCCTATAAATTTGATTATGTACACTTTTGTCGTAAAATGCATACTACGGCCGAAATCTTAAAATAATCGATTTTTCACACGTTTTTGTGAGAAAAAAACCAGAAAATCGCTAATTACCGCTAAACTAAGAGTTATAAAAAAAATGTTTCAAATAAAAGTTGAAGAATTTTAAATTCTCTACATTTTTTATTATATAAATTTTTGCGCTATAATACATATTATAGCCGTAATCTTAAAAAAAAGACTTTTTTTACGTAAAAACACCCTCACCAAGAATTTCAGTAAACATGGCGCCTACCCTATCTTGTAGAGAATAAAAAATTTAGTAACCAAGGCGATTTTTAAAAAAATTGTATGACCAGTTTTTGAGAAAATCGCAAAAAACTGAAAAATTACACGAATAAACTACTACTTCCGGTTGACAGATTTTGATGAAAATGTTCGTGTTGGGTCCGGTAGTGGTATGTAACTTAAGTTTAAAGTTTGTACGATGTACTGTTCTTGAGATATTCTGTTCACACACAGACCAATCACTAAAAACATGTTTTTTGGGTTCAGGGGGTCTGAAAATGTATAGATCCGGTGTAGAGTGTATTTGTTGTGATGGACATGAAAACAATACTTTCCTCACTATATATTCATATAGGCAAGAGAAAGTAAAAATGTGTAGAATAACGTATATCAACATAATATTAGCATGAATGGTTGCTTTCCCGTAAAACACTCTAATTTTCTAAGCACTGTACTAAAGTAACAACACGGTTGCGTATGCTGGTATGAATCCTTCCTTATCACATTCTTGTAACTCATGAAGCAGCAAATGGTCGCTGCACACTAATTTCAATACTGTATGTGGATAGCCTACTTACTTACCAGAGAACATCTTCTATGAAACCATTATATGCCAACAGGGTTCAACTATTAGCATAGCTTATTCTTATTGAAAATCTACCTTATTACCAGTGCTAAGTATACTTACTAAACACCTGCTGTTGTTTAGGTGGTCATCAGCCGAAAGGCTGGTTTCAACCTCTATAGAGGTTTTACTAAGTAAAGGGAGAGGAGTGATGTGGTTTACCATTGCCACAACTTACTGAGTAGAAAAGTATGCTTATCACCATGCCGGGCCCTCTGAAAAGCACATATTTTTCACTCTGCAAATGACACCTTCACTTCACTCACCACAGGGTCCAACTGTATAATGAAATCCATTACTTTCAAAGGAGGAGATAACTGTGATTAGTGTCACCTAACACACCTCTACCTCTTCTCTTATTAAATGATTCACTCATTTAATTGGCTGAACATGTAATAAGAAACAGAACTATTTATTTTAGAGCCGGCCGCATTGGCGAAGTTGGTAACGTGCTCGCCTCTCATCATGCGGTCTTGGGTTCGAATCCCATTCAGGCACGGCATTTTTTCATACGTTACAAAAAATCATTTCATCATTCACCGTCTGCAGTAGCAGTAATTGCAGAACAGTCGGACGTTAAACAAAAAAAAAATTTATTTTAGCCCTGCAACAAATAGATTGAGTGTAAATAATTTGAAACTCCACCTGCAGTCTGTCTCTTATGGGCATACCAAACACCTATGAAGGGTTAAATAATAGTCGATTCATTACCTTTTTTCATATCGGTACAAAACCAAACATTGGACAATGTCTTCCTATACCATTTCACTGCACCGTCTTGCACTTCTGAGAATACAGTAGAAATATTAGTTTAATAACAGGTATGGTGGTAAAGCCCTTCTGGACAAACCACCTGGCCTTATCACAACGTTTAAGGGCCAAAGTATTTTGATAGGAACTTGGTATTATTTTTAGGGATAAAGTTATGTTCATTTCAAGCAACCACTGCACATTGTCATGTCATATACGCCCATTTACGCATAATGTAAAAGAAAAGGCTGCATAATGTTGCGCAACAGATTTCATGAAAGAATACTTTGGATGATCTGACAGAGAGAAAGAAAAGACCTGGCTGGGGCTTGGATAATCTTAAGTCCAGCCTCTGTTAGTTTGCTCCTAATGTAAACAAATAATGACGTCATTGAGCATGCGCATTATATCAAAATGAGTACACACTGATTAAAAAGTAACAACAAAATACTTTCAAAAGTATTTTTATAAATGAAATTGTTAGGCATACATCATATTATGACTGATGTTTTTAGTACTTTAAGTAGTTATAATTCAAAAAATAGTTAACTTAATACGAATACGACAGCCATAAAGTCGTAGACTCTAGCGTGCACCCTGTAGTAGGTGGCTTTTGTTTGTTGACTGTAGGAGCAAACTAACAAAGGCTCAACTGTACAACTAAATAAAATATCAATAAAATGAAACATTACCGATCTCTTTAAGAGAAGTATTCCTGGCGATAACATCCGCCAGTTCTTTGGCGCATTCACAGCTCAACGAATTGTTTTTCAAGTCAAGTACTTCCAGTGTCGTATTGTTTAGCAATGCGTTGGCAAATTGTGAAAATGCGACCAGAGGTTGTCCCAAGTTGTTCCACTCCAAAATCAATCTGCCAAAAAATTCACCACACTCATTAAATAAGTAACTCGCCTATTCTCTCGATCACACACTTGTAAATCTAATACTAGAGTCTGTCTACGCCACTATGAGTACTCCGACGTAGGCAACCACCAATACAAGTGAGCATGCGCATTAATTTAAAATACGCACACCATGATCAGAAACCCATCGGGTTGGTCTAGAGGTAAAGTCGTCACCAAAATCAGCTGTTTAACAGCTGATATTCGGAGACGAAGGTTCCTGGTTCAAATCCTAGTAAAGGTAAAGGGTGATTCAAAAAGAGCGCCGGTTTTTAAACGGCTGGTAAATTTTTGTTTCTCGGTTGGCAACATTGTTTGACCACATTTCTATTTCGGAGAACATTTCGATTGACGATTCAGTTATAGTTTCTCTTGTTCGCAGTGTAGTACTCTCGCAGTCTGTGTCTAACCAAGAAGAAGTTTACTATTGCGCAACGAGTGTTAATCGTCAAAACATTTTACCAGAGTGGAGAGAGTTATGCGGCTACTGTCAGGGGACTTCGCGGTACTCTAGGACGTAATGAAGCACCGAATGAATCAACAGTTCGCAGGCTCATGAAAAAGTTTTTTGAGACGGGTTCAACAGTCGACCTTAAAAGTTCTGGACGTAGTCGTTCTGGCCAAACTGAGCAGAACGTTGCGTTGGTTCGTGACAGTGTGGCTGTTAACCCAGCAAATTAGGGAGTTTTTGTGGCGTCATTTGGATGGAATGGACATTGACGAGTTGCGGTTTCAGCAGGATGGTGCCACCTGTCACGCTGCACGAGAAACAATGTTGTTGCTCCGTGAACGGTTCCAGGATCGCATCATTTCTTGCAATTCCGACCATCAATGGCTACCAAGGTCGTGTGACTTGACGCCTTGTGACTTTCCTCTTTGAGGTCATCTGAAGTCATTGGTGTATGCCAATAAACCCCGAAACATCAATGACTTGAAGGAGGAAATTCGACGGGTTATCGGGCAAATGGAAGTCGAAACTTGTCGTGCAGTAATATCCAATTTCATGGACAGAGTTGATGCGTGCCAGCCCAGTAGAGGAGGACACATGCATGACATCATTTTTCATACATAAAATCGGAAGGAAAGATGAACTTGTTGATGTATTTATTTTCAGTTTTTCAATAAAATAAATCTCTTAATTTGATATATCAAAACCGGCGCTCTTTTTGAATCACCCTATAGTTACTTTTATACGGATTTGAATAGTAGACTGCGGTTACCGGTGTACTTTGATGGTTGGGGTTCAATCAACCATTCTGTGTGAGTGTGTCTGTATTAGAAGACTACACAGTCTCATTTACACGTCATACACACCATCCTCATCTGATTGGGTCATGGGGGTTGCTTATTGTTCTCAATTGAACAGATTGCAACGTACACAAATTAGGAATTTAAAAAAATAATAAATAAAAAAAACCATCCCATACAATACTAATTATTCGCTCTATGCTTAATATAATAAAAACACGTTCAATTCATTTGTTAGAAAATGTTTCATAAATCGAACATTAGTTACATTGTTATTTTTAGTTACATTATTTACTATTATTACATTATTATTTACGATTTGTAGGTTTTTATTATAGACTCAGTTTTATGTTTGGTCACAAGTAATTATATAAGACTAATGCGCTTGAATTATAACAGAAGAGTAAACAATTCCAAAGATTCGTTGTTTATCATTTCAGATTGTTTATTTCATATCATTAAAATAATAAAATGTCTGTGACTAGTTTAATACAAAACTGTCAGCACTTGCCCATGTTTAACTCATTTTTAATTTCATCAGTTTTCTTTTGGAATTGTATCGGTTCGTTTCGATTTTTTTCGTAGACTGAAGTTGAAAAGTTTTGTAAGCAGTTTTGTTAACATGCGTGATAGTGAATGTGTTGAGTATTTGAAACATAAAAGCGGCAACCATTAAAAAGTAGACAAAAATTGTTATGTTAAATGTAATGGTTAAAATAATTAATTAAAGAATCTCTTTATGAAACTACAATACTTACAAGTAATGAGAACGGTATAATTGAAAACGCTTAAAGGATAATGTTTATTTTAGGTAGATGTAGATATTTTAATGATGGAATGTAGTGCAAGATAATATTGTCAGGGGGAGAGGAGAGGTGGATACGCACGCGCCAACTAGTTGAAAACTTTCGTTTACAACGTATAGGCAGGCGCTTGCCTCGTGCAGAGTACAGTTGAGCCGTTGTTAGTTTGCTCCTCCTAGTGTCTGTCAACAAACTAAAGCCACCTACTACAGGGTGCACACTAGAGTCCGCCACTTTACCCTATCCTATTCCTAATAAGTTAACTATTTTTTAAATTATAAGTACTTAAAGTACTAAAACCATCAGTCATGATATGATGTAGGCTTAACAATTTCATTTATAAAAATACTTTTATAAGTATTTTGTATTTAAATACTTTTGAAAGTATTTTGTTGTTACTTTTTAATCAGCGTGTAAACATTTTGATATAATGCGGATGCTCAGTGACGTCATTATTTGTTTACATTAGGAGCAAACTAACAGAGGCTGGACTGTAGATCAACTCTAGATTAAATATCACTGCCAAAAGTTGTGATGTATTCAGTATAGTGATGTATTCTGTTCTAGTTATTTGAGTAATAATGAGGATGTATTTCATTTTAACAAGGGGTAAAGCGAGGAAAGCATACTGCACACCACGACCCCTTTGGTATCAGTTCAGCTAACACAACAACATATACTATACCCAGAGCATTATCTACACTAATATAATGAAGAAGATACGTCTGTCTGTTTGTTTGTATGAGGTGGTAATCTCACAAACTACTCAACTGATTTTAACAAAATCTTTCATTGTTGCGTAGCTTAGAGCTTCCTGATCAATAGGGGGGTTATTTCGCAACTTTAACTAACTTCAATTAAGTGAGTTAACCAACTGAAACTGTGACCATGTCGCATGTTTCAGTTTTTTGGGTGCATAGCACTTTTATTTTTTCAAAGTCCTCTGGATGGTGTATTTTTTGGGCTAGAAGCACGATTCAACTTTTATATTTCATAGAAAAAACGTGAAGTATAACATTCGATCCCAAAAACCTTAAAAATTCGGATATATTCAAAATTTTTATTTTTGTACTGTATTTCATAAATTTGTTTTCATTGGACAGGTAGTGGAATGAGTCATATATTTCCAATTACTCTGCGTACCGCACCCACGTATTACTGTCTCTTATCTCAGCCATATAGGCTATCAACTGTCTCTTTCTTTTCTATCGGTATTCTTCTATGCATTCCATTCAATTATGTTAAATCGCAGGGACAAACATTTAAAACGGTGAGCATCGATTTGAGACAAGAATGCTTTCTTCACTCATGGACAACTTTACGTTGGACTTTCTAGAGCTGGAAGAGCAGAAAGACAATTTATTTTGCTGGCACAAGGCAACAAAACCACAAATATTGAATATATAGAGAGGTTTTAAAACAATTTAATGAGGCCTACATTAGCCGCTGTGAAGCAAAGCGAGCGAGCAGGGGTTGCTAGTGCAGTATATTCCGGAACCTTTTCTACGTTAACTGTACAAATATAACTGTTTGTTACCATAAACAGAAATGACGGATTGTCGAAAATGTGGTCAAACTATCCACAGCTGAACGAATACAATATGCGGTGTAATTAACTGCGGTGTTAAAAAAATATAAATAAGGAAATTAAAGACAGTGAAGAAGCTATTCTTGTACAACAGTTTTGTTGAGACGAGGCAAAAAAAGTGGAACAGTTCAGTAGATACTAGTGAGACTGATAGAGACAGCGAAGAAGACGATTCATTCGTAGAAGATTTTCTTTTAAAAGAATAACAGTACAGATATCACACGAATTAATGTCCCATAGCTGAGCAAGTGAGAGGGAGATGTTATTGTTGTTGTTTAGGTGAACAGCCGAAAGGCTGGTTTGAACGTGTAGAGGTTTTACTAAGTAACAACGAGGAGTAAGGTGGTTTACCAATGCCTTCCTCACTGAGTTGAAAGAGTATGCTTATCAGCATGCCAGGCCCTCCAAAAAGCACTCACTTTCCACCCTGCAAATGACACCTTCACTTCATTCACCACAGGGTCTGGCTGTACAATGAAATTCATTACTTTCAGAGGAGGAGATAACTGTGATTAGTGTCACAGTACACCTCTACCTCTTTTGTTCTTAAATAGTTCAGTCATATAAGTGGCTGACTATGTAATAAGAAACAGAACTATTTTTTTTAGCCCTGGACCAAACAGATAGAGTGCAATTTATATAACACTCCACCTGCCTGTTTTGAACATGAGAGGGAGATATGTGGCATAACTACGCATGCGCTCAAAGGTCTTTACCGTTATAATCGAAATCTGAAAACATACTACAGTCATTATCTTGGCTGTTAGTTTACTGTGTGCATAAACGTGTGCTCATAACAATGAGTGAAATTATTAAAGACAATGTTATTGGGTAGGCGTAGATGCAAGTGGTGGGTGTTTTATGTAGAGTATTCAGTGCTTACCTACTTACATTTTGAGACGGTTATTTTTGGAGATCATTTTGGAGAGCGCCACTGTGCCAGGGCCGAATATATTGTTACCCTTCAGGTTCAACAGGGTGAGGCGGGCGTTGGCCAACAGATCCAACAGCAGGCAGAGCCCGGCCGGAGGGAGCAGACAGTTGCTCACGTCCAGAGACAAAACGCCTTCACGCATTTGAATAGCGTGGCCCAACGCTTGACAAGTACACGTGCCTAGCGTAATTCCCATCAACGATATCTCGCCTGTCACTCTGCAAAAAAACCAACACACAATAATCTGGTGTGAAACACTCGCACAATGTTCTCTTGCTAATGCAAAAAATTAACAATAAACCTAACATTATTAATAAAGCATTAGAAACAAACAAAAAACTAACCTCAATAATAAACATAACCTAATTTTAATCATATATGAAAGACACCAAATGAAAATCGATCGGGTTTGGGTTTGGCTTAAAAATACGGAAAATCGCTCTTTCACACTAAACTAGGCCCTGTAGAGAAAAATGCTCTGAATAAAAGTTGTAGTTCTTTTAATTTTCTATAAATTCAATTAAATACACTTTTGTCGTAAAATGCATACTAAGGCTGAAATCTTAAAAAAATCGATTTTTCACACGTTTTCATGAGAAAAATACAGAAAATCGCTAATTACTGCTAAACTAAGCATTATACAGAAAATGTTTGAAATAAAAGTTGTAGAATTTTAAATTCTCTACATTTTTTATTATCTAAATTTTTGCGCTATAATACATATTAAAGCCGTATTCATAAAATAACACTTTTTTTACCTAAAAACAGCCTCACCAAGAATTTCAGCAAACATGGCGCCTACCCTATCTTGTAGAGAATAAAATATTGAATAAACCAGGCGATTTTTAAAAAAAATCGTAGGACCAGTTTTTGAGAAAACCGCAAAAAAGTGAAAAATTATACGAATTAACTACTAGTTCCGGTTGACCGATTTTGATGAAAATGTTCGTGTCGGGTCCAGTAGTGGTATGTAACTTAAGTTTCAAGTTCGTATGATGCTCCGCTCTTGAGATATTTTGTACACACACACACAGAACAATCGCTAAAAACATGTTTTGGGGTTCAGAGGCCCTGAAAACGTGTATATCCGGTGAAAAATCAATACGAAAACAACACTTTCTTTCCCTGTATTTCAAATAGGGCAAGAGAAAGTAAAAAATTACATACATAAACAATACAGAAACTCCAGAAACCAACATTTTTACAGATCTGGAGTGCTTTTTACAAGTCAGATCCACCTGAAATAAAACTATCGTATAATCACTTTTTATTGACATCAAAAATTTAAATAACGTCCCTAAAACTTACTCAGATTTTTCAAGCGCTGCTGATACGTTTTGATCGATGCGTATGTTATTATTTCTGCAATAATTCTTGTACTCTTCGCTACCCATTTTTAACAAAAACAGCCATAGAAATTAATGCCAGGTGAGTAGACATTACAGACTTCAATAATTTTTTAAGTGCTTCCCGAATAAACTACATTGTAATAATAACAATTACAATTGTAACTAAACTGAGACGATATTGTGCTTAACAAAATCACCGCCATAGCCTGCATGTAAACAATCAAACATCTGCAGAAACCAAACAAACAACTTTCGATTGCTTAAATCGGTCATCATGCACACAATCGATGTATTGTTCGGTGAATGATTCGAGAATCGGTATCTACTAAACAATTATACTGTAGTCTTATATATATATATATATATATATATATATATATATATATATATATATATTTATTACATTTACTTCTTGTAATATGTTTAATATTCATTTTTATAACTTCTCTTTTCAAAAATTTAGTCTTTTTATTTTTTACTTAAAAATTTAAACTAGACGTGTAATATAACGGATGTTATAAATGAAGAGACAAAATATTGTGGTAAATAGAAAAATTAATAAAATTTTGACACCCTTTTTACTCTAAAATATGAAGCTTTTAAAACGTTTCTTGCCATTTTTTTTTAAATTTAGATTACATGCAGATAAATACAAAATTCCCTCCGGGTTTGTTGATTTTTCGGAAGAGGCTAGTTTGATTCAGTTGGCAGCTGTGATTCTGTACGTCCTTACTTCGAATGACTTTGTTTTGGAATTGATAGGTTAAGTTCATTCGAGTGTTATTAGATTTTAGTGCTTGTATCGAAAAAGCATAGCACATTTTATTTGCGGTAATTTTTATGTTATGTTTTCTGGTAGACTATCACAATGTTCTGGTGTGTTGTCTAAGATTAAAAAATTGAAGTTGACGGAAGGTTATGGCAGGAATGTGAATATTAAACCAGCACCGATATCTCCGGTGGGTGAAAATGGTTCTTCCTTAACGAGGTCTATAACTTACCCTTGCAGGTACAGTTTTATTATGTAAACTCTGATTTATTATTTGACTAATGAGAAGCTGTAGCAAAGAATGAAACGTATTGTGAACAGAGATAAATTACGTTGACGTTATGATTATCCTTGTTCTTAACATTTAAAATTTAACATTTTAGGAGTAGTTTACTTAAATTTGAAGTTTTTATTACCCAATTTTTAATTGATTTAACCTATTTGCTATTATTTATACAGTTCGTAATTTTTACTGAACCATGTGCGACTACAGTTATACGACTTGTTATTTTGTAAACACGGCGTGCAATCAGCTGATAAAGATCAGCAATCAGCCGTAAATAACAGACAAATCTCTACTGTTCAAATCAGTATTATTGGAAAAACGTGTTCATAATCATTAAACGATCATCAGTTTTTGGTAGCGCGTTTCTAAAAAATTGTTCTGTTAATTTCTGTGAGCACAATTGGATGACTTCAATTGACTGTCAACTTATAGTAATTCTTGTGGCTTTCATCTATTATTGCAGAAGACAGTTTATTAGAAGTTGAAATTCTTGATTGGTACTAAGAGGCTGTTCAGTTTTTTTTTGCAAGCAAGAAGTTATTGTAAGTAATTTGGAGTATTTGGTTGACATAACGCTGATTTTACCAAACAACTTATACTGTTTGTCCATCAACTGCACATTTCTAGTCTCGTACATTTTAAACCGCTTTGTGTTGAAAAGTTTATTTATCTTTGGTTTATTAATTGTGTCTTCCAGGTCCTCCTTAATCCTTTCAAAAATGTTTTAACTTTACAGAAAAAATATGTGTGTACTTTGTTTCATACGTTTCACTGATATTTAAGTGTAATAAAATTGCTTTTAGACCTTTAGCCTTGAAATGTAACGGGTGATTCAAAAAGAGCGCCGGTTTTTAAACGGCTGGTAAATTTTTGTTTATCGGTTGGCAACATTGTTAGACCTCATTTCTATTTCGGAGAACATTCCGATTGACGATTCAGTTGTAGTTTCTCTTGTTCGCAGTGTAGTACTCTCGCAGTCTGTGTCTAACCAAGAAGAAGTTTACTATTGCGCAACGAGTGTTAATCGTCAAAACATTTTACCAGAGTGGAGAGAGTTATGCGGCTACTGTCAGGCGACTTCGCGGTACTCTAGGACGTAATGAAGCACCGAATGAATCAACAGTTCGCAGGCTCATGAAAAAGTTTTTTGAGACGGGTTCAACAGTCGACCTTAAAAGTTCTGGACGTCGTCGTCCTGGCCGAACTGAGCAGAACGTTGCATTGGTTCGTGACAGTGTGGCTGTTAGCCCAGCAAAATCAATACGTCGCCGTTCTCAACAATTGGGTTTACGATGTTCTTCTGTACGGAGAATTCTTCGGTACGATCTCCAATATCACCCGTATAAAATTCAGTTGCTGCACGAGAAACAATGTTGTTGCTCCGTGAACGGTTCCAGGATCGCATCATTTCTCGCAATTCCGACCATCAATGGCCACCAAGGTCGTGTGACTTGACGCCTTGTGACTTTCATCTCTGGGGTCATCTGAAGTCATTGGTGTATGCCAATAAACCCCGAAACATCAATGACTTGAAGGAGGAAATTCGACGGGTTATCGGGCAAATGGAAGTCGAAACTTGTCGTGCAGTAATATCCAATTTCATGGACAGAGTTGATGCGTGCCAGCGCAGTAGAGGAGGACACATGCATGACATCATTTTTCATACATGAAATCGGAAGGAAAGGTGAACTTGTTGATGTATTTATTTTCAGTTTTTCAATAAAATAAATCTCTTAATTTGATATATCAAAACCGGCGCTCTTTTTGAATCACCCTATACATAAACCTACAAAAACCTACTTATGCAGGTAGAAAATTCATGAATAAATTACCCCAATCTTTAAAATGTTGTGAGGATTTGAATTCCTATAAAAAAAATATGAAAAATTACTTGATCTATGAAACTTTTTATAGTACAGGAATTTCTTTGTTTGTTGATAGTAGTGATACATTGTGTGATTGTTATAGGGTATGTATTTCAGGTGTTATATCTGACGACATGTCCTATACTCCTCCTGCAGTCTCCAGGGTGCAAAAAAACACATGACATTGGGACTTCATGGTATCAAAGTTCCCAACAATATTAATGAGTAAAATCATTCTCCAGGCTTCCTAAATAAAATATATTCTCTTACTTAGATTTGAAAACAACTAAATATGATTTAATATTAGTCATTATTTAAGACAAACAATTTACAATTAAAAAATATCGGTAAAATAAAGAAAGAAATGCTAGTTAATTTTAGTAAATAAATACAAATATTTGAAAATAAAATTATTTTAAAAAAGAAACTAATAGTTGCCTCTGTGGTGCAAAAAGTCAGCATGGTACACTGCAAAGCGGAGGTCTCATGTTCAATTCCTGGCTAGGATACAGAAAATTATTACATTTCACATCCAGCGTTCTTTAATCCAAAGTATTCGCTAACAACTAAAATTTTTCACTCTAATGTGACTTCTATTTTTTTTTTTTTTGTGCCCTGGGGACTCCATGAGGAGTGTAGGACATGTCGTCAGATATAACACCTGAAATACATACCCTATAACAATCACACAATGTATCACTACTATCAACAAAGAAATTCCTGTACTATAAAAAGTTTCACCGATCAAGTAATTTTTCAGATTTTTTTTAAAGGAATTGAAATCCCGTACAACATTTTAAAAATTGGTGTAATTTATTCATGAATTTTCTTCCTGCATAAGTAGGTTTTTGTTGAAACAATTTTGTGGAGTGATTAGCCACATAATAATCATTCCTGTTTCTCATCTTATGATTGTGAACATTGAAATTTTGCATGAAATTATTTTGCCTGACATACATAATCAGGTGAAAAATGTAGAGAGAAAGAACTGTAAGCTGGTTAAATAGTGGTGTGTAGATGAGGTTAGCTGGTTAGCTCCCACCATACACACCTAATAGCTTTCTTTTGAATTTTAAAAACCCTATTCATATTACCCCATACTAAGATACCATAACGGATATGAGACAGGATGAGGCCATGATAAGCTGCCATTAGTAATTTTTTATCATTTAATCTGGCAATTTGTTTTAGTGCAAATACCCCAGATGACATTTTACTACAAACTTGATTGGTATAGAAGTGCCAAGAGAAAGATCTATCTAGGGATACTGTTAGGGGAACTTCACTGCTTCTACATGCTCTAAACTATTATTATGAATAAATACATCCACTTCTCTACTTTCTTTAACGTTATGTTTATTACTTTCTCTTGCCTATATGAATATATAGGAAGGAAAGTATTGTTTTCATGTCGATTTTAAGAAATCGAGTTTTCACCGGATCTATACGTTTTCAGACCCCCTGAACCCAAAAAACATGTTTTTAGCAATTGGTCTGTGTGTGTGTGTGTGTGTGAACAAAATATCTCAAGAACGGAACAACCTACGAACTTGAAACTTGAAACTTAAGTTACATACCACTACCGGACCCGACACGAACATTTTCATCAAAATCGGTCAACCGGAAATAGTAGTTTATTCGTATAATTTTTCACTTTTTTGCGATTTTTTCAAAAACTGGTCCTACGATTTTTTTTAAAAATCGCCTCATTTACTCAACTTTTTATTCTCTAAAAGATAGGGTAGGCGCCATGTTTGCTGAAATTCTTGGTGAGGGTGTTTTTCGTGAAATTTTAAGATTACGGCTTTAATATTAATTGTAGAGCAAAAATGTATATAATAAAAGTTGTAGACAATTTAAAATCCTACAACTTTTATTTCAAACTTTTTTTTGTATAACGCTTAGTTTAGCGGTAATTAGCGATTTTCTGTTTTTTCTTACGAAAACGTGTGAAAAATTGATATTTTTAAGATTTCGGCCTCAGTATGCATTTTAGGACAAAAATGTATATAATAAAATTAATTTTCTATAAATTTTATTATAGAAAATTAAGAGATCTACAACTTTTATTTAAAAAAATTTTTTTCTAGTCTAGTTTAGCGTGAAAGTGTGATTTTCCGTTTTTTTAAGCCAAATTGAGTCCTATTGTCATTTTGCGTCATTCACTCATGATTAAAAAAAATGTGGTGTGAAACACTCACACAACTTTCTCTTACCAGTGCAAATAATTTAAACAATATAACCTAACATTAGTAATAAAACATTAGAAATAAACAACAATACTAACCTTATTTTAATCATGACTGAAAGACGCAAAATGAAAATCAAACTCAGTTTAGCTTAAAAATACGGAAAATCATTCTTTCACGCTAAACTAGGCTCTGTAGAGAAAAATGCTCTAAATAAAAGTTGTAGATCTTTTAATTTTCATATAAATATGATTATATATACTTTTGTCGTAAAGTGCATACTAATGCCGAAATCTTAAGGAAATCGATATTTCACACGTTTTCGTGAGAAAAAAACAGAAAATCGCTAATTACCGCTAAACTAAGCGTTATACAAAAAAATGTTTGAAATAAAAGTTGTAGAATTTTAAATTCTCTAAAACTTTTATTATATAACGTTTTACGCTGAAATGCATATTAAAGCCGCAATCTTAAAAAGAAAACGTTTTTACATGAAAACAGCCTCACGCAGAATTTCAGCAAACATGGCGCCTACCCTATCTTTTAGAGAATAAAAAATTGAGTAAATCAGGTGATTTAAAAAAAAGTCGTAGGACCAGTTTTTGAGAAAATCGCAAAAAAGTGAAAAATTATTCGAATAAACTACTCCTTCCGGCTGACCGATTTTGATGAAAATATTCCTGTCGGGTCCGGTAGTGGTATGTAACTTAAGTTTTAAGTTTCAAGTTCGTACGATGTTCCGTTCTTGAGATATTCTGTTCACACACAGACAGACACACACACACACACACACACACAGACAGAGAGACCAATCGCTAAAAACATGTTTGTGTGGGTTCAGGGGGTCTGAAAACGTGTAGATCCGGTGAAAACTCGATTTCGAAAAATCGACATGAAAACAATACTTTTCTTCCTATTTATTCATATAGGCAAGAGAAAGTAATAAGGTTATGTTTTGAGGTCCGACTGTTCTTCAAAAACTGCTAATGCAGACGGTGAACCTTGAAATGATTTTTTTTTAATGTATGAAAATATGCGGTGTGTGAATGGGATTCGAACCCATGACCACATGGTGAGAGGCGAGCATGTTACCAACTACGCCAATGTGGCCGGCAAGCATGGTGTGATGGGAGGGGAAGGGTGGATCCAGGGAGGGGGCACTGAGGGCAATTGGCATCCCATCTCACATTCAAGATCATTCATTCTGTATGAATGACCGTAATGTCTACATGAGAAAAAAATCTAGTGTGAAACACTCACACAACTTTCTCTTGGCATTGCAAATAATTAACAATAAACCTAACATTAGTAATAAAACATTAGAAATAAACAAAAAACAAACTCAATAAACATAACCTTATTTTAATCATATATGAAAGACCCAAAATGAAAATTGAACTCAGTTTGGCTTAAAAATACGGAAAATCACTCTTTCATGCTAAACTAGGCTTTGTAGAGAAAAATGCTCTAAATAAAAGTTGTACGTCTTTTAATTTTCTATAAATTTGATTATATACACTTTTGTCGTTAAATGCAAACTAAGGCCGAAATTTTTAAAAAATCGATTTTTCACACGTTTTCGTGAGAAAAAACAGAAAATCGCTAATTTCCGCTAAACTAAGTGTTATACAAAAAAATGATATAAATAAAATTTGTAGAATTTTAAATTCTCTACAACTTTTATTATATACATTTTTACGCTTAAATGCATATTAAAGCCGTAATCTTAAAAAAAACAATTGTTTTACGTAAAAACAGCCTCACCGAGAATTTCAGCAAACATGTCACCTACCCTATCTTGTAGAGCATAACAAATAAAGTAAATAAGGCGATTTTTAAAAAAATCGTAGGACCAGTTTTTGAGAAAATCGCAAAAAAGTGAAAAATGACACGAATAAACTACTACTTTCGGTTAACCGATTTTGATGAAAATGTTCGTGTCAGGTCCGGTAGTGGTATGTAACTCAAGTTTCAAGTTCGTACGATGTTCCGTTCTTGAGATATTCTGTTCACACACACACACACACACACACACACACACACACACACACACACACACACACACACACACACACACAGACCAATCGCTAAAAACATGTTTTTTGGGTTCAGGGGGTCTGAAAACATATAGATCCGGTGAAAACTCGATTTCTTAAAATCGACATGAAAACAATACTTTCCTTCCTATATATTCATATAGGCAAGAGAAAGTAAAAAAAAACAACGTAATTTCAATCATGGGTGAATGACGATAAATGACAATCAACCTCTGTTTCACGCTCAAAAGAATTCACGCTCAACTAAAGTTCTGTACAGAAAAAACGTGCTATAATTTTCATTATCTACACTTTTGACGTGAAATGGATACTAAGCCCGCAATCTTAAAAAATACCATTTTTAAAGATTTTCATGAAAAAGTTTTTCAATTTAGCTATAGTCCAGCCTCTCTTAGTTTGCTCCTAATGCAAACAAATAATGACAAAGTCACTGAGCATGCGCATTACATCAAAATGTGTCCACGCTGATTAAAAAGTAACAACTAAATACTTTCAAAAGTATTTAAATACAAAATACTTTTAAAAGTATTTTTCTAAATGAAATTGTTAGACCTACATCATATCATGACTGATGTTTTCAGTACTTTAAGTAGTTATAATTTAAAAGATAGTTAACTTGATAGGAGTAGGAATAGGAGATATGTAAAGTGGTGGAGTGTAGCGTGCACCCTCTAGTAGTAGGTGGCTTTGGTTTGTTGACAGACACTAGGAGGAGAAGGAGGAGGAGGAGCTAACTAACAACGGCTGAACTATACATGAGAAATGATTGTATTATTTTTGTTTGTCAGGCTGTTTGGAAAAGATTGTTTAGATCAGCACATCGTGTTTTTATCATCATCATCATCAACAACGTCTGGTATGTCGGCTTCAACTTCAACTTCGACTGCGACTGGATCAGGAGCAGCAGTGGGAAAAAGTCGACATGAGAACAGGTTGGCAGCTGAGAAATCGCCTTATTTACTACAACATGCATCGAACCCTGTCGACTGGTACGTATTACCGTAACCGATATTAAAAATTGGGTGAAACACACTCGTACAACTTTTTCTTGCCAATGTAAATTGTTGTTTAGGTCAACAGCCGAAAGGCTGGTTTGAACGTGTAGAGGTTTTACTAAGTAAAACGAGGAGTGAAGTGGTTTACCATTGCCTTCCTCACTGAGTGAAAAAGTACGCTTATCAGCATGCCGGGCCCTTTGAAAAGCACATATTTTCCACTCTGTAAATGACAACTTCACTTCATTCACCACAGGGTCTGGCTGTATAGTGAAATTCATTACTTTCAGAGAAGATAACTCTGACTAGTGTCTTTTGCACCTCTACCTCTTCTGTTCTTAAACGATTCAGTCATTTAATTGGCTGACCATGTGATAAGAAACACAACTATTTATTTTAGCCCTGCAACTAACAGATTGAGTGTAAATAATTTGACACTCCACCTGTCTGTTATGGGCAGCAATGTAAATTATGAAACTTATAACCTGTGTTTGTTTAATCATCATGAATATCTGTAGTGTTTAAATTTACACACGTTTCACTTTCGAACCGGTAAAAAATGTAAAATAAAAAATCTGGTGTGAAACACTCACGCAACTTTCTCTTGCCAGTGCAAATAATTCAAAAAACATAACCTAACATTAAAAATAAACAAAACACTAACCTCAATAAACATAACCTAATTTTAATCATGAGTGAAAGTCGCTGGTTGCGGTTGTGTTTTATTTAATAGAGCGACAGTGGACTGTATTGCGGTAAAAGTTTAATGATATAACAAATGCGAAGTAAAATATAATGAAAACTTGACTTACCCCTTTTTCCAAGACAAGGGCAAATAAAATAAAAGGAATACCACCTGCGCAGGGATAAGGTACAAGGAGTTTCCAAATTGCGGTGTTCCGAATTCACGTGTTATAAGAACAGCGGTCATAAAGCGGTTAACGAGACAGCGGTAACAAAAAAGCGACTCGCACTGCACGATGGTCACTCATCGACTGTACGGAGTTATCTGCTACCTATCTTTGTTACCGATAGCGGCGATAACAAATATAATTTAATTATCGGGCCTAAACAGTCGCAAAATGAAAATCGACCTTAGTTTGGCTTTAAAATATGGAGAATCACTCTTTCATGCTAAACTAGGCTCTGTAGAGAAAAATTCTCTAAGTAAAAGTTGTAGATCTTCTAATTTCCTATAAATTTGATTATATACACTTTTGTCATAAAATGAGGCCAAAATCATAAAATGAAATAAGTGAAAAATCATAATATGACTAAGGCCAATATCTTTAAAAAATTGATTTTTCTCACGTTTTCGTGAGAAAAAACAGAAAATTGCTATTTACCACTAAATTAAGCATTATACAAAAAATTGTTACAAATAAAAGTTGTAGGATTTTAAATTTCTACAACTTTTATTAAATACATTTTTGCGCAAAAATGTGTAATAAAGCCGCAATTTTAAAAATCAATTTTATTATGTGAAAACAGCCTCACCAAGAATTTCAGCAAACATGGCGCCTACCCTATCTTGTAGAGCATAAAAAATTTTGTAAACCATGTGATTAAAAAAAAAAATCGTAGGACCAGTTTTTGAGAAAATCACTAAAAAGTGAAAAATGACACAAATAAGCTACTACTTCCGGTTGACCGATTTTGATGAAAATGTTCGTGTCTGGTCCGGGAGTGGTATGTAACTTAAGTTTCAAGTTTGTATAATGTTCTGTTCTTGAGATATTCTGTATACACACACAGACCAATTGTTAAAAACATGTTTGTTGGATTCAGGGGGTCTGAAAACGTGTAGATCTGGTGAAAACTCTATTTCTTAAAATTGACATGAAAACAATTCTTTCCTTGCTATATATTCATATTGACAAGAGAAAGTGAAAAGTGAACGATGCAAAATGAAAATCAACCTCTGTAGTACTTAAAAATACGGAAAATCAGTAATTGCCTCTCAACAGGGCTCTGTAGATAAAAACGCTTAAAATAAAAGTTGTAGTTTTTTTTTAATTTCTGTAACTTTAATTGCATAAATTTTTGTCATAAAATACATGCTAAAGCCGCGATCTGTAAGAATCCCATTCTTTTACATATTTCCATTAAAAAAAAACCAGAAATCACTAATTGCCGCTAAACTAAGCGTTCTGCAAAATATGGTTGAAATGAACTTGTAAAACTTTGATGATATACACTTTAGCTCTATAATGTATAGTAAGACTGCTATTTTATAAAAAAAAATTTCCACAAGACCTCAGCTTTCCCAAGAATGTCATTAGACTTGGCGGTTACCCTATCTTGTAGAGTGTTAAAACTTCAGTAAATGAGGCATTTTTCTTAAAAAAAAAATGGTTGGAGCCATTTTTGGGAAAATTGTAATACAAAAAATTACACAAATAAAATACTACTTTTGATTGACCAATTTGCGTTGTTGAGATATTTTTGTGGCACACTCACAACACACACACACACACACACACGCACTAGTGATGTGACGCTCATGAGCGAGTTGCACAAAAGAACTAAAGAGCTCTTTTAACTGAGCAGTGAGCTACCACCTCTTATCACACCTAGTGTTTCTCCCCACGCAGCACGCTCTTCTCTCCACACAGAGCTGACTTGTACATCCCCTCCCCTCCACTCCATGACTAAACCACTTCTCTCTAGTCGCCACATCATACCAAGGGCTACCTATACCTAAACGCTGCATGGAAAGAGTTTGATACATTTCGTATCAAACTGTGGCTCTGTTTGTGAGGGGGTCATTATTCTTTCATACTATACTACAACAACCCTGAGACAAGTGGTCAGAAAATACCACTGTACTGAACTCTAACTATTTTACCACATGCATACGAAACAAAGATAGACAAATGACAAAAATTTGTTTGTGGAAAGGGATGCATGAACATTCAGGTTGACGCACGCGCAAACACAACATGCTGTGTGCGCAGGAGTGAGTGAAAGTCACCCTCCGCTTGACTCACAGTCTGTTTATTGAGATAGCTGAGCTGAGTGGTGTAGGCCTATGTATTAGAATCCACTACTAGCTCACTGCCACACAGTTCACCCCGTCTCATAGTTCAACTGTACGGTACACTCAAGTGTGCGGAGCGGGGTGTGGGGTGTGCTAGCTCACCTATTTTACTGTGCCACCGTCCCATGACTAACACACATATGTTGTTGTTTAGGTCATCAGCCTGGTTGGCTGGTTTGAACCAAAGAGAGGTTTTACTAAGTAAAACGAGGAGTGAGGTGGTTTACCATTGCCACTTACTCACCGAGTGGAAAAGTACACTTATCAGCATGCCGGGCCCTCTGAAAAGCACATATTTACCACTCTGCAAATGACACCTTCACTTCATTCACCACACAATCCAACTGTATTATGAAATTCATTACTTTGAGAGGAGATAACTTTGATTTATGTCACAGTACACCTCTACCTCTTCTCTTCTTAAATGATTCACTCATTTAACTGGCTGACCATGTGTTAAGAAACAGAACTATTTATTTTAGCCCTGCAACTAACAGATTGAGTGTAGAAAATTTGACCCTCCACCTGTCTGTTATGGGTAGAAACACACACACATATCCAGACCAGTGGGTAAAATGATGTGTCGTTTCAACTGTATTGAATGGTGATTTAAATGTTGTGTTTTGTGTGCAGGTACCCGTGGGGTGAGGAAGCGTTTGAGAAATCAAGGAAAGAGAACAAGCTGATGTTCTTATCGGTGGGTTATTCGACATGCCATTGGTGTCATGTGATGGAGAAAGAATCGTTTGAAAGCGAACCGATTGCGGCCATCATGAACGAGCACTTTGTCAACATCAAAGTCGACAGAGAAGAACGACCCGATGTCGATCGGGTCTATATGACATTCGTTCAGGTCAGTATCACGTGTGAATGCCCCATCGCTCCGCACCTTCACACTAAAAAGGAACTCAGCTGGTGTGAACCACTCACACAACTTTCTCTTGCCAATGCAAATAATTTAAACAATATAACCTAATAAGTAATTTTTACTTTCTCTTGCCTATATGAATATATAGGAAGGAAAGTATTGTTTTCATGTCGATTTTTCGAAATTGAGTTTTCACCGGATATGTACGTTTTCAGACCCCCTGAACCCAAAAAACATGTTTTTAGCGATTGGTCTGTGTGTGTGTGTGTGTGTGTGTGCGTGTGCGCGCGTGCGTGTGTGTGTGTATACAAAATATCTCAAGAACGGAACATCGTACGAACTTGAAACTTAAAACTTAAGTTGCATACCACTACCGGACCCGACACGAACATTTTCATCAAAATCGGTCAACCGGAAGTAGCAGTTTATTCGTTAATTTTTCACTTTTTTGTGATTTTCTCAAAAACTGGTCCTACGATTGTTTTTAAAATCGCCTTGTTTATTCAGTTTTTTATTCTCTACAAGATAGGGTAGGCGCCGTTTTTGCTGAAATTCTTGGTGAGGCTGTTTTCACGTAAAAACGTAGTTTTTTTAAGATTGCGGCTTTAATATGCATTTTAGCGCAAAAATTTATATAATAAAAGTTGTAGAGAATTTAAAATTCTACAACTTTTATTTCAAACATTTTTTTGTATAATGCTTAGTTTAGCAATAATTAGCGATTTTCTGATTTTTTCTCTCACAAAAACGTGTGAAAAATCGATTTTTTTAAGATTTCGGCTTTAGTACGCATTTTACGACAAAAGTGTATATAATCAAATTTATAGGAAATTAAAAGATCTACAACTTTTATTTAAAGCATTTTTCTCTACAGAGCGTAGTTTAGCGTGAAAGAGTGATTTTCCGTATTTTTAAGCCAAACTGAGTTCGATTTTCATTTTGCGTCATTCACTCATGATTAAAATAAGGTTATGTTTTTGAGGTTAGTTTTTTTTTTATTTCTAATGTTTTATTACTAATGTTAGGTTATATTGTTAATTATTTGCATTGGCAAGAGAAAGTTGTGTGAGTATTTCACACCAGGTTTTTTTTTTGTCATCAGTCTCTCGACTGGTTTGATGCAGTTCTCCAAGTTGTTCTATCTTGCGCAAGTCGTTTCATATCTACATACCTGTAACACCCTACATCTTTTGTAATTTGCTTTACATATCTAATCTTTGCCTGCCCTAACAATTTACTCCCTCAATATTACCCTCCATTATTGATAGATGTCTTAAGATATGCCCCACTAGCCTATCCCTTCTTTTGGTAAAATGCTTTCATATACTTCTTTTTTCATCCACTCGCCTAACAGCCTCTAAATTGCTTATTTTGTCCACCCACCTAATCTTTAACATTTTCCTATAACATTACATTTTCAAAAGCTTCTATCCTCTTCTTTTCTACAGCCCCTATCACCCACGTTTCACTTCCGTATAATGCTACACTCCAAACATAATGTTTTAAGAAAATTTTCCTAATCTTTAAATCAATGTTTGTAGTCAGTAAGCTGTTTTTCATTTCAAAGGCTTTTCTGGCTTGAGCAAAAAATTTTATTTTTAATAAAACATTAGAAATAAACAAAACAACTAACCTCAAAAAACATAACCTTATTTTAATCATGAGTGAAAGACGCAAAATGAAAATCGACCTCAGTTTGGCTTAAAAATACGGAAAATCACTCTTTCACGCTAAACTAGGCTCTGTAGAGAAAAATGCTATAAATGAAAGTTGTAGATCATTTTATTTCTTATAAATTTTATTAGGCCTATATACACTTTTGTCGTAAAATATGTACTAAGGCCGAAATCTTTAAAAAATCAATTTTTTACACGTTTTCTTGAGAAAAAAAACAAAAAATTGCTAATTACCGCTAAACTAAGTGTTATACAAAAAAATGTTTGAAATAAAAGTCGTAGTATTTTAAATTCTCTACAACTTTTATTATACACATTTTTGCGCTAAAATGCATATTAAAGTTCTAATCTTAAGAAAACAATGTTTTTACGTGAAAACAACCTGACCAAGAATTTCAGCAAACATGGCGCCTATCCTATCTTGTAGAGCATAAAAAATTTAGTAAAGCAAGCGGTTTTAAAAAAAAATCGTAGGACCAGTTTTTGAGAAAATCGCAAAAAGTGAAAAATTACACGAATAAACTACTACTTCCAGTTGATAGATTTTGATGCAAATGTTTGTGTCTGGTCCGGTAGTGGTATGTAACTTAAGTTTCAAGTTTGAAGTTTGTACGATGTTCCGTTCTTGAGATATTCTGTTCACACATACACACAAACGAATAGGTAAAAAGCAGTTGTGTGTGTGGGTTGAGGGTGGGTGTCTGTTTGTGTGTATATGGTGGGTGAAGAGTGGGACATGAAAACAATACTTTACTTCCTATACGCTATATATTCATACACAGGCAAGAGAAAGTAATAAACAATATCCGTTACCAAATTAAATATTAAATACAATTACAATGTCTGTTGACAATATAAGAAACTTCACCGTAACAAAGAATCCCCTACAATTTAGCCCACTAACACGTCAGCCATTCAAACCGCAGCGGCGCTCCAACAATCAAATATGCTTCGCTTTTATATTTAATCAGTCAGCTCTTAACACTTATATGGAAACATGTTTTTTATAACGTTAATAGAAACACCCGATCTGACAGACCGCCAGTTCATTTTTGGCAATTTATTTGGGAATCAAAGGCAAAGAAACTCAACTAGATCTGTTTAACAAAACTTATTTTATTTTACTGTAGTATAATGATTGAATTGACATTTGTATAAGATCTGGTTATCGAAAAACAATTGTTTAAATAAATGAAAAAAGCCAAATTATTTATGGTATTTACGACTTAATTTTTAAAATTGATAACACACTTATAATGTTTTCTTTCACTCAGGTTAAATGTATTATTTTAATACATATTTAATCACATACCTACTTAAATTTAAAAAAAGCAAAAATTTGTATAAAAGAAACATAACTAAAAAGTGACTACTTATATATTAGGGTTTTTATTTTACTGACATTTGTTTTTTGTACAATCAAGACACAGTTTTCTACTGCATTCTAGGCAAATAGCTTTCTTGCAAGTGATACATCTGAGTCATCAATTTCATCACAAATAGAACCTTCCGATTCACTGTCATCATTTTCCAATAATCTACGAATTCTGTCACCATAGTCGGGATCGCTTGTACTAAGTGGTCGAGCCATTTCAGAAATTTACAATTAAATAATAAAAAAAATAATTAAAATATATACAAATAATTAAAATATAAACCCGTAAAGGAAACACCCGTCATACAGACCGTTAAATACAGTAAGGGAAACACACGGTTCCACAGACCGCTACATGAAATACACAAAAAGAAACACGCGGTATCACAGACCGGTATGATTTTTAAGAACGATTTACACTTCCGCAATGATTCACGTGAACTGAACCATATTTCACTATGAAGTAGATAGGAATGATGACGGTCAGCACCAACCCTAGCTCAGGGAACCCAGTATTATGTGAACAAATCACCCTTAGTGCCTGTGAGACCGATGTTTCCATATAAGTGTTAATGAACAGTTGATTTTATGTTGCACCAAATATGTCGTTTTTATAATCAATCAGTCAGCTGTTTATGAACAGCTGATTTCATTTTTTCCACCGATTCATTATAACAATACTTTTGCATATAACTGAATTTGATTAAATAACCAACAGTTTGTATGTCCAGCAGTTACTTAACACCGAGTTCAACGCTGAGCAATTATGAGGTGTCTCTCCCGTCGGGCTGATTACTTGCGCAGCGTGTTCTCCGCTTACTTTACGTATGTACGGCCTGCAACTTATGTTACTTTACTTTATTTTACAATAAGGGCGTTCAGGCTTTTGCAGCCCCTCCTCACCGCGACCTAAAAGATCTTTTGTGATTGCCCCTATTCCTATTTCTGCAAGACCCACACTTTCGATGAAGCGCAGGATCTGCCTAGGATCTAGTGCACTTATCTGAGAAGGTGTTTACACACCCTTACCCATCAGCGCTCTTCTTTTGCAGCCAACCACTTTGCAACTGCATATAAATATAGGTGTGCGACCCCCTGAGCCGCACAGACCTTACTGGCCAATATTTCATCTTAGAAGACGGTTATGTTACACCCAAGGGCCAGGGAAATCTTTCCCCCAGCCCCCCAGGCCCCCACTCCCGCTCTTCCGCTCATCACTGAGCCGTCAGTGTACCAAAAGGTAACCCCTTCCGGTATCACTGGCTGTCCCTCCGCCCACTCCTGACGATCAAAAATTTTCACCCTCAGTGTGTCGGAGAAATCGTATGCTCTATACATACGGTCCCGAGGACCACCTACCACACCCATCCCCTCAATCCCTTTGGAGATCTCGGTGTGGCCCATCTCCCCTGATGGGACCCCGAACCCGCCCTCCAGCCTCAAGGCAGTTCTTATCGCCTCCTTCTTCACTTGAACATGAATAGGAGGCAAATCAAACAACGCCTCCATAGTAGCCGTTGGACCAGTGCTCGTTGCACAACATGTCCTTAGGCGGGCCAATCTCTTCAGCTTCCTCAGCCGATCTGTTCTTGGCCACCATACAAAAGCTTTGTACGTGACCATTGGCAGAATGATGCTCACCTAAGCCCATTCTGCCATACGAGGCCTAAGCCCCCAAGTCCTCCCAAACGGACTCTTAAACATCCATAAGGCCTTTGCAGCCCTCTCAACAGTCCTTGACATGTGGCCCCTCCAAGTCAGGCCCCTATCAAGGACAACCCCCAGATACTCCACCTCAGGGGAGTAGCTCAAATCCACTCCTTCCAGAGTCAAAGCATCTAGAGCCATCTTCCTTTTCCTAGTAAAAGGAACAACAACCACTTTTAGTTGTCGTTTCAGCTAGGGAAATAATCAGTCCGCCCCTGCATAGCCCCGCGTACAGGGGTAAGGCAAAATACTGTAGGATTTAGCCAAGTTTCCTACAGGCACCGTTAAGACACTGATTAAATGCCCCAGTGCCATCCACCCTTCGGCACGGTAAACGCCTGACACCACTGGGTTGGGCAAAAGCTACAGTAGGAGAAGTTGCCTCTAGCACGGATAGAAAAAGTGCTAGATGCCAGGGACAAGGATCAGGATAGACAGACAGAAGCCCAGCATCTCAGCTCACCTCGGCAGGACCAAAGCATGGCTGAAAAGTACCCATAGGATGCCGAGGAGTTTCCAGAGGCACGGGCACGAAAAACTGCTACAGAAAGTAAGGGAGCAGGTGTGCTCTCTTGGACGTGATGCTTCGGCACAAGCAAGCCAGCCGATCACTGACTTACTTCGCCTCTTGCAACTTATGTTACTAACGTTTTTATAGAATCATTTTATTTGCGACCTATACATGGATTTCTGTTTGCTAATAACATAAAAGTAAACAATTCAATGTTCATTTTACTTCCTCTTTGCTAAATGAATATATAGGAAGGAAAGTATTGTTTTCATGTCAATCATAACAAATAGAGTTTTCACCAAATCTACACGTTTTCAGACCCTCTGAACCCACATAAACATGTTTTTAGCAATTGGTCTCTCTCTGTGTGTGTGTGTGTGTGTGTGTGTGTGTGTGTGTGTGTGTGTGTGTGTGTGTGTGTGTGTGTGTGTGTGTGTGTGCGTGTGTGTGTGTGTGTGTACAAAATATCTCAAGATCGGAACATCGTACAAGCTTCAAACTTGAAACTTAAGTTACATACCACTACCGGACCCGACACAAACATTTTCATCGAAATCAGTCAACCGAAAATGGTAGTTTATTCGTGTTGTTTTTCACACTTACGCGATTTTCTCAAAAACTGGTCCTACGATTTTTTAAAATCGCCTGATTTACTAAATTTTTTGTGCTCTACAAGATAGGGTAGGCCCCATGTTTGCTGAAATTCTCAGTGAGGCGTTTTTCACGTAAAGAAATTGTTTTCTTAAGATTGCGCATTCATATGCATTTTAGCGCAAAAATGTATATAATAAAAGTTGTAGAAAATTTAAAAATATACAACTTTTATTTCAAACAGTTTTTTGTATAACGCTTAGTTTAACAGTAATTAGCAATTTTCTGTTTTTTTTCTCATGAAAACGTGTAAAAAATCGATTTTTTTAAGATTTCGGCCTTAGTATGCATTTTACAACTAAAGTGTATATAATTAAATTTATAGGAAATTAAAAGATCTGCAACTTTTATGTAAAGCATTTTTTTGTATAGTGCCTAGTTTAGTGTAAAAAGAGTGATTTTCTGTATTTTTAAGCCAAACAGGTTGATATTTATTTTGCGTCTTTCACTCATGATTAAAATTAGGTTATGTTTTTTGAGGTTAGTTTTTTGTTTATTTCTAAGTTATATTACTAATGTTAGGTTTATTGTTGATTATTTGCATTGGCAAGAGAAAGTTGTGTGAGTGTTTCACACCAGAATTTTAGGTTTATTTTAGCCTTTTATAATAAATGTATTTCTTGTTTGAATTTTTTCATTTACCGTTACGATTTACGCGTAATTTTTTTAAATAATTTTAAACTACAAATAATATACAGGGTTACTATAAAAGAATCATCGGATTTCAAAAGGCTGTATTTAAAAAAGTAATACACATACAGTAATGAATGATACACGAAAATAATTATAAAATGTCAGAGTTTTAGGTTAGCCGCTGTAGTTGAAAGTGGTTGCCGACAGGTAGCAGCACCAGCTCAGTTTCGAAAATGGCGTCTATGCAACAGAAATCATTCTGTGTTTTAGAGTATGCGAAATGTTTAGCGGTTGTTACCGTGCAGCGTTCGTTCCGGAGACAGTTTGAAACCGAACCACCAGGCCACCAAAGCATTCTACGATGGTCTCGACAGTTCAGAGACACAGTTTGTTTGTGCAAAGGTAAAAGCACCGGGCATCCAAGTGTATCTGATGAAACAGTAGACAGAGTTAGCGAGTGTTACGTGCGTAGCTCAAAGAAGTCAACTACCCGCGCTAGTAGGGAACTCGATATTCCACAGCAAACTGTCTGGAAGGTTTTGCGAAAACGATTACGCATGAAACCGTACCGTATAAAGTTATTACAAAAATTACTCCCGGATGATCTCGCGAAACGATTCGAATTTTGTTGTAATGCCTTGCATAATGCTACGGAGGATGACGATTTTATTGGCCGTCTTGTGTTTAGTGATGAGGCGACATTTCACTTGAATGGTAAGGTGAATCGCCATAATGTTAGGATATGGGGCACAGAACAACCTCTTGCTGTAGTGGAACATGAACGCGATTCGCCCAAACTTAAGTTTTTGGCGCAATTTCAAAAACAAAGGTGTATGGGCCGTTTTTCTTTATGGATAAGACAGTAACGGGTATTTCATATCTCGATATGATGCAGTTATGGTTTTTCCCACAACTGAAAGAAGACTCCAATAACTTTGTATACCAACAAGATGGAGCTCCGCCTCACTGGCATGCTGAAGTACGAAGTTACCTAAACAACGAACTCCCGCGACGCTGGATTGGGCGATATGCAGATGAAGACTTAGCGCTCTTTGCATGGCCTCCCAGATCTCCGGATCTCACGGTCTGTGATTTCTTCCTTTGGGGGTACGTTAAAGATTGTGTTTACGTGCCACCACACCCAACAACTTTAGTTGACCTACGGGAACGCATTACAGCTGCATTTATGACCATCGATAGGGAAATGTTAACACGTGTGGGCTGAACTAGATTACCGCTTGGATGTGTGTCGTGTGACGAAAGGGGCTCATATTGAACATTTGTGAAGGTATGTGTAAAACTCTGACATTTTATAATTATTTTCGTGTATCATTCATTACTGAATGTGTATTACTTTTTTAAATACAGCCTTTTAAAATCCGATGATTCTTTTATAGTAACCCTGTACTTTTAACGTAAATCTAAAAGTGTAAGCTATTTTGAATCGACACCTGCAAAGATACTAAATTCACGGCTTCAACTGTACCCTGAAAACCTGTTAAAAATACTGAACGAGTATACGAGGGTAGAAGATCAAAGAAAATTAAAAAATTGAACCGCACGGTTACAAAGTAAAAACCTTTGCAAGGGCTATATAAAAGCAAAAACTGATATTGGACAGGCGGTGTCCCTCCGGAATTCCTTAAAAAGATAACAAAAGAGAAGTGGCTAGGTGAGACGGCAGCCTGGTGGTAACACCTACCTATATATTTTTTCCCCTTGCATCCAGGAGACTCCTTGTGGGAGTATAGGACATGTCAAGCTAAAACTGATAAACTGAAAGTTTATCACCAATTATATAAATTCATCACTTACCACCAAAAAATTGTTTCTGCTACTGCTTACTTCAGTAGGCTTGTCATGAACCCCATTCAATCAAATATCACACTAAATTAAAAATAAAATAAATCAAACACAATGATAAATTCATCACTTACCAATAATTTCCTCCTGCCACTGTTTAACTCAGTAGGCTTGTCATGAACCCCTTTATATCAAATTGTACACAATATTTGTTTAATTACAAGTTAAATACTTTTCAATCGAAACTATTTAGAAAGGAATTCGTGCACACTGTAAAATGTTTCATCAATCAAATATTGTTTTAGCTTTTTTTTAAAATGACTTAAATTGTCACAACTTTTTAAACCTTGTGGTAATTTATTGATGTATTTTCTAACTGCATAAGTTGGTTTTTGTTCAAACAATTTAGTGTTGTGATTAGCAACATAATAATCGATTCAGTTTCTTGTGTAGTGGTTGTGAACATCTAAATTCTGTAAAAAGGTATTTTTCTTTACGTACATTATCACTTGAAAAATGTAGAAAGAAGGAACTGTGAGCAATTGCAGCTGTTTTGACTTGCTAGGTGAGGTGAGTCTCTAGCACTGAATGTGTTAACAACGACAGTCCATAACATAACATTGTGGTTTGTGAAATGGAACATTAATGGGTGATTGACCCATTTGGGAAGTGACGTGATGAAAGAGAGAAATATCACATGTGTCAACTGAGTAAGTGTTTAGCTGTAGCTGCGTTCATGGTGATTGTGGAATGTGTGTTCTAATAATACAAAGTGTTCTATTTTTAGCTGAGGGGATTTTTGCAGAGAATAGGATAATTTCTATTTAATAAAGTAGGAACATTTATTTGTTTTTGTAAATTTTATTTGGTTGAAAGTAAATTTTGTAATAGGTATTGTAAACTTAAATTTCAAACAGAATTTTTCCAGGATTTCTTCTGTACTTATAAATTTATTTATTGAAAACTTAATCTGTAATCCGTTAAAATAATTAATTAATGATGTTGTATAATAGTTTGTATAGCACATAGTCTTTTAATGAGCTGAGGGGATTTTTTTGTAGAAAATAGTGTAATTTTTTTAACTTAGCAATACTAATAATAGTTTTTAGAAAATTTTTATTATTAGAATTGTAAATTTTATAACTGATAAGTTTCAGTCTGCCCATAACAGACAGATAGAGAGTCAAATTATTTACACTCACTCTGCTCGTTGCAGGCTAAAATGAATAGTTGTGTTTCTTATCATCACATGGTCACCCAATTAAATGAGTGAATCATTTAAGAAGAGAAGAGGTGTGGGGGTGTGTTAGGTGACACTAATCACAGTTATCTCCTCCTCTCAAAGTAATGAATTTCATTATACAGTTGGACGCTGTGGTGAATGAAGTGAACGTGTCATTTGCAGAGTGGAAAATATATGCTTTTTAGAGGGCCCGGCATGCTGAAATGAGTGAGTGAGTTGCGGCAATGGTAAACCACCTGATTCCTGGTTGTTACTTAGTAAAACCTCTAGAGTTGGTTCAAACCAGCCTACAGGCTGATGACCGTAACAACAACACAAATTTCAGTAAGCTGTGTAATAATAAAAATAGTTAAAATAATTTTTAATAATAATTACTGATCAATAATTTATATATAAAAATCTGGTGTGAAACACTCACACAACTTTCTCTTGCCAATGCAAATAATTAATAATAAACCTAACATTATTAATAAAATATTAGAAATAAACAAAACACTAACCTCAATAAACATAACCTTATTTTAATCATGAGTGAATGACGCAAAATGAAAATCGAACTCAATTTGGCTTAAAAAAAACGGAAAATCACACTTTCACACTAAACTAGGCTCTGTAGAGAAAAATTCTCTATATATAAGTTGTAGATCTCTTAATTTTCTATAAATTTTATTATATACACTTTTGTCGTAAAATGCGTACTAAGGCCGAAATCTTAAAAAAATCGATTTTTCACACGTTTTCGTGAGAAAAAACAGAAAATCGCTAATTACCGCTAAACTAAGCGTTATACAAAAAAATGCTTGAAATAAAAGTTGTAGGTTTTCAAATTCTCTACAACTTTTATTATATACATTTTTCCTCTAAAATTAATATTAAAGCCGTAATCTTAAAAAAACACTTTTTTTACGTAAAAACACCCTCACCAAGAATTTCAGCAAACATGGCGCCTACCCTATCTTTTAGAGAATAAAAAATTGAGTAAATAAGGCGATTTTTAAAAAAATCGTAGGACCAGTTTTTGAGAAAATCACATAAAAGTGAAAAATTATATGAATAAACTACTACTTCTGGTTGACCGATTTTGATGAAAATGTTCGTGTCGGGTCCAGTAGTGGTATGTAACTTAAGTTTGAAGTTCGTACGATGTTCCGTTCTTAAGATATTTTGTACACACACACACACACAGACCAATTGCTAAAAACATGTTTGTGTGGGTTCAGGGGGTCTGAAAACGTATAGATCCAGTGAAGAGTGTATTTGTTGTGATGGAGATGAAAACAATACTTTCCTTCCTATATATTCATATAGTTGGCAAGAGAAAGTAAAAATAATAATTACTGATCAATAATTTATATATAATAATGTACAACTCTTTCCCGTGCACGCACACGCTCTTCCTATGCGCGAATTTGTAAATTGTTCATGTTAATGTTAATGTGTATTTAATAAATAATGAAGAAGGTGTATTGTTATCATCAGGTGAGTTCAGGCGGTGGTGGTTGGCCGATGAGTGTGTTCCTGACGCCCGATTTGAAACCGGTTGCGTGTGGTACGTACTTCCCACCGGAAGACAGGTGGGGCAGGCCTGGATTCAAAACTATTCTTCTCAGCATCGCTAAACAGGTAAGTGTCTCAACTCAACTACATTTATTCTAGTTTAATATGATTCTTGTCTAAATCTCGTAATGCGCTGCTCTCTTTAATAAAAACATTACCACCACCAAAATTCAAAATTATGAATTTTTTTTAAGATTTAATTAATACGCATGCTCAGTTGTATTGGTGGTTGCCTACGTCGGAGTACTCTTAGTGGCGTAGACAGACTCTAAAAAGATTTATTGGTTTTTGTATATTTTATTTGGTTGAAAGTAAATTTTGTAATGCGTATTGTAAACTTTAATTTCAAACAGAAGAATTTTGCCAGGATTTCTTCTCTATTTATAAATTTATTTCTTGGAAACTTTAATCTGTGATCCCTTAACCCTTTCAGTGCCATGGCCGATTCAATCGGCCACGATTGCTTGCGTGTAAATTGCCATGGCCGATCAAATCAGCCGCCAGTTTCAAACCACTGTAGTACTCTCAGTTCTCAACAGATTGTGCTGTTTTTACTCTTAAACGAAATAACAGTTATTGCTCTACATGATCGTATATTTTTAGCCTCTTTGGATGTACGGTGATGATTTTACAAGCGATCTAACAGGCTGGTGTTCTCGTGTTGTGTCGAGTCCGTTGTTGACATTTTATAACAGCGTGTATAACCTCTGCTGTTGTATTTTGTGTTTAGTTTTGCAACTGTTTCTATTGGTAGTGATTTGTTTATTTCTTTATAATATCGGAAGATAAATTATATTTTGGTCTTGATGATGATGAAATTTGCAAGTTAGCTTTCTGTACGGACTCTGAAAGTGAACATATGTTAGAAACTATACAATTATCATTTTTTATAAATACTCAAATTTTCTGTCGCGTCATGCTCAACTAATATCCTCAATAAGTATATTTGTAGTGACAATTTATAAACAAATTCAGTATGGTTTTGTTCAAAATTAAATGGGCTACGTGATAGATGTGCCAAATTGTGTAAATTATAAACTAGTTATTTTGTGTGAAAGTGAAAAAAAAAACAATTTTCTTCGGTTGCTTGTACTGAATTTAAATTTTTTTTAAATTTTTTAAAAAAGACAAGAATTAGTTTTGACAATGTATATGCAATTCTTCATCTATTTTTAAGGTAAGACCAAAATTTCAAGTCTCTAGAATAATTACTTTATCTGTAATCTAATTAAACAAATAAATGCTTGCTTTATAGATGAAAAGTGGCTTGGCATTTTATACACAACCATGGGGTGAAAGAGGGTGCCACTAAAAGGGTTAATAATGAACAATTTGGTGTGAAACACTATGATTTTCTCTTGCCAATGTAGACAATGAATAATATACTGTTCGCCAATTATAGTGGCATGTAGGGAGGGTAGCGAGACAGAGAGAGAGAGAATGTGTTCCCCTCAACTCATTTCAATCGGTGTGCGGTGTTCAAGCGCTATAGTGAGTGACAATACGCGCGGTACGGCAGGGCACTCTGCTGGCCAGTTTCGTTCACTACACTCTAACAAGCTCATTTTCCATCAAAAATACTGAAAAAATTACTTTCGCTTCCTAATGCATCTTATTTTATTACGCTATGAATGTTATTATTATACTATGATATTTAGATAAGGTTCGCTCGTACAAAGTTAAGACATTTAAATCTCATCGCATTTTTTACGTATCATTTAGGATAATATAACTTCTTTTCCGGGGCGACATAATATGCGTTTTATTATTATTATTATTATTATTATTATTATAGTTGTATGGCCTTCATTGGACCACTGTAGTCAGTATCTTCCGGCCCTCTTTCGTCTTCTCTCCGCCCAACATCTCCTCATCCGCTCAGAAATCAATTTCCTTTCCTCGTCTGAAATCACTCTTCCCATTCTATGTCCGACTTTGATCTGAAGTCTTGTCTGTTTGTCGTTCAGGATTCCGATGCTGTCTGACTTGTCCTTCAAATCCTCGAATGTTATGCGCAACTCTCTCATATCCTCCCTGAGTTCTTCAATCCACTGAATATTTGTCTTACTTTTCCACAGCTTTTCAATAACTCTTCTGCTCAGTCTGTCCTCCGGAGCTCTAATCAAGTGACCGAAGAAAGATATTCGTTTTTTCCTCATTGTACTTGTGACAGGTTCAATTTCTTTGTATACAGTTTCGTTGGAAGCTAATCTCCAGTGTCCATTTTCATGATAGCTTTTGTTGATACAAGTTCTGATTATTCTTCTTTCAATTTTTAGTAATTTGTCTATTGCGATGGTATTAGTGGTTTTAAAGATGGTTTCACTTGCGTAAGTTATTATTGGTTGAGTAACTGTCTTATAATGATTCAATTTTGTGGCTATTGATAGTGATTTCTTGTTGTAAGTGTTCTTTGTGGCATACTGTGCTCTTCTCAACTTATTTATTCTACTGTCCCATGCTTGTTTCTCATTGAGATTGTACGTTATGACTTCACCCAGATATTTGAAACTGTCCACAATCTTTATTTCTTGATCTCCTATACGGATTTTCTTTGCAAGAGGTGGATCAGTTAGCATAAGTTCTGTTTTTTCAAAAGATATTCTAAGGCCAATTCTCTGAGAAATACTCTGTAGTGTATTTATTTGTTTCTTGGTTTCTTGAATACTGTTAGCCAGCAGTGCCAGGTCGTCAGCAAATCCCAAGCAGTTTAAATTTATGTTGTCTCTAGAAGTTCCAACTTTGATATTCTTTGGATTACTCTTATACCATTCCCTCATTATATATTCCAGGGCACAATTGAACAACAGTGGCGACAGGCCATCCCCCTGCCTCAAACCTGTTTTTACTACAAACGATTTGGACAGTTCTCCTCTGAATTTGACCTTAGATGTTGTATTCGTCAGGGTGAGCTCTATCATTTTTATAAGTTTTGGATGGAGTCCCAAGTGTCTCAGAATTTTCAACATTGATCGTCTGTGGATGCAGTCGTATGCTTTTTTGAAATCTATGAATGCAATTGAAAGAGGTTTACTTCGTTTTCTGTAGTATGCCATGATCAGTTTCAACGTGATGATTTGTTCTGAACAGCTTCTCCATGGTCTGAAGCCGCCTTGATATTCACCAAGTTCCTTATCCAGTTGGTCTTTAATTCTGTTATATATGATCTTTGAAAAAATTTTGTAGGTGCAATCAAGAAGAGAAATCCCTCGATAGTTGTCTGGGTTGCTCCTGTCCCCTTTTTTGTGTAGCGGATTGATTACTGCTTCAGTCCAATGTTCTGGAAGTGTTTCAGTAGTCCAGATCTTTGTGAGGGCCATATGTAAGGAGGTCCGCGTTGAACCGCTAGCATGCTTCCATATTTCCGCACATACTTGACTTTCTCCACATGCTTTATAGTTTCTCATTTCATTTATTGCTCTCTCCACTTCTTGAATGGTCGGTGGATTTATGTATTCTGCTTGTGTTCTTATTGGGGTGTTCGTGTTGATCTGTAGAAGGTTCTTTGGTTCTTCACAGTTCAAGAGCTTATGAAATGCTTCCGCCATTATTTCAGCGTTTTCCCTATTATTATGAGCAAATTTTCCATTTTTATCCTTCAGTATCAATGTAGGAGGATCGTATTTATGTAACTGCTTACTAAATGTCTTATAATAGTCTCTTGAATTCCTTCTGTGATAGTTTTCCTCAATAGAGTTAATCAAATCTTTTGTATACTGTCTCTTTGTCCTTCTGATAATCTGAGTAAATTTCCTCCTGATATCTTTCAGATTAATAAAGTTATCTTCTGTCTTTTTATTCTGAAACTTAAGCCAGGCTTGATGTCTTTCTTCATGTACCCCATCACAATCTGAATTCCACCAGGTGTGTTTCTTACGTGGATCCAATGGGGCTATTTCTTCTGCATTTTGTTTCAAAATTGGTAGTAGTTCTTCAAGGTTATCTGTCAATTTTGTTGTTCTTGTCATTTGTTGGTATTCTTTGCTTCTAATTAATTTTCGTGGGTCATAAGTTCTTTTTTCTTTAACTGTTTTCTGTCTGACATTTTTACGTGGAGTGAATTTTATTTTGATTTTAATCAGGTAATGGTCTGAACCAGTGTCTGTTCCTCGTAGAACTCTTACATTATGTATCTCTTTATGAAAGGTCTTGTCCATGCACACATGGTCCAGCTGCCATTCTCCTCTCGTCCAATCCGGGTGTTTCCAAGTTTTGAGTTTATTCGGTTTTCTTTTAAAATAAGTTGATTTGGAAATTAGATTGTGAGTTCTGCACAACTCCACAAGTCTTTGACCGTTTCTGTTGGTGTGTTTCTGTGGAGCCCATTTTCCTATCACATCTCGATACTTCCTTTCCTTTCCCAACTGAGCATTGAAATCTCCAATCAAAATCTTGACATAGTTCTTATTGATTTGGGTTATTGTCTGGTCTAACAATTCCCAAAAGTCTTCCACTTCTTGTGCACTCCTTACTTGAGAATTTTTCACATTGGTTGGTGCATGTGCATTAATAATAGTGTACACCTTGTTTGTTGTTTTTAGAGTCAAAGTTGCTATTCTTGATGAAAGAGCTGTAAAGTCCATTATGGAATCTATTATTTTCAAACTAACTATAAAACCGGTCCCAAACTGTGGACATTGTTTCATGACTCTTTGTCCAGGTTTTCCATTATAGATTCTATATCCTTGAGACTCAAATGGTTGCTCCGTAGTGTTCCTCATTTCCTGCAATCCCGCTACAATGATGTTCTGTTTATCAAATTCATCCGTCAGATTCTTCAGTCTTCCCACCTTCAGTAGAGAGTTGACATTATGAGTTGCAATGTAGTTTATTTGTCTATACTTGATCTTTTCCTTTCGTGTTCGGTCAGACATGAGTGACTTTGAATGTTGCTCTATGTTTTTGTCCTGTAGTTGGCAACCCAACTTATTATTATTATTATTTTGTTATAAAATATAAAATTTTATCTCTAATTTGATATATGTTGAGTCACATGTTGTGCGGAAACAGAAATAATAAATGAGCTTGAAAAAATCACTCTTTGACAGGACATCAAAGATAGGTCGTTATGTCTGGTGTCACCTTCCTGTTAGTACTCCAAGAAGTTGAATCATTTTTTATAGTTGTGAACTTTATACTAAACATACGTCAATTTTTTGAAATCAATTACACCAGCATAGGCTTAATATCAGTTGTATGAAATTTTAACAAAAATGACCCCGTAGTAAATATAAGAGAAAGAAGGTATATGACGTCCTTTTCTTTTGGGCCTGTCAAAACGATGGTAAGTACATCATTTAGAAAAAAATTATTGCTTATTACCCGAAATTGAATCGCAAACATTTTTCCCCGTATTTTGTGCGTGCGCAACTAATTTCGACGGTGTGTGGCTTTTGACAGCGACACCAATGACAAAACGGTAACCACACGAAGTGGGTATTAGTTTAGAGGCAGCCTCTATATTTAGTTGACGCTGTGGTGGGGGGAGCTGCTTACTGCACATGTGCGGCCCACATGCCACCCTACTTGGTTACCATTATACCTTTTCTATTTTTTCCTATTTTTAGTTTTTATCTTGACATGTCGTCCATCCAATGGTAAACTCGTGGACGTGCAAATTCTCAGTTTTGCAGGAGAGCAGAAAACAAATTCAATGCTTTCTTCTTTAACACACTTAATGTATTTTCGTAACTTTACAAAGGTTGTATCTCCCTAACCGAACAAGTTACATATTCGCGAGTTTACTACATCATGCGTTGGGGTTGTATACATCAGCAACAACATGTGTTGGGCTCTATACATCAGCAACAACATGTGTTGGGTTGTATACATCAGCAACAACGTGTGTTGGGTTGTATACATCAGCAACAACATGCGTTGGATTGTATACATCAGCAACAACATGCGTTGGGTTGTATACATCAGCAACAACATGCGTTAGGTTGTATACATCAGCAACAACATGCGTTGGGTTGTATACATCAGCAACAACATGTGTTCGGTTGTATACATCAGCATACACTAACAAACTCATATTCGCAAAATTTATGCATTCGCGAGTTTACCATTGGAGGGACGATGTCCTGTTAATAAAAAGAAAATGTATCGATTGCAGTGCGGAACGTGTTTTGTTTCAGTGGAAAGACGACAAGCAGAAACTGTTGAATACGGGCACAAGAATAGTGGACATCTTGAGAAAGACGACCGTGTTTGACGTCGCCGTATCGGAAACGTTAATTTCTGGCGCCGTACCCGGTGAAGAGTGCTGGGTTCTCTGTCACAAGCAGTTGTCGGACAACTATGAATCGTTGTACGGTGGTTTCGGCCTAGCGCCGAAATTTCCTCAACCGGCCAACTTGAATTTCCTTTTGGATCTTCACGCGAGAGATTGTACGACACAAGAAGCGATCGTAGCGAAGTCAATTGTGCTTCATACGTTGAAAATGATGTACCGTGGTGGAATTCATGATCATATCGCTCAGGTAACTCCTAAAAATCAATTTATATAATCATGTTTGTACAATGGTCTAGAAGTAAAGTCGTCGCCAAAATCAGCTGTTTAACAGCTGATTTTCGGAGACGAAGGTTCCTGGTTCAAATCCTAGTAAAGGTAGTTATTTTTATACGGATTTGAATACTAGACAGTGGTTACTGGTGTACTTTGATGGTTGGGGTTCAATTAACCATACTCTGTGAGTGTGTCTGTAGAAGACTACACAGTCTCATTTACACGTCATACACATCATCCTCATCTCATTGGGTCATGGGGTTGCTTATTGTTCTCAAATGAACAGATTGCAACGTACACAAATTAAGAATAAAAAAAAAATGTTTGTACAATGGTTGCTTTTTATATTTCGGGAATGGACAATACTGGTGCTGCAATCTGTTAGCAGATATCGTTATCTTAAAGTTCGACTTTTTTATTCGATAGATTGTACTCTGTTTCGCTCGTACAGTCCATTGTTGTGTTGTTTAGTAGTGACTTGAAATTGTTATCTCGGTCAAAAAATGGAGTTAAGTCGTGAACATTTTCGTGCAATTATTTTTTACAACTTCCGATGTGGATTATGTCAACAATGGTGCACCAATTGATTCAATATTTGGTGATGAAGCACCATCAAAAACCACTGTATATCGGTGGTAAACGGAATTCAATCGTGGCTATGGTTCGCTCAGTGATGAATTTCGCGAAGGTTGTCCAAAATTGGTTGTTGTTCAAGAAAATGTTGATGCTGCACGTGAACTGATTGTGCAAGATCATCATATAACAAATCGTGATATCATGGCATCCTTGGGCTTAGTGGGACCAGCATACATTCAATATTGCATGAACATTTGGGCAACAGGAAGATTTGTTCGCGTTGGATTCCCCATAATTTGATAATCGCTCAGAAAAAGGCTTGTCTCGATTGGTCGAAAGAAATGCTCATGAAGTACAACAGCGGTGCTTCAAAACATGTTTATGACATCATCACGGGTGATATATGCCTATGAACCCAAAACTAAACAGCATACCATACAACTGTATGGGTAGTTCAAGATGAGCCTAATCCCACAAAAGTTTTTTTAGAACAAAGCACCTCCAAGCAAATGGTTGCTTGTTATTTTGGAAAAACCAGGTATGTGGCAATTATACCACTAGTGGAACATCGGACGGTCAATTCTAAATGGTACACAACCATTTGTTTGCCAGAAGTTTTTGGAAAAATAAGGGAAACCAACCCCTGAAGATGAATCATTCTCCACCAGGACAATGCAAGCTCTCACACGCCGGCTGAAACAATGAACTTTTTGAGAAATAAAAAAAATTGAATTAATGGGCCATCCGCCATACAGCCCTGATTTGGCACCCAACTACTTCTTCTTATTTTTGCTCATCAAAAATAAATTAAGAGGTCAATGTTTTACGACACCTGAAGTAGCATTTGATGCATTCAAAAAGTACATTTTGGAGGTACCTCAATCGGAAGTGGAACAAGTGCTTCGACAATTGGTTCAAGTGCATGAAAAAATGTATTAATCATTAAGGAGAATATTTTGAAAAACAATAAAGCCATTTACATTGATTTATTTGTTTTTTGTTTTTTTAATTAATTTATTTAACGTCGCATCAACTGGTGTGGTCATTAGCGACGACGTTGGGGTGGAACTTACTGTGTACAATGGAGGATGAAATTATTTTTTTGTAATGTATGAAAATATGGCGTGCCTGAGTGGGATTTGAACTCAGGACTGCATGATGAGAGGTGAGCATGTTACCAACTGCGCCAATGTCGCCGGCTATTTTTTGTTTTCTATTGTTGAAGTATAAAAGGCAACCCTCGTGTGTCTCAATGATAGGTACTAGTTACTCTGATTGGGTGTTTGTAAAATTAATCGCTTACTTAAAAGAGTCGGCCGGAGAAGAAGTCCATAGTTGTTTTAAAGGTACAGTCACACTCCATTATTTAAAAAATACTTCCTAAATCAAATGTTTACTTTGTTTCCTTTGAAAAACCCTCTACAGTTGAGCGTTGTTAGTTTGCTCCTAGTGTCAACAAACCAAAGCCACCTACTACAGAGTGCACGCTACACTCCACCACTTTACAACTATCCTATTCCTCCTCCTATTAAGCTAACTATCTTTTAAATTATAAGTACTTAAATTACTAAAAACATTAGTCATGATATGATGTAGGCCTAAAAATTTCATTTATAAAAATATTTTTAAAAGTATTTTGTATTTAAATATTTTTAAAAGTATTTTGTATTTAAATACTTTTGAAAGTATTTAGTTGTTACTTTTTAATCAGCATGTACACATTTTGATATAATGCGCATACTCAGTGATGTCATTATTTGTTTATATCGGGTGATTCATATAAAAGTAGCCCGCTGCATTTAACAGTGGCCTTCAGCACTCAATTGGATTCAAATAGTAAATGAATAAATAGAATTACTTAATACATAATTTTACATATTTATTTACAAATTTATATACAAATTTCAACTTCACCTTTACAGTAGATGCTGAAAGTGGTGTCCTTAAATGGTTACACATTTTTGCGCTCGTTCAATGTTATTAATGCACACACGACGCGATATGGAAACGTCTATAGCTTGAATGGCTGCCACGATGTTATTCTTTAGTTCATGTATACTTCGGGGGTTTGTTTGGTAAACGGTTCCTTTTAAATAACCCCGTAGAAAAAAATCGCACATACTCAAATCGGGTGAACGAAGAGGCCACGAATCTTTACTAAAAACTCGCATGGGAAAAGCCTGATTGATACGAGATAGGGACTGGCGAGACGTGTGACATGTTGCACCATCTTGCTGGAAAAAATTGTACTCTATAATAATATAATAATTAAAAAATAATAATATAAATTGTACTATAAAGGCCAGTCGATCACATTGTGATCAGTGCTGCCAATACAGCATATGAAAATTACTCAAGCGGCTGGCTACTTTTAAATGAATCACCCGGTATTAGGAGCAAACTAACAGAGGCTCGACTTAATAAAATGATGTGTATTGAGATGGTGCAGCGATTCGGATCTGATTTTAATTTTCTGTTATTTTTGTTGAAGGGTTTCGCAAGGTATTCAACTGATGAGAAATGGCATGTGCCGCATTTTGAGAAGATGTTGTACGATCAAGGACAGCTGGCCGTCGTCTACAGCAAGGCGTATCTGATATCACAGGAGCCCATCTTTGCAGATGCTGTTGAAGACATTCTTGGTTACGTGAGCCGTGATCTCAGCCATCCGGTCAGTCATCACCAAAACTACCACTTCTTATTCAGATGTCGAGTGAAACACTCGCACAATTTTCTCTTGTCATTGTAACGAATGAAACATACAACCTGTGTTTCATCATGAGTTAATACACGCTAATATGCTTTTTACAGTTGATGAGCTCTGCTGTGGCAGTGGCACACGTCATTCAGACCAATCGGAACGTTTGCCACCGTTCGTTTGTCAGATTATTGTACCTAACAAACATTACGCGCGCATGCATATAAGAGTTGCAATAGTTCACTCTCGTCTTGCATCTCGTACTGAACACATTAACATACAATAATTTATTATATAATCAGCTGATTTTATGTTTATAGGTTATAATTATTATTGAAAGACCAAAAGAAAAATCTGGTGTGAAACACTTGCACAACTTTCTATTGTCAATTTAACGAATGAAACATACAATCTGTGTTTCATCATGAGTTAATACACGCTAATATGCTTTTCACAGTTGATGAGCTCTGCTGTGGCAGTGGCAGTGGCACACGTCATTCAGACCAATCGGAACGTTTGACAGCGTTGTCAGATTATTGTACCTGACAAACATTATGTGCACATGTGTATAATTCTATCTTTGTCTTGCATCTCGTACTGAACACATTGATTATAGAGCACATTAACATGCAATATCAATATCCGAGTAAATAACATATAATTGAAACTAAAAACTTTATTTATTAAAAAACTATAGAAGATGATACATCTTCAATCATTTGTATAAAACTGTTTTATACAAATGAATGAAGATGTATCATCTTCTGTAGATTTTTAATAAATAAAGATTTTAGTTTCAGTTATATGTTATTTACTCTGATGATGGTGGATCCACCGAAACACGCGTGTAAATGAAAATAACATTATGCAATACTTTGATTGTATGTTTATACGTTATGAAATTGTTTTTGGAAGACCAAAAGAAAAATGGGTGACAAAATATTAGACAGAGCCACAAGAGCAAGTATTGGCGTAGTTGGTGTCAAGTGATTGGCTAGCTATTAAGTAGGTGGGGGGGGGGGGCAACGCATACGTTCAGAGCTCTCATCACCCTTGAACAAATAGTTTAAGCAAGTTTCAGTAGTAGTAATAAATAATTAGTAATTAATGAATTTAACATATTTTTACTTTCTCTTGCCTATATGAATATATAGGAAGGAAAGTATTGTTTTCATGTCGATTTTTAGAAATCGAGTTTTCACCGGATCTGCACGTTTTCAGACCCCCTGAAACCCCAAAAAAAAGTTTTTAGCGATTGGTCTGTGTGTGTGTGTGAACAGAATATCTCAAGAACGGAACATCCTACGAACTTGAAACTTGAAACTTAAGTTACATACCACTACTGGACCCGACACGAACATTTTCATCAAAATCGGTCAACCGGAAGTAGTAGTTTATTCGTGTAATTTTTCACTTTTTTGCAATTTTCTCAAAAACTGGTCCTACGATTTTTTTTAAAATCGCCTGGTTTACTCAATTTTTTATTCTCTACAAGATAGGGTAGGCGTCATGTTTGCTGAAATTCTGGGTGACGTTTTCTCGTAAAAACATAGGTTTTTTAAGATTACGGCTTTAATATGCAATTTAGCGCAAAAATTTATATAATAAAAGTTGTAGAGAATTTAAACATGTACAACTTTTATTTCAAACTTTTTTTGTATAACGCTTACTTTACTTTACTTTACAATAAGGGCGTTCAGGCTTTTGCAGCCCCTCCTCACCGCGACCTAAAAGATCTTTTGTGATTGCCCCTATTCCTATTTCTGCAAGACCCACACTTTCGATGAAGCGCCGGATCTGCCTAGGATCTAATGCACTTATCTGAGAAGGTGTTTACACACCCTTACCCATCAGCGCTCTTCTTTTGCAGCCAACCACTTTGCAACTGCATATAAATATAGGTGTGCGACCCTTTCTGAGCCGCACAGACCTTAATGGCCAATATTTCATCTTAGAAGACGGTTATGTTACACCCAAGGGCCAGGGAAATCTTTCCCCCGGCCCCCCAGGCCCCCACTCCCGCTCTTCCGCTCATCACTGAGCCGTCAGTGTACCAAAAGGTAACCCCTTCCGGTATCACTGGCTGTCCCTCCGCCCACTCCTGACGATCAAAAATTTTCACCCTCAGTGTGTCGGAGAAATCGTATGCTCTGTACATACGGTCCCGAGGACCACCTACCACACCCATCCCCTCAATCCCTTTGGAGATCTCGGTGTGGCCCATCTCCCCTGATGGGACCCCGAACCCGCCCTCCAGCCTCAAGGCAGTTCTTATCGCCTCCTTCTTCACTTGAACATGAATAGGAAGCAAATCAAACAACGCCTCCATAGTAGCCGTTGGACCAGTGCTCGTTGCACAACATGTCCTTAGGCGGGCCAATCTCTTCAGCTTCCTCAGCCGATCTGTTCTTGGCCACCATACAAAAGCTTCGTACGTGACCATTGGCAGAATGATGCTCACCTAAGCCCATTCTGCCATACGAGGCCTAAGCCCCCAAGTCCTCCCAAACGGACTCTTAAACATCCATAAGGCCTTTGCAGCCCTCTCAACAGTCCTTGACATGTGGCCCCTCCAAGTCAGGCCCCTATCAAGGACAACCCCCAGATACTCCACCTCAGGGGAGTAGCTCAAATCCACTCCTTCCAGAGTCAAAGCATCTAGAGCCATCTTCCTTTTCCTAGTAAAAGGAACAACAACCACTTTTAGTTGTCGTTTCAGCTAGGGAAATAATCAGTCCGCCCCTGCATAGCCCCGCGTACAGGGGTAAGGCAAAATACTGTAGGATTTAGCCAAGTTTCCTACAGGCACCGTTAAGACACTGATTAAATGCCCCAGTGCCATCCACCCTTCGGCACGGTAAACGCCTGACACCACTGGGTTGGGCAAAAGCTACAGTAGGAGAAGTTGCCTCTAGCACGGATAGAAAAAGTGCTAGATGCCAGGGACAAGGATCGGGATAGACAGACAGAAGCCCAGCATCTCAGCTCACCTCGGCGGGACCAAAGCATGGCTGAAAAGTAACCATAGGATGCCGAGGAGTTTCCAGAGGCACGGGCACGAAAAACTGCTACAGAAAGTAAGGGAGCAGGTGTGCTCTCTTGGACGTGATGCTTAGGCACATGCAAGCCAGCCGATCACTGACTTACTTCGCCTCCTTGTATAACGCTTAGTTTATCAGTAATTAGCGATTTTCTGATTTTTTTTTCTCACGAAAACGTGTGTGAAAAATCTATTTTTTTTAAGATTTCGGCCTTAGAATGCATTTTACGACAAAAGTGTATATAATAAATTTTATAGGAAATAAAAAGATCTACAACTTTTATGTAAAGCATTTTTCACTTCAGAGCCTAGTTTAGCGTGAAAGAGTGATTTTCCGTATTTTTAAGCCAAACTGATTTCGATTTTCATTTTGCGTCTTTCACTCATGATTAAAATAAGGTTATGATTTTGAGGTTTGATTTTTGTTTATTTCTAATGTTTTATTACTGATGTTAGGTTTATTGTTAATTATTTGCACTGGCAAGAGAAAGTTGTGTGAGTGTTTCACACCAGATTTTTACTTTTTCTTGTCTATATGAATATACAGGAAGGAAAGTATTGTTTTCATGTCAATTTTTTGAAAACAAGTTTTCACACGTTTTTTCAGACCTTCTGAATCCAAAAAAACATGTTTTTAGCTATTGGTTTGTGTTTGCCACCGTTCGCACAAACATTACGTGTGCGTGCGTGCGTATAATTCACTCTCGTACTGACACACATCGATTATAGAGCACATGTTAACATGTAATAATTTATAATACGAGGTACGTTCATAAAGTAAGTTTCGTTTTGAAATAAAAAAAGAACAAGTACAGATACAACAATGAAATTTATTTCATAAAAATCTACAACTCTTAAACTATTTTTCTACATAACTCCCGTAATTTTCCAGGCATTTGTCATAGTGTGGTAGAAGCATGTATATGTATACCCTCTTCATAGAAAGCTGCCGCCTGTGTAGTCAACCAAGAGGTGGTAACATGTTCTTACAGCTCTTCAACCAAATTTTCTTCGCTGTTTAACCGCTGACCGCCAAGGAAAGACTTCAGATGCAGAAACAAATGAAAGTTGCTAGGAGCGAGGTCAGGGCTGTACGGAGGATGATCGAACAAGTCCCAGCCAAAGTCCTGAAGGAGTCTTTTTGTTTCATTCGCAGTGTTGAGGTCGGGCTTTGTCATGAATGAAAACCACGCCTTTCGTGAGCATTCCTCGTCGCTTGTTCTGTATTGCGGGGCGCAGTTTCTTGAGAGTCTCGCAGTAAACTTCTTTATTGAATGTTTGACCTCGCGGCAAAAAATCAATCGGTAAAATTCCTTTTCTGTCCCAAAACACTGTACACATGACTACACAGGCGGCAGCATTCTATGAAGAGGGTACCACGCTATGACAAATGCCTGGAAAATCACAGGAGTTAACTAGAAAAATAGTTTGAGTTGTAGATTTTTATGAAAAAACTTCATTGTTTTATCTGTACTTGTTCTTTTTACTTTCTCTTGCCCTTAATGAATATATAGGAAGGAAAGTATTGTTTTCATGTCAATTTTTCAAAATCAAGTTTTCAAACATCAACTTTTAACTTTTATTTCAAACATTTTCTTTGTATAACGCTTAGTTTAGCGGGTAATTAGTGATTTTCTGTTTTTTTCTCATGAAAACATGTAAAAAATCGATTTTTTTAAGATTTCGGCCTTAGTATGCATTTTGCGACAAAAGTTTATTTATTCAAATTTAAAGAAAATTAAAAGATGTACAACTTTTATTTAGAGCATTTTTTTCTACAGAGCCTAGTTTAGCGTGAAAGAGTGATTTTCCGTATTTTTAAGCCAAACAGGTCGATTTTCATTTTCCATCTTTCACTCATGATTAAAATAAGGTTATGTTTTTTGAGTTTAGTTTTTTGTTTATTACTAATGTTATGTTATATTGTTAATTATTTGAATTGGCAAGAGAAAGTTGTGTGAGTGTTTCACACCAGATTTTTTTATTTCAAAACAGAACTTACTTACGAACGTACCTCATATATTCAGCTGATTGTATGTTTATAGGTTATAATTATTAATTAAAGACCAAAAATTGGCCGACAAAATATTCAACAGAGCTACAAGAGGAGCAAGTATTGGTGTAGTTGGTGGCAAGTGGGTGGGGGGGGGGAGCTCATCACCCTTGAACAAATAGTTTATAAATAACAATCGACCTTTTTTGGACGTACAAATTTTGAAAATCACAAAGATTGTTGATCTTTTCAGGGTCGTCCAATATTCAATGGTTATTACCTGACAGAGCCACCGTATCATTGTCATTTGAGAAATTACATTTTTAGGGAAATGATAGCGGATTGACAAAATGAAATTTTTCTATGATTAATTTTATACGTTATAATTGAAATATATTTACAAAGTTTAAAAATACATAAAAAAGTTTTATGTAAGTAAATAAACATAAAATACTAGGTTGGCTTACAAAGGTTCATATTTATTTTTACATATAGCGAGTGTTTTTTTTTAGAGGTATAGAACTTTAAAATGAAATAAAACACAGAATAATTGAACAATTGACGTGGAATTGGTTTTATTTTAAAGATAATTATTTGCCATTTTTATTTTAAAATAATTTCCGGCATGTGGCCATCACGGCTGGCTCGGACGCGGTCCAATTGAGATGTCCAATTTGCAACATTTGGGGCCGTATATTGGTAATAATGCGGCGAATGTTGCCTTCCAAGTCGTCAATTGTCTGTGGGTTACTGGCATAGACTAGCGATTTCACATACCCTCACAGAAAATAGTCCAGCGGTGTTAGATTACATGACCTTGGAGGCCAATTTACAGGTCCAGAACATGAAATTATGCGTTCACCAAACGTTTCCTTCAGTAAATCAATTGTGGCACGCGCAGTGTGACATGTTGCACCATTTTGTTGAAACCACAGCTCTCCAACATTAAGGCGATTCAATCCAGGAACAAAAAAGTCATTGATTATGGCTCTGTAGCGGTCACCATTAACTGTAACATTCCGCCCGGCATCATTTTTGAAGAAGTAAGGACCAATGACTTCTCAGCAATATATCGAGGATTACCTTCACTCCAAATGCGTTCACCAAACGTTTCCTTCAGTAAATCAATTGTGGCACGCGCAGTGTGACATGTTGCACCATTTTGTTGAAACCACAGCTCTCCAACATTAAGGCGATTCAATCCAGGAACAAAAAAGTCATTGATTATGGCTCTGTAGCGGTCACCATTAACTGTAACATTCCGCCCGGCATCATTTTTGAAGAAGTAAGGACCAATGACTTCTCAGCAATATATCGAGGATTACCTTCACTCCAAATGCGGCAGTTTTGTGTATTCACGTAGCCATTTAACCAAAAATAGGCTTCATCACTGAACAAAATTTTCATGTGAAAGTGGAGATGAGCAGCAGCAATCATGTTGTGGGCGTATTCTCCACACTGTACGCACTGTATGACGTCTCAAAGGATGTGTGTTGTCATTCAGAGTAAATGTTGAGCGAATTATTTGCTCTGACAGACGATTATGTCGATCATAAAACGGACGTACTGCGCGATAAGTTGCACGAACCGAACCGAACAATGATTTTCAAAATAAATCTGCACAATTTGCAAGCGTTGTTCAGGCATCAGTCTATTCATTATAAAATGGCAAACCAAACCGAACATAAATTACAAAACGGTTTTCAAAATTGCTGCCATGGAAATCAGTACTGCCAACTTAAAGTTGTATACCTCTAGAAAAAACACCCGTTACAAGCAAATTGTAGAATGAACTGATTTCTTATTCTTTAACAGATGGTCAATCGTGAACAGTTTTAAAAAAGTGAACCCTTCTAACTGATTAGTTTGCCACTTTCTATTGAAAAAACTGTTTATTATTTACTGGGCCTTCGGGCCAGCCCAGTCAGTCAGCTGGTAGAAAGTCGCTATTATTTGTTAAGTAACACCGGTTGGGCAAGCTACTTTGTATGGTGACCAATTGACAGCCATCCATGAACAAACTCTCTACTGGGGGTTTCTGTTCAAACTCATGTCTGACCTACGTCAAAAAAAAATACAGCAAAAAGCAGCGATCAAATTGGGTAGTTGTCAACAATGTACAGTTCCCGATAAAAAATAAAAGCTAAAAAAAAAAAATTATTTGCTGTCGATATTTCATTCTCCCAAACAAAGATTTGGTGTAAATGAGAAAAAGAGCGCCAGTAAATGGATTAAAAATTAAAGTCGGATACTTTTTGAATAGATCAGCAGTTTTGAAGAAAGAGCTTATAGGCATCGGTGAACAGGTGAATGGGTTTTGGTTATTTTTGTTGGAAGGGTAAGACAGTTGGTTTTTTTCCAGGAAGGAGGATTCTTCAGCGCAGAAGACGCAGATTCATACCCTGCAGCCGGTGACACTGAGAAGCGAGAGGGTGCTTTCTGTGTCTGGACGCACGATGAGATCGAACAATTGTTGTCTCAATCTGTGACGGACAAATCAGACTTGCTGTTGGCAGACGTATTCTCTTACCATTACAACGTTAAAAAAGAAGGCAATGTTGATCCTGGCCAGGTAATTATTTGCTTGTTTTTTTTTTACATTGAGTTAAAAAAACTCCACTCTTAGGGATTCAGGCAACGATTGACCCTGGAGCTTCGATTGCTAGGGGAAAATGGCCCCTTATGGCATGTAAGTGTTTGTACGTACTGTCGCCGATGGAATGTAACCAAGCCTCGCCTTGGATGGTGGTTGGCCCTAACAAGGGCCATTTCTTTTGTAAACGGTGTTGCTGTTAGTGGTGGGCGGACACGTAAAGCCAGCGTGTGTGGCGCGGTGTCCAAAGGGTAACGGCTCGGCTACCGGCTTCAAGCCTAGCCTTCCCTTAGCGGCAGTTGGGTCCCCACTGTAGCGTGACAGTGGTGGACCCCAGAGCCCCGCAGTGTTGGTTCGGTGTAGGCCATCCGCCGATAGCAGGGCCAAGGAGGTTCCCTCTCGGCCTGTGCTGGACTCACTCTTCATTGTGGTGTCGGCCAACCTGCATGGGCTACCTTCGGCTGACCGGTGCAGGAATGTGACGTCAGCCACCGGTAGCATCGATCAGGGTTGGCTGCTGCTGGGCTATTCCCCTCAGTTGGGCTGGGCTTCCTCTTTTTTAGTTGTTCCTTCCTGGTCGGGAGCTGGCTAGTGAGTGACGCTCGTGGTTTAAAACACCTGTTTGTATACCTTGCCGGTGAGTCCACTTCAAGTCGGCAGGGGGTGGCACTACTTGCTGCGCGTTGGAAGCGCTCTCTGTGGCAGGCTTCGGGACCGTCTGTAGGTGACTACATTAGAGAAGAGACAAAATAACTGTCACTGTGAACAAGTCACGGTTACTTATAATTCACGGTGACCACAGTTATTCAGATAGGCACACGCCTACTGTTCCCCAGTCACTGTTACAAACATCGCTTACTCTTCTGTCATTAGAAGACAGGACAACACACGGCGAATGTGCACCATACTTCAACAGATATAGTACAGACCTCTCATTTTCCAGTCACTGTTACAAAATTCACTTACTTACTCATTCACTGTTCACTGTCACTCTCAAGACAGACCAAATGCTTTACCTAAGAAACTAGTGAAAAAATTCACTCACTCATTCACTGTTCACAGTTAATAGACAAAACGATATAATAGCTACGTAAGATATGTTGGTCTGTTCACCTTCACTGGGCTTAGTGCTCTCCTTTGATAACCGGCACGTCCATTCTCTTTTACTTCAATTTTTATGCACTCTTCTCTCTCTCACTCTTTCTCTCTCCCTCTCTTGGTCTCTTCCCCTTGTTATGTTTTTCATCTACTAGAGTAAACAAAACGAGGGTAGTTCCATTACATTTCTGATTGTGTTAACAATTGAACATGTATTAGTGTTTTATTGTACGCCGCGTTCTACCTAGCTATTTTATTTATATTGTCGTTGTTAATTTTTTCAGTTGTAAATAAAATTGTTTTTTGTAGTTAATCTTTTTTATTTAAAATGTTATTTTTATTACTAATTTAGTACCTTGTGTTAATCAGTTTTAGGCTAAATTTTTATTTTAGTTATAGGCTATATGTAGCCCACTTTTTTTAATTTATCAAAACTTTAGTTGTTATCATGAAATAACAACTGAAAACATTATCATTATCATTTCATGATAATAACTGAAAAATATACAAAATATTACTGAATCACAAGTAACTATTAAAAGTAACGGTGAACGTAAAATCACTGTCACCGTGATCACGGTGACTGGTTGAAACAGTGAACGCTCTTCACTAGACTATATTAGTGTGACAGCTGGCGTTAGTACCATAAGGTGCGTAGCTCTCCGGTGTGGGAGGTCAAGTGATCTCAGGTCAAATAATATGGTGCCAATTTCACTATTCTCATTTTTCCTCGCCAGGAATGAATAATGGTGGCAAGCATTAGGTGACATGATATAATTGTGATAATAGTTTTCATGACTGTTAAGTGGCAAGTGATGCTCATCCCCTGCATGAGTGGATTCACTACAGTTGAGCTGTTGTTAGTTTGCTCTTACTGTCAACAAACAAAACCCACCTACTAGAGGGTGCACGCTAGAGTCTCCCACTTTACAAATCTCGTATTCCTATTAAGTTAACTTGTTTTTAAATTATAACTACTTAAAGTACTAAAAACATCAGTCATGATATGATGTAGGCCTAACAATTTCATTTAAAAATATACTTTTAAAAGTATTTTCTATTTAAGAAGATCGTAACTGAGAAAAAAAAAATTTTTCCACTTTTTTTATTTTAAGTAACTGCATAGTATTTTGAGTGTTTTGATATAGTCTATTATTTATGGTGGTATTGAAAATTTTACGAATATAAACATTATATCATTGCACGAAGAAACTCTAGTTTTGAATTTTTGTAGGCTGAGAATATGCTAAAATTCAAAGTTGTATAACTTTTGTTATTCCCGCCCGAATTTTATGATTTTGGTATCGATAGTTTCTTTGTTTTATCGACTATCGATAGAGTATACTATAGGGTGATTCAAAAAGAGCGCCGGTTTTGATATATCAAATTAAGAGATTTATTTTATTGAAAAACTGAAAATAAATACATCAACAAGTTCATCTTACCTTCCAATTTCATGTATGAAAAATGATGTCATGCATGTGTCCTCCTCTACTGCGCTGGCACGCATCAACTCTGTCCATGAAATTGGATATTACTGCACGACAAGTTTCGACTTCCATTTGCCCGATAACCCGTCGAATTTCCTCCTTCAAGTCATTGATGTTTCGGGGTTTATTGGCATACACCAATGACTTCAGATGACCCCAAAGATGAAAGTCACAAGGCGTCAAATCACACGACCTTGGTGGCCATTGATGGTCGGAATTACGAGAAATGATGCGATCCTGGAACCGTTCACGGAGCAACAACATTGTTTCTCGTGCAGCACCTGAATTTTATACGGGTGATATTGGAGATCGTACCAAAGAATTCTCCGTACAGAAGAACATCGTAAACCCAATTGTTGAGAACGGCGACGTGTTGATTTTGCTGGGCTAACAGCCACACTGTCACGAACCAACACAACGTTCTGCTCAGTTCGGCCAGAACGACGACGTCCAGAACTTTTAAGGTCGACTGTTGAACCCGTCTCAAAAAACTTTTTCATGAGCCTGCGAACTGTTGATTCATTCGGTGCTTCATTACGTCCTAGAGTACCGCGAAGTCGCCTGACAGTAGCCGCATAACTCTCTTTACTCTGGTAAAATGTTTTGACGATTAACACTCGTTGTGCAATAGTAAACTTCTCCATGGTTAGACACAGACTGCAAGAGTACTACACTGCAAACAAGAGAAACTACAACTGAATCGTCAATCGGAATGTTTTCCGAAATAGAAATGAGGTCTAACAATGTTGCCAACCGATAAACAAAAATTTACCAGCCGTTTAAAAACGGGCGCTCTTTTTGAATCACCCGTTATTACAACACTTTCGATTGTTCAGTGTAAGGTTATGTTGAAGAAGCTGATTGTATGTGGATTGTGCTCTTTTTGTTTGGAAAGTGTTAGTTACGCTTTGAAGTCAATTTCTGGAAAATCATGATTTTTAAAAGTTGATGCAAGTTTTCTCAGGAACGGTTAAAGGTATCAATCAATATGAAATTTTCAGAGCACATTCTATCCGCACACAGCATTATTTAAGTATCATTCATAGAAAATATTTTACAAATTGTTTCATTATTTTTTTTCTCGAAATTATTTGCACTTTTTTAAAAAATTTTAATACTTTATTAATAAATAAGCTCCCGTGCAGAACTAAATAAAAGTCTGATGTTTAATTAAAAAAAAAAATTAAGGTTCTATCTCTTATAGTTTTTGAGAAAAGTTGCAAAAACGTAACGTGTAGTAAGATAGGCAGTTACGGTCCCCTTAAATACATTTGGAAGTACATATTTAGTTGTTACTTTTTAATCAGGGTGTACACATTTTGATGTAATGCGGATGCTCAGTGACTTGGTCATTATTTGTTTACATTAGGAGCAAACTAACAGAGGCTGGACTATAGATTCCAATTGCAACTGTTGCAGTGGTATATTTTTCACCAATTACAGTGGTGTGTAGGGAGGGTAGCGAGACAGAGAGAGAGAATGTGTTGCATCCGCTGTTCCCCTCAACTCATTTCAATCAGTGGACGGTGTTCAAGCGCAATAGTGACAATACAAGATACGGTAGGGCATTCTGCCAGCCAGTTTCGTCCGCTACATCACTCTAACAAGCTCATTTTTCGTTAAAAAATTCTGAAAAAATTACTATCACTTCCTTATGAATTTCATTTTATTACACTATAAATGTTATTATTATACTCTGATATTTATATAAGATACGCTCGTACAAAGTTAGACGTTTAAATCTCATCGCAAATTTTGCGTATCACGTAGGCTAATATAACTTCTTTTTCAAGGCGACATAATATGCGTTTTATTATTTTGTTATAAAATATAAAATTTTGTCTGTAATTTTGTCTGATATTTGTTGAGCTACATGTTGTGCGGAAACGGAAATAATAAATGAGCTTGAAAAAATTACTCTTTGAAAGGACGTCAAAGATACATCATCAAGTCTGGTGTCACCTTCCTGTTAGTATTCCAAGAAGCTGAATCATTTTTACTTTCTCTTGCCTATATGAATATATAGGAAGGAAAGTATTGTTTTCATGTCGATTTTAAGAAATCGAGTTTTCACCGGATCTACACGTTTTCAGACCCCCTGAACCCAAAAAACATGTTTTTAGCGATTGGTCTGTGTGTGTGTGTGTGTACAAAATATCTCAAGAACGGAACATCATACGGACTTCAAACTTGAAACTTAAGTTACATACCACTACCGGACCCGACTCGAACATTTTCATCAAAATCGGTCAACCGGAAGTAGTAGTTTATTCGTGTAATTTTTCACTTTTTTGCGATTTTCTCAAAAACTGGTTCTACGATTTTTTTTAAAATCACCTGATTTTCTAATTTTTTTATGCTCTACATGATAGGGTAGGTGCCATGTTTGCTGAAATTCTCGGTGAGGCTGTTTTGATGTAAAGCAATAGTTTTTTTAAGATTACAGCTTTAATATACATTTTTGGGTAAAAATTTACATAATAAACGTTAAAGAGAATTTAAATTCCTACAACTTTTATTTCAAACTTGGGTTCGAATCCCATTCAGGCACGGCATCTTTTCATACGTTACAAAAAAATCATTTCATCATTCACCGTCTGCATTAGCAGTAATTGCAGAACAGTCGGACGTTAAACCAAAAAAAAAAAAAAAAAAAAAAAAAAAAACATTTTTTTTGTATAATGCTTAGTTCAGCGGTAATTAGTGATTTTCTGTTTTTTTCTCACGAAAACGTGTGAAAAATCGATTTTTTTAATATTTCGGCTTTAGTATGCATTTTACGACAAAAGTGTATATAATAAAATTTATAGGAAAAGATCTACAACTTTCATTTTTAACATTTTTCTTACAGACCTAATTTAGCGTGAAAGAGTGATTTTCCGTATTTTTAAGCCAAACTGAAGTCGATTTTCATTTTGCGTCTTTCACTCATGATTAAAATAAGGTTATGTTTATTGAGGTAAGTTTTTTTGTTTTTTATTTCTAATGTTAGGTTTATTGTGAATTACTTGCATTGGCAAGAGAAAGTTGTGTGAGTGTTTCACACCAGATTTTGTTTCTTATCAGGACCCGCACGGTGAGCTGACAAACAAGAACGTGTTGATCATAAAGCACTCTGATGAAGAAACGGCCAAAAAATTTGGATTGACCGTAGAACAACTGAAAAGTGAGCTGAAAACGGCGCAGAAAATATTGTTCGATGCACGGCTGTTGAGGCCGAAACCTCATCTCGATGATAAAATCATCGCTTCATGGAACGGTGAGCTTTTTAAATACATTGCGATTCATTCTGAATACGATTGTTGTGGCATATATAGTTGAGCCGTTGTTAGTTTGCTCCTCCTCCTCCTTCTGTCAACAAACAAAGCCACCTACTACAAGGTGCACGCTAGAGTCTCCCACTTTATACATCTCGTATTCCTATTAAAACAACTATTTTTTAAATTATAACTACTTAAAGTACTTTAAACATCAGTCATGATATGATGTACGCCTAACTATTTCATTTGTATTTAAATACTTTTGAAAGTATTTTGTTGTTACATATTAATCTTTTTTTTTTTTTTTATCTAACGTCCAACTGTTCTGCAATTACTGCTAATGCAGACGGTGAATGGTGAAATGATTTTTGTAACGTATGAAAAAATGCCGTGCCTGAATGGGATTCGAACCCAAGACCGCATGATGAGAGGTGAGCACATTACCAACTTCGCCAATGCGGCCGACACTTTTTAATCAGCGTGTACACATTTTGATATAATGCGCATGCTCAGTGACGTCATTATTTGTTTAGATTAGGAGCAAACCAACAGAGGCTGGACTATAGATGTAATTTTTTTTTTTTTTTAATTTCTAATGTGTGTACATTGCAATCTGTTCAATTCAGAACAATAAGCAATGAGATGACCCAATGAAATGAGGATGATGTGTATGACGTGTAAATGAGACTGTGTAGTCTTCTACAGACTCAGGTTGACCATTCCTGAGAGAGTATGGTTAATTGAACCTCAACCATCAAAGTAAACCGGTGACCACAGTCTAGTATTCAAATCCGTATAAAAGTAACTACCTTTACTAGGATTTGAACCAGGAACCTACATCTCCGAAAATCAGCTATTAAACAGCTGATTTTGGCGACGACTTTACCCCTAGACCAACCCGGTGTAGTATAGATGTAATTTAAATGAACCAGATGGGTAAATGTTTGTGGGAAGCCCACACACGGTGCTGTCATACCGGGTGATTCACGAAGATATGCAGAAACTTTGGGAGCCCATTGTACATGTAAAATTAATGAAAAAAGTTTATATAAACATGGGTCCGGAAATGCTTCGTTACTGAGTTACGGCTAGCGAAAGATTTCGCCCGGATTTTAGCTCAGGTGAAATGAGGTCTTCCTGAAATTCTGGTTAGGTAGATTAAGGGGCGAATTCAATCGTTTCTTATGGTTTTTGACCTGATAAATTCAATAAAACAGGTCCCAGAACTGTAAGTTAAATAGTTTTTGAGAAAACCAGTGTCAAATGCAAAAAATGGAGTGAAAAACACATTTTTTCATCTTCGTTTTTCCGATTAATTTTACTTTGTACTGTTATGAATAAAAATTCATTTAATCAAACATCTATTCGCTTTCTGTGTACTTTAGTTACACCGTTTTGTTCAGAATAAAATGTTCTACAGCGAAACTTTCACTAGCTGTAACTCGGAAACGAAGCATTTTTTCGGAACCATGTTTATATAAACTTTTTTCATTATTTTTACATGTGCAATGAGCTCCTAAAGTTTCTGTATATCTTTGTGAATCACCCTGTATCTATAAACAAAATCCGTTTCATGAGACGACGCGTCTTATCGGTGGTGGAAATTTTTTCCAAAGAAACTGTTAAAGATGAAGCCCCCTCACTTAGCTTTTGTTAGACAGAAAAACGCTTTACCTTTCACTTTCAAAAAGCCATTAGTGATATAGTCGTAAGAAAGTGAGAAATGAATTGCCCTTCCACTCCAGATGACGTGTAATAGTACTAGCCGAACCGCATAACAACGGCAGCTTCAACGCCTCTACTACTCTGCCTGCCTCATATTACGAGGGTCATTCGTAAAATAAGGTTCGCATGATTTTTAAAAATAGACAGCTATATTTTTTATCTTAGTGTTATACATCAATTTAAAGCTTAAAACTTACGCTATTTTCCTACATAATCACCGTTTCTTTCCAAAAACTTTTGCAGACGATGCTCCAACTTTTCTATCCCCATGTTGTAGAATTCCGCCGCCAATCCTTTGAGAAATCGAGTAACCTCTTCCTTGACTTCATCATCGGTACTCACGCGTAGGCCACCCAAGTGTTCCTTTAATTTTGGGAATAAGTGATAATCACTTGTAGCTAGGTCCAGGCTGAAGGGGGGGGGGGCACAACAGTCCAGCCAAAATCTGTCCGCAGTTCTTGAGTTTGATATGAGACATGAGGTCGAGCGTTGTCATAGAGAAGCCTCACACCACTGGACAATCTTCCTCTCCGGCGGTTCTGGATCGCGCGTCTCAGTTTTCTTAATGTGTCGCAATATCTGTCAGAGTTTACTGCTGTTCCATGATAAATGTCAAAAGGTGAAATCCGTTTTGCATTTAAAAAACGCATCACAGCGTGCATTTCGCATCTGGTGTTAACAACGATAGGGAACTCCATCTTCGAAGGCTGCTAGGCCGGCACTGATCAACGTAGCGAGGCGGGAGTGGTGTGGAAAAAAAGAGGGAGAGCTATTGAGTAAGACAGTGTTGCCAGATTTCTCCCAGCACATCGCATTCTCTCTCGGCAGCTTAGGGAACCTTATTTTACGAATGACCCTCGTATTAGCTACTAGAATAACAAATGAAAACCACCAATGATACACCACCACACCCCTCTTTCAATTCCCGCTCAAAAAACGTCATCACACTATTAATCATTTCACGACTTTCACTCCGCAAAACTTGACCTTTTTTGGCGACTTAATTTTTTCCCTGTTTTCACTCATTTTATACGAACTCAGAACTGAACTGAGTCAATGAAAAAGTGAACAGCTTTGAATAATATAAGACACTACATTAGAAATTAAAATTCGATAAATAGCAATATGTGTTGTTGTTTAGGTCAACAGCCGAAAGGCTGGTTTGAACCTCTAGAGGTTTTACTAAGTAAAAACGAGGAGTAAGGTGGTTTACCGATGCCTTCCTCACTGAGTTGAAAGAGTATGCTTATCAGCATGCCAAGCCCTCCAAAAAGCACTCACTTTCCACCCTGCAAATGACACCTTCACTTCATTCACCACAGGGTCTGGCTGCATAGTGAAATTCATTACTCTGAGAGGAGATAACTCTGACTAGTGTCACCTAACACACCTCTACCTCTTCTGTTCTTAAATAGTTCAGTCATATAAGTGGCTGACTATATGATAAGAAACAGAACTATTCTTTTTAGCCCTGGACCAAACAGATAGAGTGCAATTAAAATAACACTCCACCTGCCCATTTTGGGCATACATAGCAATATAGTAAACGATAAAAATAAATACATGAGATAGATTGTAACATTTCTGTGTAGAATAATACTTCACTTCAATAACTAACTAATTAATTATAACTAATTAATCACTTGAATACAACACTAAGGTTAGAACTCAACTAGAGAATAGTCAAGTAGGATTGCCACTACGACACAATAAACACAATCGATTATTACGTATGTTGCTGCTAATCACAACACTAAATTGTTTGAACAAAAACCAACTTATCCAGGTAGAAAATACATCAATAAATTGCCACAAGGTTTAAAAAGTTGTGACAATTTAAGTCATTTTAAAAAAAAAGCTAAAACAATATTTGATTGATGAAACATTTTACAGTGTGCACGAATTCCTTTTTAAATAGTTTTGATTGAAAAATATTTAACTTCTAATTAAACAAATATTATGTACTATTTGATAGAAAGGGGTTCATGACAAGCCTACTGAGTTAAGCAGTAGCAGGAAAAAATTATTGGTAAATGATGAATTTATCATTGTGTTTGATTTTTTCTTTTTAATTTTGTGTGATATTTGATTCAATGGGGTTCATGACAAGCCTACTGAAGTAAGCAGTAGCAAAAACAAATTTTTTGGTGGTAAGTGATGAATTTATCATTGGTGATAAACTTTTAGTTTATCAGTTTCATCTTGACATGTCCTATACTACCTTTGGAGTCTCCTGGATGCAAGGAGAGAAAAAAAAAGGACTACTCACGCACACCCTCTCCTTATTAAATGGATTTTTCCCATAGAGACTACTTGATACTGTACTACTTTTACGCTGGTCCGTAGTTCATATTTTGCCCACTGTTGGGGGCGCTGTGATGGGCTTGCTGCTGCCACCGATAGATAGCGCAGCAGTCACACCTCTCATAGCGCATGTACCAAGTGGCAACATATAATATCTACGCACTGGCGATGCAATAGTCGAGAAGGTGACAGTATCGAGTTTCTCTGTGATCGAGGATCGATACGGAGATTTGACATCTCAACATTGAGTTAGTTCTTTCCGTCATCAGCACCTCCATTCCCTACCCCTTGCTTCACCGGCGACTGCTCCCCTTCAGAGGCAGCGGTGAAAGGTGTTCGCTGCGTTGGCGGCTGCTCCTAATCTTTTAGGCAGCGGTAAAGACGACCTCCCTCCCCCCTTTGATGTTTCATTTTTGAACTACGCCGCTGGATGCCCGGCCGGTCCTATGGGCTACTATAAGCCGGTGGCGACATACTCCCACCACCCCATAGATAGACTGGCCCCCCAACACACTGTCACCTCACTTTTTCCTTTTACACAATACTTTCACTATATCTGTTGCTCTTACTATTTAGGAAGAATCAAACGACACTATTACGACTTTAATTTTGACTAGTGTGGTGACACCAGTCGTTTCGTTATATTGCGTCACCAATGGTTTTTTACAAGGAAGAACGCGTGTTTATTGTTGAGACTTACATAGCGAGTAAATCTTACAAATGTGTGCAAGATAAGTTTCACTTGAAATTTCCCTGTTCTGCTGTTCCGAATAAATCGTCAATATTGCGTTTGATAAATAAATTCCATAGAACTGGGATTGTACTCGATGAGAAACCACATCGCCAGCCAACAAAGTTAACTGTGGAAGTTCTCAAAGATTTGAAAAATCGTTTTGACTCAATCACCTAGAAAATCGCATAGAAGATTATCATCGCAAGCTGGGCTAACATTAGACACTACTGTTTTAACTATCTTATCTTATGTGTCACTGTATCCTTATCGGGTTGGCATTGCATTTGTAAGATTTACTCGCTATTTAAGTCTCTACAATAAACACGCATTTTTCCATGGAAAAAACAATTCGTGACACAATGTAACGAAACGACTGCTCTCACCACACTAATGCTTGACTGGAACATTTTAACTGTGTTAAATAGTTGGCGTTGAGAACACTGTTGCCAACATACCGATTGGGGTGCAGAAAATTTATCCATGTATTACTTCTATCTTCTTATAATCAGGGTTGCATCCTTAATAAAATACCCGGTTCTTCCTTGTAAAAAACCATTGCTGACACAATATAATGAAACGACTGCTGTCACCATACTAATGCTCGACTGTAACATTTTAACTGTGTTAGGTAGTCTTAGGCCTTGAGTACACTGTTGCCAACATACCGATTGGGGTACAGAAAATGTACCGATGTATTACTTCTATCTTCTTATAATCATCAGGGTTGCGTCCTTTACCCCTTGACAATTCCCGACGGAATATTACGTTACACCGATAATACTTGAAAAAGGCCACTGACGGAATATTATGTCAGCAGTTTTTGTCCCGTTTTATTTTGTTTTGTGTCGACTTATTACGTAGATAGCATTAGGCATTTAATTTCACCGTCTTTCACAATGATATAGAGCGCTAGCACCAAGCTTCAAAGTAGTCTACGCATATTATCATGAACACAAAGTGATGTAGTTAGTCATAGAGGTCCATGTGCTCAAATAACCTACGAGGTTTGTTCAAAAAATAACGGGAATTTTCGTTTTTTGAAAAAAATATTTATTTATTCATCTACATTAATATTGTCGCCTTCAAAGTAGTCCCCTTCGTATGCAATACACTTTTGCCAACGCTTTTTCCAATCCTCGAAACACTTCTGAAACTCTATCTTTGTGATAGCTTTTAGCTCTTTCACCGATTCGCTTTTAATGTCATCTATCCTTGTACAACGACGGCCTTTTAATGTTCTCTTTATTTTTGGAAATTGAAAAATGTCACATGGAGCCATGTCTGGCGAATATGGAGGCTGGGGCATCGTTACAGTTTTGTTTTTGGCCAAAAATTCACGAACAAGCAATGAAGTGTGAGCAGGTGCATTATTGTGGTGCAAAAACCATGAATTGTTTTGCCACAAATCCGGGCGTTTTTTTCGGATTGCTTCACGCAAATGGCGTTGAACTTGTAGGTAGTACTCCTTATTGATTGTTTGACCTTGTGGCATGAATTCATGATGCACTATGCCATTAAAATCGAAGAACAGAGTGAGCATAACCTTCACATTCGACCGCACTTGTCGAACCTTTTTCGGTCTTGGCGATCCAGAATGCCTCCACTGGGACGATTGAGCCTTAGTTTCGACATCGTATCCGTAAACCCATGTTTCGTCACCTGTTATAACACGTTTGAGTAGATCCGCATCGTTGTCGACTTCATTTAGTGTCTCCTGAGCAACTTCCATTCGCCGCTGTTTTTGTTCGAAATTCAACAATTTTGGAACAAATTTTGCTGCCACACGTTTCATACCCAAAACATCCGAAAAAATTTCATGGCATGAGCCAATCGATATGCCAACATCATCACTGACTTCTCTGATTGTGTTTCGGCGATCGTTCATAACCATTTCTTTCACTTTTTTCACGTTTTCATCGGTTGTTGATGTGCTTGGACGTCCGGGTCGTTCGTTATCTTCAACGTTTTCGCGGCCATCTTGGAAACGCTTATACCACTCGTAAATCCTTGTTTTACTCATAGCAGACTCACCATATGCCTTTGTTAACATTTCACACACTTTATTTCATTTTTCACGCAAAATTTAATACAAATTCTTTGATCCATTATTTTTAACAAACAAAAATAGCCGTGCTTGAAAAACATGTCAAACCTTAGCGGCTTCCACTTAAGAACTAAGCAATGAATATTGTTGAAAATTTTATCGTACGTCAGGGGCATGTGTACCAACATAATAATAAAAAAATTTTACAATCGGACCATCCAAACCCGTGAAATTTAAAAATTCCCGTTACTTTTTGAACACACCTCGTATAAATGTAATGATTTTTATGCGTTTATAGCCTAAGTATTTCTTAAGTGATTTTATGGACTTACAGACTTTATTTCAATAATACAACATTAAGATAGGTTAGGTAACCAATTGTTTTAAATTATGAATAAAATATATTCTATATGCAAAAATGTTGCTTTTAACCCTCGAAGCGGTAGCTGTCGGTCTGATGGACAGCTAGTGCACCCATCAGTTGCAACTGTCGATCTGACCGACAGTTGTTCCCGCTGTGTTTTTGAATCTTCACTATTGCCAACCTACTCTAATCTAGATATCATTTTGTTCACAAATTTCTAAGCTTTTCAAAAGTGCAGCTTTCATTTCTTAGAGCGCTGTTCTTGCTTCGTTAGGTGACGATTATCATGGAACCATTTGTGCTCACGTGCCTCTGTTGTGATCCCATGTGATGTATACATGTTTTGTTTGCAATTGTAAACAAATTAATGTTATAATTATTTTTTTTACAAATTTACAACATATTTTGTTGTTAATTTTTAGTAAATGACGGTAAAACGGGGTTGAAACAAAACGATAAGTTAGTGTTTATTTGATTTTTTTTTGTAGTGTTCAGGTTAGCGTTTACTTTATTGTTTTCATAATAGTTTCTCAGCGCATAGTAATAAGTTAATTTTCTTTTTATCACCGAAAACTAAAGGCAAATTATAAAGGACAATAAAGATTATAAATAATAATTAATAGTTAGGCTAAAAATAACAGGTTATAAAACATTTCGAACCTAAATCAGCAGCTAAATACGAGTACTTGTTGACACTTTTTACTTTCTCTTGCCTATATGAATATATAGGAAGGAAAGTATTGTTTTCATGTCGATTTCAAGAAATTGAGTTTTCACCGGATCTATACGTTCTCAGACCCCCGAACCCAAAAAACATGTTTTTAGCGATTGGTCTGTGTGTGTGTGTGTCTGTGTGTATACAAAATATCTCAAGAATGAAACGTCATACGAACTTGAAACTTAAAACTTAAGTTACATACCACTACTGGACCCGACACAAACATTTTCATCAAAATCGGTCAACAGGAAGTAGTAGTTTATTCGTGTAATTTTTCACTTTTGCGATTTTCTCAAAAACCTGTCCTACGATTTTTTTAAAAATCGCCTGGTTTATTTAATTTTTTATTCTGTACAAGATAGGGCGTCATGTGTGCTGAAATTCTTGGTGAGGGTGTTTTTTCTTAAACGTTGTTTTTTTAAGATTACGGCTTTAATATGCATTTTAGCGCAAAACTTTATATAATAAAAATTGTAGAGAATTTAAAATCCTACAACTTTTATTTCAAACAATTTTTTGTATAACATTTAGTTTAGCGGTAATTTGCGATTTTCTGTTTTTTTCTCACGAAAATGTGTGAAAAATTGATTTTTTTAAGATTTCGGCCTTAGTATGCATTTTATGACAAAAGTGTATATAATTAAAATTATAGAAAATTAAAAGATCTACAACTTTTACTTAAAGAATTTTTCTCTACAGAGCCTAGTTTAGAGAGAAAGAGTGATGTTCTGTATTTTAAGCCAAACTGAGGTTAGTTTTTTGTTTATTTCTTTGTTTTATTACTAATGTTAGGTTTATTGTTAATTATTTGCACTGGCAAGAGAAAGTTGTGTGTGTTTCACACCAGATTTTTTTTCAATATCTTTATTATTTATTCATGTTTTACTATGATTCATAGACAGTCTTCAACAAAAATAAATTCTCTACAAAACCTGTATTTTGAAATTTTCATATTTATCATAAAAAGTACAAAAAAATGTGTGGGGACCAAATATTTTTTAATTTTTGTTTTGTTTTGAATAGAACTGTCTAGTATAGGTTTAGCTAAATAAAAATAATAGTAATAATAACTACACAAGTAAAAAGTTTGGAATTTTCTGATTATTTTGGTATATAATATGTAGGGGTCTATGTTAGAAATAAATTACAACAGGACTGACTTTACGTTAATATTAAGCTAACATTTTAGGAACAATACATGCACCGCTTGTATTGGCGGGTTAATATCATATTTGGTCATAATTAGCTGTAATGATTGTGTTAAAGCAAAATAGTATTAATTTGTGAAAAAAAAAATCTGGTATAAAACACTCACACAACTTTCTCTTGCCAATATAAATAATTAACAATAAACCTAATATTAGTAATAAAACATTAGAAATAAACATAAAACTAACCTCAATAAACATAACCTAACTTTAATCATATATGAAAGACGCATAATGAAAATCGAACTCAGTTTGGCTTAAAAATACGGAAAATCACTCTTTTCACGCTAAACTAGGCTCTGTAGAGAAAAATGTTTTAAATAAAAGTTGCAGATCTTTTAATTTTCTATAAATTCGATTATATACACTTTTATTATAAAATGCATACTAAGGCCGAAATCTTAAAAAATCGATTTTTCTCACGTTTTCGTGAGAAAAAAACAGAAAATCGCTAATTACTGCTAAACTAAGCGTTATACAAAAAAATGTTTGAAATAAAAGTTGTAGAATTTTAAATTCTCAACATTTTTGATTATATAAATTTTTGCGCTATAATACATAAATATTAAAGCCGTAATCTTAAAAAAACACTTTGTTTACGTAAAAACACCCTCACCAAGAATTTCAGCAAACATGGCGCCTACGCTATCTTGTAGAGAATAAAAAACTGAGTAAATGATGCGATTTTTAAAAAAATCGTAGGACCAGTTTTTGAGAAAATTACAAAAAAGTGAAAAATTATACGAATAAACTACTACTTCCGGTTGACCGATTTTGATGAAAATGTTCGTGTCGGGTCTGGTAGTTGTATGTAACTTAAGTTTCAAGTTTGTACGATGTTCCGTTCTTGAGATATTCTGTTCACACAGACACACACAGAGACCAATCGCTAAAAACATGTTTGTGTGGGTTCAGGGGTTTGTTTACGTATAGATCCGGTGAAGAGTGTATTGAGTGACATGAAAACAATACTTTCCTTCCTATATATTATTCACATAGGCAAGAGAAAGTAAAAATAATAAACCAATAAGGGGTTAATAAAACACTGTGTATTTGATGGTGATATTGTTTGTGTAGGTTTAATGATATCGGGGTTTGTGTACGGCGGCAGGGTATTCGACAACGACATCTATGTGAAGAGGGCGATCAAGGCAGCTGACTTCATCAACAAGTACCTGTACGACAGCAAAAACAAAACGCTTCTCCACAGCTGCTACACCGATCCAGACGGCTCTGTCGCACAGATGTAAGTCACACCATCATCCATCCACTTTCCACTTTAACAAATCTAATGTGAAACACTCACACAACTTTCTCTTGCCGATGCAACATTAATTAACAATATAACCTAACATTCTGCCCATAACAGACAGGTGGAGTGTCAAATTATTTACACTCAATCTGTTAGTTGCAGGGCTAAAATAATTAGTTGTGTTTCTTATCACATGGTCACCCAATTAAATGAGTGAATCATTTAAGAACAGAAGAGGTAGAGGTGTGTTAAGTGACACTAATCACAGTTATCTCCTCTGATAGTAATGGATTTCATTATACAGCCACACTCTGTGGTGAATGAAGTGAAGGTGTCATTTGCAGAGTGGAAAATATGTGCTTTTCAGAGGGCCCGGCATGCTGATAAGCATACTTTTCCACTCAGTGAGTTGTGTCAATGGTAAACCACCTCGCTCCTCGTTTTACTTGGTAAAACCTCTACAGGTTCAAACCAGCCTACAGGCTGATGCACCTAAACAACAACAACCTAACATTAGTAATAAAACATTAGAAATAAACAAAAACATAACCTTATTTTAAACATGAGTTAAAGACGCAAAATGAAATTGACCTCAGTTTGGCTTAAAAATACGGAACACTCTTTCACGCTAAGTTAGGCTCTGTAGAGAAAAATGCTCTAAATAAAAGTTGTCGATATTTTAATTTCCTATAAATTTTACCATATACATTTTTGTCATACACTGCATACTAAGGCTGAAATCACTAAAAAATAGTTATAATTATAACTTTCTCTTGCCTATATGCATATATAGGAAGGAAAGTATTGTTTTCATGTCGATTTTTCAAAATCAAGTTTTCACCAGATCTACACGTTTTCAGACCCCCTGAACCCAAAAAACATGTTTTTAGCGATTGGTCTGTGTGTGTGTGTGTGTATACAAAATATCTCAAGAACGGAACATCATACGAACTTAAAAACTTAAGTTACATACCACTACCAGACCCGACACGAACATTTTCATCAAAATCGGTCAAACGGAAGTCATAGTTTATTCGTGTCATTTTTCACTTTTTTGCGATTTTCTCACAAAAACTAGTCGTACGATTTTTTTTAAAATCGCCTGGTTTACTCAATTTTTTATTCTTTACGAGATAGGGTAGGCGTCATGTTTGCTGAAATTCTGGGTGAGGCTGTTTTCACGTAAAAACATAGTTTTTTTAAGATTACGGCTTTAATATGCAATTAAGAGCAAAAATTTATATAATAAAAGTTGTAGAGAATTTAAAATTCTATAACTTTTATTTCAAATATTTTTTTGCATAACGCTTAGTTTAGCGGTAATTTGCGATTTTCTGTTTTTTTTCTCACGAAAACTTGAGAAAAATCGATTTTTTTAACATTTCGGCCTTAGTATGCATTTTACGACAAAAGTGTATATAATCAAATTTATAGGAAATTAAGAGATCTGCAACTTTTATATAGAGCATTTTTCTCTAAGAGCCTAGTTTAGCGTGAAAGAGTGATTATCCGTATTTTAAGGGCAAACTGAGATTGATTTTCATTTTGCGTCTTTACTCATGATTAAAATTAGGTTATGTTTATTGAGGTTAGTTGTGTTGTTTATTTCTAAAGTTTTATTACTAATGTTAGGTTTATTGTTAATTATTTGCATTGGCAAGAGAAAGTTGTGTGAGTGTTTGACACCAGATTTTTCATCTACCTACTACCACTCTTGATTACAGATCGAACCCAATCAGTGGGTTTTTGGACGATTACGCCTTCTTGATCCGTGGACTGATCGACCTTTACGAATCAACTTTTGATCCTAGTTGGCTGGAATGGGCGTGGGATCTCCAAGAAACTCAGGATAAGATATTTTGGGATCAAGGATCCGCCGGTTATTTCTCTACGCCATCTACCGATGAACTTCTCTTGAGACTGAAAGATGGTGAGTGGTGACAACCGTTTTACCAAATCAAACCGGCAGTGTACCGCTTGAGTCCCAGCTCCCACCATGTAGTTGCATTGGTTTTAAAAACGAGTTGTAACGGGTGTTTCAAAAAGGACGCTTTTCGAAGTTTAAGGGTTAATATGTTCTGCGTAGAGAATATTTTTTCCCCCAAATAACAGTTGGCACTACTGTACTCATTGTTGATCCATTGTGTATTACTGACATGTACTAGCGCTATACCGGTATTCATTTGTGTCTGTATAAGTTCAAACATGGTTTTTTCAAAGGATGAACGTGTTTTTATTATTGAAAGTTATTGCGCATATAAATCTTACAAACGAGTGAAAGATGAGTTCCGGTTAAAATTTCCCAATTCTAAAGTACCTAATAACACCACAATATCGCGTCTGATTAATAAATTTCATGAGAATGGCAGTGTACAGGATCGGAAAAGCAAAGGTCGACCATCAGTGTTAACAGAACAAGTTTTGGACGATGTGAAACAACGTTTGACTACCTCCCCCGGCCTTTATTTTTTGACACATCTGTAGATGGTGTGGTGTACCGCAATTTAATTGAACAATTTATAGTGTTGTTAGAATTGCACGATCAAGATTGTTGGTTTCAGCAGGATAACGCAACGTGCCATACTTCTACTGGAACGCTGAATATGTTACGAGAATTTTTTGGCCATCGTTTGATATCAAAAGGATTGTGGCCACCAAGATCCCCAGATCTTACTCCTGCGAATTTTTTTCTTTGTGGGAATTTAAAGAGTAAGGTTTTTAAAAACAATCCTCATACAATTGAAGAATTGAAGGCTAATATTGAAAGTGAGATTACAAACATTAATGAGCAAACACTACGAAAAGTGGCTGCAAATGTTATGAAAGGTGTCCGAACTTGCATTCAAGCGAAGGAAGTCATTTTGAACATTTATTGTGAAGTTTTAAAGGTAATGTGAATGTTATAAAGGTAATTATTTCATACCGTATAATTTGTATAATTTGTAATTACTTAATGTAATAAATTAGCGTTCTCAAACTTCGAAGTGCGTCCATTTTGAAACACCCGTTACTTTAGGCAGTGTAGAATTAAATGGTTCCAGAGTCATTATTATGCCATACAATTTTCTGTTCTTAGTAATATGAATAGGGGGGTTTTGAAAATTCAAAAGAAAGCTATTAGGTGTATGGGGTGGGAGCTAACCAGCTAACCTCATCCACACCACTATTTAACCACCTTACAATTGCTTACAGTTCCCTCTTTAAATTTTTCACCTGATTATGTATGTTAGGCAAAATAATTTTATGCAAAATTTCAATGTTCACAATCATAACACGAGATACAGAAATGATTATTATGTGGCTAATCACTCCACAAAATTGTTTGAACAAAAACGTACTTATGCAGGGAGAAAATTCATAAATAAATTACCCCAATCTTTAAAGTGTTGTCAGGATTTGAATTCCTTTAAAAAAAATCTAAAAAAATTACTTGAACGGTGAAACTTTTTCTAGCGTACAAGAATTTCTTTGTTGATAGTAGTGATACATTGTGTGATTCTTATATGTATTTCAGGTGTTATATCTGACGACATGTCCTATACTCCTCCTGGAGTCTCCAGGGCGCAAAAAAAAAAAAAAAACACTAACGGTATCGTCTTTGACACTTTCCAGTCTTTCATTTTTTTCACGACCATGCACCACAGACTGAAGTAAATTGTACGTACCTTGCACTGTAGACTGACGTTTTTTCAAAAAACCAGTTTGCAGTCACTTCAGTGTTATCAATAAAGGTATTGTATGAAAATAAAGTTTGAAATTTGCTCTTTTTAACCACATATTTAGTTTAAGTCAATTATTAAGTTATTTATAGAATAATACTATTTACAAAATTACTCTAATTTTTACATTTCCGAAAAATTTTATATGAACCTTATAGCTCTATATGTACTCTGCTCGTAAGAGACAGGTGGAGTGTCAAATTATTTACACTCAATCTATTCGTTGCAGGGCTAAAATAAATAGTTGTGTTTCTTATCAAATGGTCAGCCAATTAAATGACTGAATCATTTAAGAACAGAAGAGGTACATGTGTGTACTGTGACACCAATCACAATTATCTCCTCTAAAAGTAATGAATTTCATTATACAGCCAGACCCTGTGATGAGTGAAGTGAAGGTGTCATTTGCAGAGTGGAAAATTTGTGCTTTTCAGAGGGCCCGGCATGCTGATAAGCGTACTTTTCCACTCAGTGAGGAAGGCAATTGTAAACCACCTCACTCCTCGTTTTACTTAGTAAAGCCTCTAGAGGTTCAAACCAGCCTCCATTCGGCTGATGACCACCTAAACAACAACAGCTAAAAGTAATGTACTTATACACTGTCATTTAAAACACAAACATATAAAATAGGTTATAATAAACATAAAAAATCTGGTGTGAAACACTCACACAACTTTCTCTTGCTAATGCAAATAATTAACAATAAACCTAACATTAGTAATAAAATATTAGAAATAAACAAAAAACTAACCACAAAAAACATTAGTGAAATACGCAAAATTAAAATCGACCCTCAGTTTGGCTTAAAAATACGGAAAATCGCTCCTACACGCTAAACTAGGCACTGTACAAAAAAAAGCTTTAAATAAAAGTTGTAGATCTTTTAATTTCCTACAAATTTTATTATACACACTTTTGTCGTAAAATGCATTCTAAGGCCGAAATCTTAAAAAAATCGATTTTTCACACGTTTTCGTGAGAAAAAAACAGAAAATCGCTAATTACCGCTAAACTAAGCGTTACACAAAAAAATGTTCTAAATAAAAGTTGTAGAATTTTACATTCTCTACAACTTTTATTATATAACGTTTTGCGCTAAAATGCATATTAAAGCCGCAATCTTAAAAAGAAAATGTTTTTATGTGAAAACAGCCTCACCCAGAATTTCAGCAAACATGGCTATCTTGTAGAGAATAAAAAATGAGTAAATGAGGCGATTTTAAAAAAAATCGTAGTTTTTGAGAAAATCGCAAAAAAGTGAAAAATTACACGAATAAACTACTACTTCCGGTTGACCGATTTCGATGAAAATGTTCGTGTCGGGTCCGGTAGTGGTATGAAACTTATGTTTCAAGTTTCAAGTTCGTACGATGTTCTGTTCTTGAGATATTTTGTATACACACACACACACACAGACCAATCGCTAAAAACATGTTTTTTGGGTTCAGGGGGTCTGTTTACGTATAGATCCGGTGAAAATTGGATTTCTTAAAATCGACATGAAAACAATAATTTCCTTCCTATATATTCATATAGGCAAGAGAAAGTAAAAATAAGGTATAAACTAACAGTGAATTATAGTTTTGTCAATAAAACACTGGGGAAAAATAATACTATTTACAATTAATTATTCTAATTTATACAATATCCGTGTAATCTAATTCCGACCCAGAATCTTTTGCAAAACAATCTAATGCATCTCTAGACATTGTTCCATGAAATGTATAAAAGCGCAATAACAGTAAAACACATACACTGCAAACAACGTGACCTTGTAACATGCTATGTCGGTAATCGGTAGTAGACGCTACGGTTCGATCTGATGCATTAAGTAGTGGTCGATATACAGGGTGATTCACAAAGATATGCAGAAACTTTTGGAGCTCATTGTACATGTAAAAATAATGAAAAAAGTTTATAAAAACATTGGTCCGGAAATGCTTCGTTTCCGAGTTACGGCTAGCGAAAGTTTCGCCTGGATTTCAGCTCACCAGGTGAAATGAGGTCATCCTGGAATTCTGGTAAGGTAGATTAAGGGGCGTATTCAATCGTTTCTTATGGTTTTTGATCTGATAAATTGAATAAAACAGGTCCCAGAACTGTAAGTTAAATAGTTTTTAAGAAAACCAGTGTCAAATGCAAAAAATGGAGGGTAAAACACATTTTTTCATCTTGGGTAAGAATAACTTTGTTATTTCACCAAGAAACAGTTAAAATTTTTGAATAAAACATGTAGAAAATTTTATTCTGAACAAACCGGTGTAAATGAAGTACACAGAATGCGAATAGATGTTTGATAAAATGAATTTTTATTCATAACAGTGCAAAGTAAAATTAACCAGAAAACAAAGATGAAAAAATGTGTTTTTTTCACTCCATTTTTTTGCGTTTGACACTGTTTTTCTCAAAAACTATTTAACTTACAGTTCTGGGACCTGTTTTATTCAATTTATCAGGTCAAAAACCATAAGTAATGATTGAATTCCAGAATTTCAGGAAGACCTCATTTCACACGGTGAGGTGAAATCCGGGAGAAATCTTTCGCTAGCCGTAACTCGGTAACGAAGCATTTCCGGACCAATGTTTATATAAACTTTTTTCATTATTTTTACATGTACAATGGGCTCCCGAAGTTTCTGCATATCTTTGTGAATCACCCTGTATCAGAAAGTACTAATAGATTCGGTGAACTATCGCTGTAGGTAAACGGAGAACAAAGTGAATGAACTAAATAACAGTGAAAACGGGCAACAGATAGCGTACGGGTGGCCACATTTATAGGCTAAAAATGTGAAAGTAGCAAATGTATGAGATACGTTTGCCATCTAGGGATGTATATTGCCGTGCCCGTATGACGTACGGTTGTCGTCTAGAAAGTGTTAAATGATGAAAATGTTTTATAGGAGTTTTCCATTGTGAATGGTGCTAGTGGAAGTCAAGTGGCTACAACTGAATGAAGGTGAAGCTCCCAGTCCACTCTGCGCTTACCATAGAGAAAGGTGTACAAAATTAGAGTATAAATGAAATTTATACCTTACCTTTGGTTGCTTATTTAAGTTTAAAAATCTGGTGTGAAACACTCACACAACTTTCTCTTGCCAATGCAAATAATTAACAATAAACCTAACATTTGTAATAAAACATAAGAAATAAACACACAAACTAACCTCAATAAACATAACCTAATTTTAATCATGAGTGAAAGACGCAAAATGAAAATCAACCTCAGTTTGGCTTAGAAATACGGAAAATCACTCTTTCACACTAAACTAGGCTCTGTACAGAAAAATGCTGTAAATAAAAGTTGTAGATCTTTTAATTTTCTATAAATTTAATTATATACACTTTTGTCGTAAAATGCATACTAAGGCCGAAATGTTAAAAAAATCGATTTTTCTCACGTTTTCGTGAGAAAAAACTGAAAATCGCAAATTACCGCTAAACTAAGCGTTATACAAAAAAATGTTTGAAATAAAAGTTGTAGAAATTTAAATTCTCTACAACTTTTATTATATAATGTTTTGCGCTAAAATGCATATTAAAGCCGCAATCTTAAAAAGAAAATGTTTTTACGTAAAAACAGCCTCACGCAGAATTTCAGCAAACATGACGCCTACCCTATCTTGTAGAGCATAAAAAATGTAGTAAACCAGGCGATTTTACAAAAAAATCGTAGGACCAGTTTTTGAGAAAATCGCAAAAAAGTGAAAAATTACACGAATAAACTACTACTTCCGGTTGACCGATTTTGATGAAAATGTTCGTGTCTGGCCCGGTAGTGATATGTAACTTAAGTTTCAAGTTTTAAGTTCATACGATGTTCCGTTCTTGAGATATTTTGTATACACACACACACACACACACAGACCAATCGCTAAAAACATGTTTGTGTGGGTTCAGGGGGTCTGAAAACGTATAGATCCGGTGAAAACTCGATTTCTTTAAAATCGACATGAAAACAATACTTTCCTTCCTATATATTCATATAGGCAAGAGAAAGTAAAAAACTTATGCGCGTTTTGATGGTACCACCTTTTTCAGAGCATATTTTTAAAAATTTAAATTTAAAACGGTGTTTCCATTGAATCATTTAGATTAAAACTGGTTTTAATTTCATTCCTGCAATATTGTTTATACTTATTACAATAGATGGCTGCAGCTTCTTCAATTAACAATTTTGAGACAACAACCGTATGTGATATGGCCATGATGATATACACCGAGTGACAGCAAACGTATCTCATACGGGCACGGCAATATACATCCCTAGATGGCAAACGTATCTCATACATTTGGTACATTCACATTGTTAGCCTATAAATGTGGCTACCCGTACGCTATCCGTTTCCCGTTTTCACTGTTATTTAGTTCATTCACTTTGTTCTCCGTTTACCTACAGCGATAGTTCACCGAATCTATTAGTATTTTCTGATATATCGACAAAACTATCGACTGCTACTTAATGCGCGAGATCGAACCGTAGCGTCTACTACCGATTACCATCATAGCGTGTTGCAAGGCCACGTTGTTTGCAGTGTATGTGTTTTACTGTTATTGTGCTATTATACATTTCATGAAACGATGTCTAGAGATGCATTAGATTGTTTTGCAGTAGATTCTGGGTCGGAATTAGATGACACGGACATTGATGAATCGTACGACCCCGCGGAGAATGAAAGCGATATTGATATAAGTTTCATATAAAAATTTTCAGAAATGTGTAAATTAGAGTAATTGTAAATAGTATTATTTTATAAATAACTTAATAATTGACTTAAACTAAATTTATGGTTAAAAAGAGTAAATATCAAACTTTATTTTCATACAATACCTTTATTGATAAGAAGTAAAGTGACTGCAGACTGATTTTTTGAAAAAGTTGAAAAAATGTCAGTCTACAGTGCAAGATACCTTAAATTTACTTAAGTCTGTAGTGCATAGTCGTGAAAAAAAATGGTAGACTGGAAAGTGTTAAATTGCCATCTTTAAAATTTAATTGTTCATTAATTATTTTATCTTTACTTAAATTTATGTGGATTTATATTTGAAATATTTCATTTTTTGTATTTTATATTTATTATATACAAATCCTCTTCTGTTTTTCCAAAATTATATCCCAAATCTTACACATATTTTGCATAATTAGATTCTATTTTATTATATTTGTATTTTTAACCCATTCATTCACGTTGGCCATATACATGTACATAAAATTTTACCAATTCTTATGCGCACTAAACTGCGCACACGTCGCTTTGTGTAAAATTGGCCACATACATGAACAAATTCTTTAAGAGTCCAGCAAGTGCTGCAATCTATTGGGACTTTTGAAAAGTTTTAATAATAAAAAAAATAGTACTTTAAGAATATACAGTCAAACTCGGTTAAAACGAATTCCACGGGAGCAAGTAAATTCGTTCGTTAAATCCGTTATTCGCAATAACCGTGACGTGAAATATAAGGGGTGCTTACATATTACGTACAAGAAAACAATGGAATTTTTAGATACTAATCATTAAACGCTATATTAATAGAGACCTAATATTTGAACAAAGAAATATGTATATTTATCTAAAATTAATTTTTTTACAAATAAAATATATATTTTTTATTTAAAAATAAATAAAAAATTGCAAAAACTTACATAAGTAGTATGTATGATGGAGTAAAACTCAAGTTATGGCATAAAAAAATTGTCTATTGTTGTTTGAGTTGTTTTCTTTGAGTACTTCAATTGTCTAAAACTGTTCCTCAAAACGCTCAGTTGCTGGAACGTTTCTTCTGTAGAGTTACCTCTAGATTCCAGAAATCCAGAAAGAAATTCCAAAGCATCTTCTGCATCTTTCCACGAAGTGGTTTTAATGATAGGTGCGTTGTCATCGGATTCGGAGTCACTGCTTTTTTGAACGATAGTGGAAACATTACTTAAGATTTCATCATCGGTCGGAATCCCTGAAGTCACTACTTCAGTATCTATATCCACAAAATCGTCTACTATTACATCCAAAAATTGGCAATCGCTCTTGACATTTCTTGACTTAAGCCATTGTGATAAAGGTAAGTAGTCCTCAGGATCTTCACTGTCATTTGGAAATGTTGCAAGTCCTGGTTTTTTAAAGCAGTTGCGTATCGTGTTTTCTGTCACATTTTCCCATGCATCGCTGAAAAGACGAATTGCTTCGAGCACGGAAACTTCGGCATCATAAACAGTTTTATCGGAACTGTTAATTTTTTCAATTAAATTTAAGACCAACAGTCGGCGATAGTTACATTTGAAACTTCTAATTACCCCTTGATCCATTGGCTGTAACACAGACGTACAATTTGCAGGCAAGAAAACCATTTTTATGTTTGTTAAATTGTGCAATGTAGGGTGAGCCGGACAGTTATCAATCAAAAGCAAAATATTTTTTCTCTCTTTTCTCAGTGATTCATCCCACTGCCTGATTTCTTTTTCAAAAATACTAGCCGTCATCCACGCCTTTTTATTAGCAACGTAATTAACGGGAAGACATTTCACATTTCTAAAACACCTTGGCTTTTGCGACTTTCCTATTACCAGGAGCTTTCTCTTATCGGTGCCGGTCATATTAGCGCATACTAAAACTGTAAGTCTGTTTTTAACAAACTTACCACCCACACATTTTTCACCTTTAAACTTTAACGTTTTATCAGGCGTTATGTTGTAAAAGACACCTGTTTCATCCGCATTATATATATGTTGCTATCACTATAATCCCGCCTTATATCCGGCCACACAGTTTTTAACCAATCGTTGACTACAGTTTGATCAACCGCAGATGCTTCACCACTTATTTTTCCGTACACGATATTGTTCCTGTTTTTAAAGCGATCCAACCATCCATTGTTGCACACAAAGTCCTTGTACCCTAACTGTATGGCAAACTTTTCAGCTTGAACCTTTAATAGTGTTCCACTAATTGGTAAACCACGGGACGATTGCATTTTAAACCAAGAAAGAAGAGCTGTGTCAATGTCACTTTTTTCACATTTTTTAATTTTTTTACAATTTGTCTGATTATTTGCGAAGGCTAACAGTATAGTGTCCCGATTTTTCCAAATTGTAGATGTCGTGGATGCTGATAATCCGTATTTTTTTGACACAGATAAATTAGACGATCCATTTTGTAATTCGCGGATCACTTGCACTTTTTCAGAAACTGAAAAATTTTTACGCTTTGACATTTTGAAAACTGAAGTCACAGTACAGCGCTGCAATAATACACCACTTTAACTGAACGATACTACGACACACTACAATGCAATACAGTACAGTGTGCGTATACTGTAGTAAACTCGAGTTTTAAGAAACAAACTGTAGTACGGTACATACAGTATGTATTGAACTAGAGCCGATCAGTGTAAAACTGATTGTTGAGAGTCGGTCAGGTGACACATGTGGGCCTATGCCTATTCATAGCCTATAATGGCTATCTATAAGTGGAGGAACAAAAGGAAAGAACTGAACATACTGTACTAGTGCGATTCTAAGAAGTGAAAGAAAATATTTTTGTGGTCAATAAATTTAGGCGTACAAGTCACAAGGGTCGCTGACCGCCATCCAATTACAGTAAAATTGGGTATGTACATACTGTAGTACTGAACTTGGTACAAAGTGAACAATGGGAAAACCAGGTAGGTACACCCTATTCATACTGCGTACAGTGGTGTCTGTTCTAAGAAAACGGTGAAAGTGTTTGTGTTGTCAATATCGTGGACTACCTGTTACAAAAATCATACGTATCTGATTCCGATATTTCCTATTTCTATCACACTGTTAGGTTCGTTATTCGTTATATCCGTTATACGCATTCGTATTAAACGTGAAAACCAATCATAAGAATTAAGTAAAATCAAATCAAACTATCTGATTTGTTCATTTTAACCGTGAATTCGTTGTAACTGTGATCGTTTTAACCAAGTTTGACTGTATATATATATTTTTTTAATTCTTAGTATGTGTACGTTGCAATCTGTTCAATTGAGAACAATAAGCAACCCCATCACCCAATCAGATGAGGATGATGTGTATCACGTGTAAATGAGGTTTAGTCTTGTACACAATCAGGCCGACAATTCCTGAGAGAGTATGGTTAATTGAACCCCAACCATCAAAGTACACCGGTAACCACTGTCCAGCATTCAAATCCGTATAAAAGTAACTACCTTTACTAGGATTTGAACCAGGAACCCTTGTCTCCGAAAATCAGCTGTTAAACAGCTGATTTTGGTGATGACTTTACCTCTAGACCAACCCGATGGGTAAGAATAAAATTTTTTTTAAATTCTAAGATAAAAATTCATGGCTGAATGGGTTAAACTTAAATAAGCAATCAAAGGTGGTAAGGTGATAAATTTAATTTCAATTAATAGTTGTTCCACCGGGTTGGTCTAGAGGTAAAATCGTCGCCAAAATCAGCTGTTTAACAGCTGATTTTCGGAGACGAACGTTGCTGGTTGAAATCCTAGTAAAGGTAGTTACTTTTATACGGATTTAAATGCTAGACAGTGGTTGTTGGTGTACTTTGATGGTCGGGGTTCAATTAACCATACTCTTTCAGGAATGGTCGGCCTGAGTCTGTACAAGACTACACCTCATTTACATGTCATACATATCATCCCCATCACCCAATGGGGTGATGGGGTTGCTAATTGTTATCAATTGAACAGATTGCAACGTACACACATTAGGGATTACAAAAAAAAAATTAATAGTTGGCAGGATGGATTTGAAAAATTTATTATAAATGTGTACAATGTTTATCGATTAAGTGTAAGCAATAGAAATGACCATTCTATAATGGACGATGTGTTTCAGATCAAGATGGCGCAGAACCGTCTGGCAACTCTGTCTCTGTCCAGAACCTGTTGAGGTTAGGTGCCATGTTAGACGCCACCGATCTGATGAGTAAAGCTGGCCGGTTGTTTGGAGCGTTCACAAGCCGCCTGACGAGGAGCCCGGTTGCCGTCCCAGAAATGGCCTCCGCACTGATGATGTATCATGACTCTGCGACTCAAGTACGTCTCACGTTTCAATCACCTTCACTCACCTTTATCTTAAATATAGCTTAATGGCCATCATAACGTACTTACACATAAACTATAGTTGAGCCATTCTTAGTTTGCTCCTCCTCCTCCTCCTTCTGTCAACAAACAAAAGCCACCTACTACAGGGTACAGGCTAGAGTCAGCGACTTTACGGATGTCGTATTCCTATTAAGTTAACTATTTTTTATATTATAAGCACTTAAAGTACTTAAAATATCAGTCATGATATGATGCAGGCTTAACAATTTCATTTATAAAAATACTTTTAAAAGTATTTTGTATTTAAATACTTTTCAAAGTATTTTGTTGTTACTTTTTAATCAGCGTGTACACATTTTGATACAATGCGCATGCTCAGTGATGTCATTATTTGTTTACATTAGGAGCAAACTAACAGAGGCTGGACTGTAGAAAAATCTGGTGTGAAACACTCGCACAACTTTCTCTCTTGCCGATGCTAATATTTCACAACATAACCTTATTTTAATTGTGAGTGAAAGATGCAAAATGAAAATCGACCTCAGTTTGGCTTAAAAATACGGAAAATCACTCTTTCACACTAAACTACGTTCTGTAGAGAAGAAATGTTCTAAATTAAAGTTGTAGATCTTTTAATTTTCTATAAATTTGATTATATATACTTTTGTCGTAAAATGCATATTAAGGCTGAAATCTTAAAAAAATCGATTTTCACATGTTTTCATGAGAAATAAAAACAGAAAATCACTAATTACTGCTAAACTAAGCGTTACACAAAAAAATGTTTGAAATAAAAGTTGTAGGATTTTAAATTCTCTACAGTTTTTATCGTATACATTTTGGCGCTAAAATGCATATTTAATTCGCAATTTAAAAAAAAACAATTTTTGTACGTTAAAAGAGCTTTACCAAAAATTTCAGCAAACATGGCGCCTACCCTACTTGTAGAGCATAAAAAATGTAGTAAAGGAGGCGATTTTTAAAAAAACCGTAGGACCAGTTTTTGAGACTATCGCAAATAGTGAAAAATTACATGAGTAAACTACTACTTTCGGTTTTCCGATTTTGATGAAAATGTTTGTCAGGTCCAGTAGTGGTATGTAACTTAAGTTTCAAGTTTCAAGTTCACACGATATTCCGTTCTCGAGATATTCTGTTCACATACAGACGAATAGGTCTGTCAGCAGTTGTGGGTGTGAGGGTGTCTGTTTAGGTGTATATGGTGGGTGAAGAGTGGGACATGAAAACAATACTTTCCTTCCTATACATGTATATTCATATAGGCAAGAGAAAGGAAAAATATATGCGAGAGATAACCGAGTCATTCTAAGTGAATGATTCACACTTGACACGTTCATAGACAGATACATATTGTTATCGACTCCAACCGTTGTTAATTGAATCTAGTTGATTGTTTACGAGGTGTGTTGGAAAACAACTAGCAAAATTTTTTATTTATTTTTTTTGTGCCCTGGAGACTGCAGGAGGAGTATAGGACATGTCGTCAGATATAACACCTGAAATACATATAAGATGAATCACACAATGTATCACTACTATCAACAAAGAAATTCTTGTACGCTATAAAAAGTTTCACCGGTCAAGTCATTTTTCAGATTTTTTTTAAAGGAATTCAAATCCTCACAACACTTTAAAGATTGGGGTAATTTATTCATGAATTTTCTCCTTGCATAAGTAGGTTTTTGTTGAAACAATTTTGTGGAGTGATTAGCCACATAATAATCATTCCTGTTTCTCGTGTTATGATTGTGATCATTGAAATTGTGCATAAAATTATTTTGCCTGACATACATAATCACCTAAAAAATGTAGAGAGAGGGAACTGTAAGCAATTTAAGCTGTTTAAATAGTGGTGTGGATGAGATTAGCTGGTTATAGTTCCCACCATACACCTAATAGCTTTCTTTTGAATTTTAAAAAACCCCTATTCATATTACCCCATGTTAAGATACCATAACGGATATGAGACAGAATGAGGCCATGATAAGCTGGCATTAGTAATTTTTTATCATTTAATCTGGCAATTTGTTTTAGTGCAAATACCCCAGATGACATTTTACTACAAACTTGATTGGTATAAAAGTGCCAAGACAAAGATCTATCTAGGTAGACTCTTAGGGGAAACTTCACTGTTTCTACATGCTCTAAACTAATATTATGAATAAATACATCCACTTCTCTACTTTCTTTAACGTTATGTTTATTTTTAAACTGCTTTGTTTTAACAAGCAATTGTTTTAACAGTGTCATTTCATATGAAAGCTTGCCATCTCAATCTACTTTTCAAAATTTTATCGTTATTACTTTCTCTTGCCTATATGAATATAGCCTATATATAGGAAGGAAAGTATTGTTTTCATGTCCCACTCTTCACCCACCATATACACACAAACAGACACCCTCACACCCACACACACACAACTGCTGACAGACCTATTGCTCTGTGTGTGTGTATACAAAATATCTCAAGAACGGAACATTGTATGAACTTGAAACTTAAGTTACATACCACTACCGGACCCAACACGAACATTTTCATCAAAATCGGTCAACCGGAAGTAGTAGTTTATTCAAGTAATTTTTTCACTTTTTTTCGATTTTCTGAAAAACTGGTCCTATGATTGTTTTAAAAATCGCCTGATTTACTAAATTTTTCATGCTCTACAAGATATGGTAGCCGCCATGTGTGCTGAAATTCTTAGTGAGGCTGTTTTCACGTAAAAAATTTGTTTTTTTAAGATTGCGGCTTCAATATGCATTTTAGCGCAAAACGTTATATAATAAAAGTTGTAGAGAATGTAAAATTGTGCAACTGTTATTTCTAAAAATTTTTTGTATAACGCTTAGTTTAGCAGTAATTAGCAATTTTCTGTTTTTTCTCATGAAAACGTGTGAAAAATCGATATTTTTAAGATTTTGGCCTTAGAATGCATTTTACGACAAAAGTGTATATAATTAAATTTATAGGAAATTAAAAGATCTACAAATTTAATTTAAAGCAATTTTCTCTACAGAGCCTAGTTTAGCGTGAAAGAGTGCTTTTCCGTATTTTTAAGCTAAACTGAGGTTGATTTTCATTTTGCATCTTTCACTCATGATTAAAATTAGGTTATGTTATTAAAGTTAGTTTGTTTGTTTGTTTCTAATGTTTTATTAATAATGTTAGGTTTATTGTTAATTATTTGCATTGGCAAGAGAAAGTTGTGCGAGTGTTGCACACCAGATTTTTATAAAAGAAACTGTTAATCATATATTATGACTGATGTTTTAAGTACTTTACACTAAATTTATAAAAACGTTGTACCACTCGAGTCGCAGCTCCCTCCCTCCCTCTGTGTAGTTGTTGTGGAATGGAGTGCGTGCGTTGTTATAGTAGTAAGAGAATGAATGAGTGTTAGTAGTGTTTGTTTCACAGCTGCAGATGCATTTCTAGTGGTAGCGTCTACTAACTAGACTAAAAACATATTTCTATCATCCGGCGCATTAATTTAACAAATACCTCCTACTGGGTTATTAACTTGGTCAAATTCATAACATTTAACTTAACAAATTCATATAAAAACATGTAAATAAATGAATGTAATAAATACAAACAAATATGTTAAATACGGTAAGTTTGAAAAGGAATGTTTTGTATGAGAGTGATAGAAGAAGGATAGTTCCCCCAGGATGCGTGTCACTCACTCATTCATTAGGATACCTCACCCGCACCCTTCACCCCCCCCCCTACTACATGCAGGTGGGACTTAAGCAGTACTTTATTTCCATTATTTTTACTTTCTCTTGCCTGTATGAATTAATAGGAAGGAAAGTATTGTTTTCATGTCAATTTTAAGAAATCAAGTTTTCACCGGATCTATACATTTTCAGACCCCCTGAACCCACACAACAACATGTTTGTAGCCATTGGTCTGTGTGTGTGAACAGAATATCTCAAGAACGGAATATCGTACGGACTTGAAACTTAGGTAAGTTACATACCACTACCGGACCCGACACGAACATTTTCATCAAAATCGGTCAACCCGAAGTAGTAGTTTATTCGTATAATTTTTCACTTTTTTGCGATTTTCTCAAAAACTGGTCCTACGATTTTTTTGTAAAATCGCCTGGTTTACTACATTTTTTATGCTCTACAAGATAGGGTAGACGCCATGTTTGCTGAAATTCTGCGTGAGGCTGTTTTTACGTAAAAACATTTTCTTTTTAAGATTGCGGCTTTAATATGCATTTTAGCGCAAAACGTTATATAATAAAAGTTGTAGAGAATGTAAAATTCTACAACTTTTATTTCAAACAATTTTTTGTATAACGCTTAGTTTAGCGGTAATTAGCAATTTTCTGTTTTTTTCTCAAGAAAACGTGTGAAAAATCTATTTTTTTAAGATTTCGGCCTTAGAATGCATTTTACGACAAAAGTGTATTAAATAAAATTTATAGGAAATGAAGAGATCTACAACTTTTATTTCAGCATTTTTTTGTACAGTGCCTAGTTGAGCGTGAAAGAGTGATTTTCCGTATTTCTAAGCCAAACTTAGTTCGATTTTCATTTTGCGTCTTTCACTCATGATTAAAATAAGGTTATGTTTATTGAGGTTAGTTTTTAGTTTATTTCTAATGTTTTATTACTAATGTTAGGTTATATTGTATAAAATATTTGCATTGGCAAGAGAAAGTTGTGTGAGTGTTTCACACCAGATTTTTAATAAATATGCTAAAATGTGGTTACACGTTATATAACTTGTACGTAGGCCCTCTGTGACCTCTGTGATCTGTATGACGAAACATGACAACTTTAAAAGAAACATTTCAATTTTAATGATCTGTTTAGTGTTAGTATAGTCACACATTAATCTGTATACGCAGGCAAGGTCTGCACTGGGATGCACATGGAATAATTTTCAAAAAGGAAACCAATTAACAGGGAGTATTGTATGAACTTATTTCAGTTATGAAGTCAACAAAAAAAGCGGCCGTATTTGGCTAAAAAGAAAGTAGGCCTATTGCACCTGCACCAGTTCACACATCCTGAGCCCCTCCAATTATTTTCTCTTTCCAAACGTGAAAAAAATGGCCCCCATGGTAAAAGATTTACTGACAATGAGGAGGTGGAGTCTGTGGTTGATGACTATTTTGAGGACCTCACTGGTCACTGGTCACTGTAAACCGCGTATCATATCACAGATATTGAACTTTGACATTGCTGGGAAGGGTGTTGAGTGAGGTCAAGTACTTGTGGGATGTGGTTACGTGGGTACTTGCAAGATGTACATACTTGTGAGACGTGGGTACTTGTGGGATGTACGTACAAGTCAGACGTGGTTACATGGGTACTTGTGCAACATACATACTTGTGGGACATGGTTACGTGGGTACTTGTGGGATGTACGAACAAGTCAGACATGGTTACGTGGGTACTTGTGAGATGTACATACAAGTCAGATGTGGTTACGTGGGTACTTGTGAGACGTACATACTTGTGGGACATGGTTACGTGGGTACTTGTGGGATATACGTACAAGTCAGACATGGGTACTTGTGGGATGTACATACTTGTGAGATGTGGTTACATGGGTACTTGTGGGATCGACGTACTTGTGAGATGTGGTAACATGGGTACTTGTGGGATGTACGTACTTGTGAGACGTGGTTACTTGAATACTTGTGGGACGTTACATGGGTACTTGTGAGGTCAGGTACTTGCGGGATGTTAAGTAAGTCGGATACTTGTGTGAATATGTGTTGTGTTTTGTGCAGGTGGTAGTGACTGGGAGTCCTTCAGACCCGGAGACGAAGAAACTATTGAGAACCATTTATGGGAGATCCATTCCAAACCTGGTTGTCATGCTGGCCGACGGTAACACAAGCAGCATCATCTATAGAAAATCAGAAACGATCGGCCGCATCAAACCGATCAATAATAAAGCGACGGCTTATGTGTGCCGGCGGAGGAGTTGTTCTTTACCGGTCAACACCTCAGAAGAGCTCGATGAACTGTTACGATCGCATACACCGCATCACAATTGATATCCATTCTGATCGCTAATCGATGGTTAATTTTAAAACATGAAGGTATTACTCATTTATCATTGTACCGGGTGTTGGTTTTAACGCTCTATAATGTATTAAAAATACATTATACTTACAGTAATAAATGATTCATCAAATGAAAGAGCAACTGAAACGGTTTTACATAAATTGCCTACAAGTGTTCAATGTGTGCATCATTTGTCACACGACACACGTCAAGACAATACGCGAGTTCTTCCCAAACGTTGTTTAGTGTCTCTCGAGTAATTGTTGCAACAGCTGCTTCAATCCTGATTCTTAATTCGGGAAGGTCAGCTGGTAGTGGAGGCACATACACGCGATCCTTTATGAACCCCCAAAAAAATAGAAATCATACGGTGTCAGATCGGGTGACTGTGGAGGCCATGGAAAATGAGCCCTGTCATTGTACCCCTTGCGGCCAATCCAGCGGTTGGGTAAAGTGACGTTCAGCCAATGGCGTACTTCGTTAAGCCAGTGAGGCGGTGCACCATCTTGCTGTAAAATTAAGTTCTCTAGCTAATCATCTTCCAGAGAAGTTCATTTTTCAGCATGATGGTGCGCCACCTCACTGGCATAACAAAGTACGCGATTGGCTGAACATCACTTTACCCAACCGCTGGATAGGCCGCAAGGGGTGCAATGACAGGGCTCATTTTCCATGGCCTCCACAGTCACCCGATCTGACACCGTATGATTTCTATTTTTTTGGGGGTTCATAAAGGATCGCGTGTATGTGCCTCCACTACCAGCTGACCTTCCCGAATTAAGAATCAGGATTGAACCAGCTGTTGCAACAATTACTCAAGAGACACTAAACAACGTTTGGGAAGAACTCGCATATCGTCTTGATGTGTGTCGTGTGACGAATGATGCGCACATTGAACACTTGTACGCATTTATGTAAAACTGTTTGAGTTGCTCTTTCGTTTGATGTATCATTTGTAACTGTAAGTATAATGTATTAAATATTTATAGAGCTTTAAAACCCCCTCCGCTATTCATTTATAAACACCCAATATATTAGTGTTAACGTCTTGCGCTCATCGCTCATAAAATGTGCTGAATGGCTATGGCCATAATATAGGCTATATACATTAATCGTTTAGTAACGGGTGTTTCAAAAAGGACGCACTTCGAAGTTTAAGGGTTAATATTTTCTGCATAGGGAATATTTTTTTCCCCCAAATAACAGTTGGCACTACCGTACTCATGGTTGACCCATTGTGTATTACTGACGTGTACTAGCGCTATCCCGGTATTCATTTGTGTCTGTATAAGTTCAAACATGGTTTTTTCAAAGGATGAACGTGTTTTTATTATTGAAAGTTATTGCGCATATAAATCTTATGAACGAGTGAAAGACGAGTTCCAGTTAAAATTTCCCAATTCTGAAGTACCTAATAACACCACACAATATCGCGTCTCATTAATAAATTTCGTGAGACTGGCAGTGTACAGGATCGGAAAAGCACATGTCGACCATCAGTGTTAACAGAACAAGTTTTGGACGATGTGAAACAACGTTTGACTACCTCACCCGGAGAAAGTTATCTCCTCAGGCTGGATTATCACTATCTTTCGCTTTAAGGGCTACAAAAAAATTATCATTCTAAATGATAAGAATTATCATTCTTAAATCCTCATACAATTGAAGAATCGAAGGCTAATATTGAAAGTGAGATTACAAACATTAATGAGCAAACACTACGAAAAGTGGCTGCAAATGTTATGAAACGTGTCCGAACTTGCATTACAAGCGGATGAAATCATTTTGAACATTTATTGTGAAGTTTTAAAGGTAATCTGAATGTTATAAAGGTAATAATTTCATACCGTGTAATTTGTATAATTTGTAATTACTTAATGTAATAAATTAGCGTTCTCAAACTTCGAAGTGCGCCCTTTTTGAAACACCCATTATATTAATTTTAATTGTACATTTGTGGGTTTTAAGTCTGCGCTTAGAATTTTAAAATGGTAATACTAAGAGGTTGTTATTTCACTTGTGACATAGTGTTGTGTGAATGAATGTTAAACATTCGTTCACATTACTGTCTTACAGTACAACTGAACTGAATCTCATATTTATTTTTTAAAGACTAAAGTACGTACACGTGCCATGGAAGAGCACAGCTCGTTCCAGAAGTAATGTCTCTGTGTAAATAAATTTGATTTGATACGTTTTCAATTACTGTCCAGCCTCTCTTAGTTTGCTCCTAATGTAAACAAATAATGACGTCACTGAACATGCGCATTATATAAAAATAAGTACACGCTGATTAAAAAGTAACAACAAAATACTTTTAAAAGTATTTTTATAAATGAAATAGTTAGGTCTACATCATATCATGACTGAAGTTTTAAAGTACTTTAAGTACTTATAATTTAAAAGATAGTTAACTTAATAGGAATACGACATCCATAAAGTCGCGGACTCTAGCGTGCACCCTGTATTAGCTGGCTTTGGTTTGTTGACAGTAGGAGCAAACTAACAACGGCTCAACTGTACACCCGAATTGAATAATCGTCTGTCAAACGAAATGTGTTGTTCAGTTTCATTTATATTTTGTCGGTATAAGAGGCATGTGTAGAAATTAAGAGTATGCCTTTATTTAAAAATCGAAAAAGTATTATAATTATGAAACATTTACCAATTCACTAAAGTACATCAAACATTATTTTTCGACATAATGGCCTTCCGTCTCTATGCGTTGCGGGCTGTGTGGGGGTGATATTGTTCCCTTGTTTTGTTCTTTTGTTCGCCCTCCATAATTGTTTAACAGAGTCACAATATCATGCGGCATTAATTGTTTCCCGTCGGGCAAACATTTAATGAGGAGATCCGTTTACTGTCCCGAAGAACACGATCAGCTCACGTTGGTGCTGGCGGGATTCGGAACAGAGGCAGGCACTCATTTCAATTGAGTTTTCACCCAACTGACCCAAACGAGCATCATATGTGACCTGGAATCCGAAAAGGGACCTATTGTCGAAAATTTTGTATTTTGAGCTATTAACCCTTTTAAATTTAGCATTAAATTCTGACCAATTACATACAAAATTCAGAATTTTCTCTCAAAAGTTGTGTAAGTTACGGCAGCTTAAATTTTTGATTAAAAAAATTGGTGTTAAATGCATTTTCTAATTATTGCAACATAATTTTCTAAATTTTACATTTTAAGAACAAATTACACGTAGAAATTATTCTAAATGTTTTAAAAAAATGTTGATGGTTGACAATGCTGAACGTTCTTTTAAATGAGGGCGTTCACTTTTATTCAGTAGTTCGGCAACTGAGTCCGCTAGTTTTTGATTACTCGGGCTCAAACCCAATCGAACCCAATGAAAGGTCTCGGGATTCTTCCACACCAAATACCCCGATATTTTTGAATAAATATTTTATTGCGTAGTCATTCCAACAGGAGTAATTACATAGAAAGTACAACCGGACAAAGTAAACTATAAAAATCTACAAAATGAATACAAATATCGATCCTAACCACTCATTTTTCTTCCGACAAGAGGTCCCTTTTCCCATTCCACGTCACATATATGCTCAGTACTCTTTTAATTCTGGACATGCCTCATAAATGAATGAATCTATTATGGTCAGATCTTGCGTGTTACAAAAACCAGCTAAAATTATTATTTGCTGACTACATTCAGCTAAGAAGGCATTGATTCAGTAGCAGCCAATATGAAATGCAATTGTAAACTGGATAATAATTTGCAGTTTACAATTTTAATTGTAAGTCGTGATGGAGAGTTGTAAGACTCGGATGACAGACCGATACGGTGCTGTGAAATTGATGGCAAAAATTACGTTTGAAACACTCACTTGTGTAAAAGTTGCACCTCTCCGATTTGAATTAAATTAATTCCTTCATTTAAAGAATTTTAAGAGTTCGTGTTGTTTAGGTGATCAGCCTGGTTGGCTGGTTTGAACCTGTAGAGGTTTTACTAAGTACAATGAGGAGCAAGGTGGTTTACTATTGCCTTCCTCACTGATTGGAAAAGTACACTTATCAGCATGCCAGGCCCTCTGAAAAGCATGCATTTTCCACTCTGCAAATGACACCTTCACTTGATTCACAACAGGGTCCAACTGTATAATGAAATCCATTACTTTGAGAGGAGATAACTCTGATTAGTGTCACAGTACACCTCTACCTCTTCTCTTCTTAAATGATTCACTCATTTAATTGGGTGACCATATATGATAAGAAACAGAACTATTTTTTTTAGCCCTGCAACTAAAATAATTTAACACTCCACCTGTCTGTTATGGGCAGAAGAGTTTGTGGTCATCTATATTAAAAGTATTAACCGTTTCATTGCTGATATCCGGGAAACAGGACGTCGATATCGTAGTTATAACATCCGGTTTACCAAATGTCCGTAAATTACCAACAACTGGTTAACCAAACGTTTCCAAAAAAACTTTTAAACAAAAATCAATGGAAACTTGTATTTTGAAACCACCTTTTTTTTCTTCTTTTTTTTCATCCAGGAGACTCCAAAGAAAGTATAGGACATGTCAAGATACCTTTGTGGCGTAGTGACTAGCGCAGTATCCTACAAAACGAAAGGTCCCGGGTTCGATTCCCGGCTAGGGTCTGGAAATGTTAACACTTTAAAACCACTGTTAAGGTACGAAAACCCACACTAGTTGCTAATGACTGAGCTGTCGATGCGACTTTAAATAAACTAAAAAAAACTATTTTGAATATTTTTAGTGTTGGAACGATTTCTGTTTTTTTTTAACACAATAAAAATTAATTTTTTAAAGGAAATTTTATTTTTCGGTAATGTTGAAATTTTGGTCGGCAATGGCAGGCTTACGCTTGCAAGTTTTTGAAATAACGGCTGCCACTTCCCTTATACAACCCTTATTCAAATGAAATGATACTTTAAATACTGTTTCGCCACTAAAAGGAATAAAACATTTTTCAGGCATTACTTTACTTATAAACCGTTTACATTTGTAATTCTGTTGATTTTCAAGTCTCCCTCCCTGAAGAATACAGGCCCTGAAATTACAGACGGTTTTCAATAAATTAGGAAAGACTTGTTAGCCTTTTTTTATTTTGTGTAATTTTTTCTGTAGAAATCGATTAATGAAATTTCTTGTGGTTGTAGAAAATTAGAAGAAAAGATTTGTATGTTCATACAATTATGTAATTTTTTTTTTACTTTGTTAAAATTTTTGGTAATTTATTTTTTATTTCCCGTACCGTATTGTGTTAGATTAATTAGTATGTGGCTAATCACTGCACAAAATTGTTTGAATTTCCTTTTGCAGGGAGAAAATTCAAGAATAAATTAGCCCAATTTTTAAAATGTTGTGATATAGATACTGAAGTCAAGAGATTGCCTTTTGCGTATGTATGGGCTGTGAGGAAGGGAAGTGAAATATTTGCAGTGCTGCCAACCTCAACAGTGAGGCACTACTAATACATTTCACTACTGTACAGTTCCTAGATACATTTTGTAAGCTGTGGTTTATTCCGAGAAAATATTTTCTTCATAAAGTTTTATAAGAAATAAATGTGACCTGTAATATTGCCTATAGCTTAATTACATGACTAGAAATGTTAGATTTACTGTAATTACGAATGAATCGCCTTCTTTACTATTGCTGTCACCGGCGTTTTCATTATCAGTCTCTCTAGTATCTACCTAACCGTTTTCTTTTCTTTACCAGGTGTCAACAAAACTGTTAAAGAATAGCTTCTTCATGTCCTTAATTTCGTTATTTATTTTCCGAATTGTGGAAAGAGAAAAATCACAGTAGTAAGCTGCTTCCTCGCTCACGGCTTTTGTTAAGAGGCACGAATAGGTATTTTTGTTTAGCTTCAACTTCATAACATATTACCGTATTACATTGCATTGTCGCCACCGGCTTCTTGCAGCGCAGCCGTAGAACTCATAGGACACCGGCCGGGCCTCCGGCAGCGTAGTTCAAAATAATGAAAACATCGAAGGGGGGGAGGAAGGGAAGTCGTCTTCGCCGCTGCCTAAAAGATTAGGAGCAGCCGCCGATGCAGCGACCACCTTTCACCGCTGCCTCCGAGGAGGAGCAGTCGCCGGTGAAGCGAGGGTAGGGGATGGAGGTACAGATGACGGAATGAAAACTCAATGTTGAGATGTCAACTTCCCCATATCGATTCTCGCACACAGAGAACATCGATACTGTCACCTTCTCCTTCTCGACTTTTGCATCGCCAGTGGTAGACACTATATTTTGCCACTTGGTACATGCGCTGTGAGAGGTGTGACCGCTGGCGCATTCTATCGGCAGCAGCAACCCCATCACAGCGCCCCCAACAGTGGGCAAAATATGAACTACGGACCAGCGTACAATTAAAAACAGTATCAGCATGTTAGATTTTGGTCAACACTGTGAATAGTTTGACCACAATTTCGAGAAACGGACATTTCTATGACAAACAGTTAACCTAGAAAAGGTTCCGTGATATATGCTCTGAGTATAGTTTTAGTTGTTATGTTTGTCGTACTGAAATTAAAGCAGTTGGGCGTGCGCACTGATGCTGTTCCCCCTTTCCCCTCGTTGCAAACAAGGGCAAAGTCGTGACTCAACTGACTATAATTTGCATTCCTTTAAAAAAAAATCTGAAAAATTAATTTTGAATGGTGAAACTTTTTATAGCGAACAAGAATATCTTTGTTGATAATAGTGATACATTGTTAGATTCTTATATGTATTTCAGGTGTTATAACTGACATGTCCTGTACTCCTCCTGGAGTCTCCTGGAGGCAAAAAAAAAAAAAAAAAAATAGTCTACTAGTCACCAGATGGTGACATTAAGTGGCGCGTTAAAACCTTTTCTGTTTGGTGGCCCTGAAAAGGGCCGTTTAAGTGTTCGTCGTCTTGATGTGCAGCGTCAGTCGTAGTTGTTGTGGCGGGTGGAGGCTGGGCGACGCGGCGTGTCGTCGTCCAGCGGAGACATTATCTTCTTCCCTCGCAGTAGTGCGTCGATGGCTGCTTCGTCGGGTCCGGTGGGCGTAAGGCTCGGTCGAGGGACCGCTATGAGCATCGCTCGCGTCAGCGGGCGATGACAGTCCGGTTGACGGCTTACAGTGACGGGTCGGTGAGCGGAAGCATCATCTTCTCTCTTGCAGGGTCGTTGATTAGTCTTTGCTGGAGTCTGGCAGCCGTGTGCCGTGGTGGACGTCTTGTCTGCTGTCTGGATCGGTATTGAATCCCTGCTCAGTGCAGCGCTCTGGACGACTGCCCAGAGCGCTGCGGTAGGAGGTGGTTACTGGCTCGACCTTGATGACAAAGCCCTCTGTCGGAACGCAGCCGAAAGGTTTGTCGGTGCGCCGACAAGGGCCAGAAGAAGTATTGGAAGCTGGCAACACAGTAAATGATTAATTAGAAGGGGTGGCAGTGCCATACTGGTTTTATGTTTTTTATTCATTTGTCTACTTTGGTGTACTAATGTGTCATGTAACACAAACACATTTACGTAATTCTTAATTGCAATTAGTAGGGGAGGCCGGAGCTAGTTGGTGCACTTTTTACATATATTTATTTTGTAGCTATTTATGAAGTCATGAGTTTGCCATTTGCGTATGTATGGGCTGTGAGGAAGGGAATTGATATATTTGCAGTGCTGCCAACCTCTACAGTGAGACACTACCATGAAGTTTCTACTCATACATTTTGTAAGCTGTGGCGGTTTATTCCGGGAAAATGTTTTCTTCATAAATCTTATAACAAATAAATATGACCTGTAATATTGCCTGTAGCTTAATTAAATGACGAGAAATGTTTGATTTACTGTAATTACAGATGAATCGCCTTCTTTACTATTGCTGTCACCGGTGTTTTCATTATCAGTCTTTCTAGTATCTACCTAACCGTTTTCTTTTTTTTACCAGGTGTCAACAAAACTGTTAAAGAATAGCTTCTTCACGTCTTTAATTTCCTTCTTTATTTTTCGAATTGTGGAAAGAGAAACATCAGCGTAGTTAGCCGTGCGCTCACGGCTTTTGTTAAGAGGCACGGATACGCATTTTTGTTTAGCTTCAACTTTACAGCATTTTATTACATTGCGTTTAGCACTGTGAATAATTTGACCACATTTTCGATAAACGGACATTTGTTTTTACGGTAACGAACAGTTATATTCGTACAGTTAATCTACAAAAGGTTGTGCGATATCACAGCTGTATATGGTCTAAGTATAATACAAGTTGTTCCCCCTTTACCCCTCGTACGTGACTCGAGTGACTATAGCCCCTAGCAGCAAGTAATCTTTTTTCAATGAAATTGGTTGTCTATTTATATTTTTGACCCGTAATATTCAAATGAGAAAGGTGCAACTGTAATTATGGTAAGAAGCGATTAAACTAGGAAATGAGTTAATCGTTTGCAAGTGTGAATGTTGTATGGCCTGTTGTTGTTGTTGTTGTTTAATGTTTAATGTTTAGTAAATGTATACGCGCGCTGTGTTATTTTCTTATCCAATGTTTAACATTAATGTTGTTTTATTTGCTCTGTACATAACTTATAGATTGTTGTTTTATTTTTGAAAATTAAATTTTTACTTTAATTTTTTACTTTTTGTTATTTCTTTTAACCGTTGTTTGTTCCATGGTATGCCTATCGAGTGGATTATTTATGAAACTGCTGTTGGAAATTGTTACTTTGTAATAAATAACCTACTATCTGTTTCATAGATGGTGATAGACACCCAAACCATCTACAAAACTATCAGTCGGATTTCAACATATCAGTGGTAATCGGGTGAAAGTGCATAAGTCTAAAAACGTAACTTTTCAGTACACAACTTTGTACCGTTAGTTTGTTCTCAAAAATTATGTATTTGAAGCACAAATATAGTTTTAATGGTATTTTAACAAAAATGATTTGCTCTTTAAGATGCAGTAAAGAAAGAGCGCTACTACACTTACTAAAAATATCGACTCCATGCCACAACACATTCTTATTTACAAACTTCTATTGTTGTACGTAATACGAAAATATTAGTAATTTTTTTAAACTCGTTTATTATTTCTGTGTCCGTCCAATAAATAGCATCATATATCAAATCACAGAAAAAGTTCTGTATTTTATATCAAAATAATAAAACACATATGTTGTCATTGAAAGAAAAAAGTAATATGATGTGAAACGCATAAAATGTGATGAGATTTAAATGTCAAATTTTGTAAGGGCGTATCTTATGTAAATGTCAGAGTAAAATATTATTAACATTTATAGTGTAATAAATTAAATTCTTCACTGCTTCTTTACAACTTCATTGTTTCTTTACTGCATCTTAAAGAGCAAATCATTTTTGTTAAAATACCATTAAAACTATATTTGTGCTTCAAATACATAATTTTTGAGAACAAACTAAAGATAAAAAGTTGTGTACTGAAAAGTTACGTTTTTAGACTTATGCACTTTCACCCCTGATATTACCACTGATATTTTATATCAAAATTTAGCTCATTTTATTCTGCGTTCACCTATAATAGTCATATATTTTTAATGTTGTTTGAAAATTGTCATATCGAGGTTGGAAGACAAAAAGACCCGGCGGCTTTTTTGCTACCGCAACAAATTTCATGCAATTGGAGGTGTATAACTCGAGAATTATTTGATTGAAAAGTTTGAAATTTTAACACAAGATAGACAAAATTATATTCTTACAGGGTGTACGAAATTTCAAATTCGTAAGTTTCTTAAATTTTGATTTATTAACAATATTCTGAACCCTTACTATCTCGGTAACCGCTCAACCATTTGGCACAAGAAAACTATCGTTTTATTCAGAGTAGAAAAATTAGTACAACTGTACTATTCATAACATACTACCTCATAACTATTTCATAACATGAAATGAATCGTCTAGTTGCAAATCCAGATACATCCAAAACTTTCAAATTTTATATTTTTGCATTTTCTAACATTTTACAACCTTTTACATGTACTGTAAAATGCATATTTTTGAAAACTATCTACATCCTTAATAAAACTAGTATAAAGTTGGTGGTTAGTTTCAAAACCAGATATTAGTACATCCATTCTCTAGTATTGATCTACACGGCTCGAACATTAGTTTGAGGTAATGTTCTATTATGAGCAGGTAGTTGCAAGCTTTATTGTAGTGAACGTTTTTCTTTATTTGTGTAATTAGTGTTGTCGTTTTTCTTAAACAAATACTGATTTTAGAGATTAATTTTAATAATATTACAAAATATAGTTTTATTCTGAAGAATGTAGTAATAATAAATCATGAAAAAAGCATTATGAAATTTTTTTCATAATTTTTTAAATATTATCGTACCTAATTTTTGTAAAATTTTTTTCCCAAAGCACCAAAATTTGTGATTAATTATGTTACTAATTAAAATAATCATGCGTTTTATATATTTTGATTTCTAAGTTTATTTCAAAACGAGATAGATCCGAATTCCGTTTCAAAACCAGATACATCCACATATAGTATGTGAAATTTCTCTTAACCTACGGGCATTAGAAAACGAAAAGTTAGTATGTAAAATCCTCTACCCTTAAGCTATTTTTCGATTAAGTCATAACGTTGTGTCATTTCGTGTTTTTGAGAGAAACGTTTTTCAGGTCTACTGAAAAATTTACATTTGGATGTATCTGATTCTGTAACTAGACGATTCAAATATTGATTAGCCAATGTGGTAAAATTTTAAAATTTTTAAAAATAGACTGGGCAATGCGAGGGGGGGTGGACACTATCCATTATGGTATTTCGGTATGGGTGATATGAATAGGGGGGTTTTTAAAATTCAAAACAAAGCTAGGTGGTGTATGGGGTGGGAGCTAACCAGCTAACCTCATCCACACCCCACTATTTAACCACCTTACAATTGCTTACAGTTCCCTCTCACTACATTTCGCTTGTGATTATCTTCGTTAGGCGAAATAATTTTATGCAGAATTTCAATGTTCACAATCGTAACACGAGAAACAGGAATGATTATTATGTGGCTAATCACTCCACAAAATTGTTTGATCAAAAACCTACTTATACAGGGAGAAAATTCATGAATAAATTACTACCCCAATTTTTAAAATTTTGTGAGGATTTGAATTCCTTTAAAAAAATCTAAAAAATTACTTGATCGGTGAAATTTTTTATAGCGTACAAGAATTTCTTTGTTGATAGTAGTGATACATTGTGTGATTGTTATATATGTATTTCAGGTGTTACATCTGACGACATGTCCTATACTCCTCCTGGACTCTCCAGGGCAAAAAAAATAAACTAACCATGTTTCCAGGTTGACATCCTGTCGGACTGTCTACCTGAATTCGTAACAACAGGTTAATGATTTCAACTAATGAATGCAGTCTGTCAATTCAGGTAGACAGTCCGACAGGGGTTAGTAATGTCCAACCCCTGCATGGCCAAGTCTATTTTTCAAAATTTTAAAAATTCTACCATAACATTGGCTAATCAATAATTATTTAATGTTATTAGTTATTTGTGACCCACCGGGTTGGTCTAGAGGTAAAGTCATCGCCAAAATCAGCTGTTGAAACAGCTGATTTTCGGAGACAAAGGTTCCTGGTTCAAATCGTAGTAAAGGTAGTTAATTTTTATACGGATTTGAATACTAGACAGTGGTTGTGGGTGTAGTTTGATGGTTGGGGTTCAATTAACCATACTCTCTTAGGAATGGTCGGCCTGAGTCTGTACAAGACTGCACAGTCTCATTTACACGTCATACACATCATCCTCATCTCATTGGGTGATGGGGTTGCTTATTGTTCTCAATTGAACAGATTGCAACGTACACATATTAGGAATTAAAAAAAAAGACATATTTGTTGTAAGTTTTTACGCTGTGCAAAAGCGTGCTATAGTTTGCGTGTGCTGAACGATCAAGCGGTTGTTACTGAGATTGGAAGGATTCAGAATATTGTTAATAAATCAAAATTTAAATAACGTACGAATTTGAAATTTTGTACATGCGGTAAGAATATAATTGTCTATATTGTGGTAAAATTTCAACTTTTTCGTCAAATAATTGTCGAGTTACATGAAACTTCTAAACAGATAAAATTCTTTGCAGTATCAAAAAAACCGGGTCTTTTTGTCTTCCAACCTCGATATGACAAATTTTGAACAACATTAAAAATATATGCCCAAAACGGGCAGGTGGAGTGTTATTTTAATTGCACTCTATCTGTTTGGTCCAGGGCTAAAGAAAATAGTTGTGTTTCTTATCACATGGTCAGCCAATTAAATGACTGAATCATTTAATAAGAGAAGAAGTAGAGGTGTGTTAGGTGACACTAATCACAGTTATCTCCTCTCAAAGTAATGAATTTTATTATACAGTTGGACCCTGTGGTGAATGAAGTGAAGGTGTCATTTGCACGGTGGAGAGTGAGTGCTTTTTGGAGGGCCTGGCATGCTGATAAGCATACTCTTTCAACTCAGTGAGTTGTGGCCAATGGTAAACCACCTCACTCCTCGTTTTTACTTAGTAAAACCTCTATAGAGGTTCAAATCAGCCTTTCGGCTGGTTAAAAATATACGATTATTATATGTAAACACTGAATAAAATGAGCTAAATTTTGGTGTAAAGTATGTTGAAATCTGACTCATAGTTTTGTAGATGCTTTGGGTGTCTATCATTATGAAACCGATAGTAGTGTGTTTTTGAGGTAGGCCTACAGTATTGAGATGAGTGGAAGTCCTCTAGCCGTGCGAGTGAGAGAATGCATAACGCTCTCACTCAACGCACAACCCAATAACTTTGTTGTATAATTTTTACTTTCTCTTGCCTATATGAATGTATAGAAAGGAAAGTATTGTTTTCATGTCGATTTTAACAAATCGAGTTTTCACTGGATCTATACGTTTTCAGACCCCCTGAACCCACACAAACATGTTTTTAGCGATTGGTCTGTGTGTGTGTATACAAAATATCTCAAGAACGGAATATCGTACGAACTTGAAACTTAAGTTACATACCACTACCGGACCCGACACAAACATTTTCATCAAAATCGGTCAACCGGAAGTAGTAGTTTATTCGTGTAATTTTTCACTTTTTTGTGATTTGCTCAATAACTGGTCCTACGATTTTTTTTAAAATCGCCTGTTTTATTCAGTTTTTTATTCTCTACAAGATAGGATAGGCGCCATTATTGCTGAAATTTTTGGTGAGGGTGTTTTCACGTAAAAACGTTGTTTTTTAAGATTACGGCTTTAATATGCATTTTAGCGCAAAAATTTATATAACAAAAGTTGTAGAGAATTTAAAATTCTGCAACTTTTATTTAAAACATTTTTTGTATAACGCTTAGTTTAGCAGTAATTAGCGATTTTCTGATTTTTTCTCACGAAAACGTGTGAAAAATCGATTTTTTTAAGATTTCGGCTTTAGTACGCATTTTACGACAAAAGTGTATATAATAAAATTTATAGGAAATTAAAAGATCTACAAGGTTTATTAAGAGAATTTTTCTCTACAGAACCTAGTTTAGCGTAAAAGAGTGATTTTCCGTATTTTTAAGCTAAACTGAGGTTGATTTTCATTTTGAGTGTTTCACTCATAATCATGAGTGAAACACCTAATTTTAATCAAAATAAGGTTATGTTTATTGAGGTTAGTTTTTTGTTTGTTTCTAATATTTTATTACTAATGTTAAATTATAGTGTAAATTATTTGCACTGGCAAGAGAAAGTTGTGTGAGTGTTTCACACCAGATTTTACTCATTGTTGTGAGCAAGCGTTTATGCATGCAGTAGTAAACTAACAAGCAAGATATTGACGACTGTAGTATGTTTTCAGATTTGGATTATAAGGGTAAAGACTTTTGAGCACATGCGTAGTTATGGCACATATCTCCCTCTCCCTCTCACTCGGCTATGGGACATTAGTTCGTCTGATACCTATCACTGTAGGCATTTATTAAAGTACCAAAAATACGGGTAAAAAGTAAAAATCTGGTGTGAAACACTCACACAACTTTCTCTTGCCAGTGCAAATAATTTACAATAAACCTAACATTAGTAATAAAACATTAGAAACAAACAAAAAACTAACCTCAATAAACATAAACTTATTTTAATCATGAGTGAAAGACGCAAAATGAAAGTCGAACTCAGTTTGGCTTAAAAATACGGAAAATCACTCTTTCACGGTAAACTAGGCTCTGTAGAGAAAAATAATCTAAATAAAAGTTGTACATCTTTTTATTTCCTATAACATTAATTATAGGCCTATATACATTTTTGTCGTAAAATGCATACCTAGGCCAAAATCTAAAAAATCGATTTTTCACACGTTTTCATGAGAAAAAAGCAGAAAATCCCTAATTACTGCTAAACTAAGCGTTATACAAAAAAATGTTTAAAATAAAAGTTGTAGGATTTTAAATTCTCTACAACTTTTATTATATAAAGTTTTGCGCTAAAATGCATATTAAAGTCGTAATCTTAAAAAAACAATTTATTTACGTGAAAACAGCCTTACCGAGAATTTCAGCGAACATGGCGTCTATCCTATCTTGTAGAGAATAAAAAATTGAGTAAACCAGGCGATTTTTAAAAAAATCATAGGACCAGTTTTTGAGAAAATCGCAAAAAAGTGAAAAATTATACGAATAAACTACTACTTCTAGTTGACCGATTTTGATGAAAATGTTCGTGTCGGGTCCGGTAGTCGTTTGTAACTTAAGGTTCGAATTACAAGTTCGTACGATGTTCCGTTCTTGAGATATTCTGTTCACACACAGACCAATCGCTAAAAACATGTTTGTGTGGGTGTGAGGGGGTCTGTTTACGTGTAGATCCGGTGAAGTGTGTATTTGTTGTGATGGACATGAAAACAATACTTTCCTTCCTATATTTTGATATAGGCAAGAGAAGGTAAAAAGGTAAAGAGATGAGCATTTGTCGTTCCACTTAGTGACACAATTATGTAATGAGAGGACATTAGAGTGAGTATGTTGCCGCCTGTGATATCTGACACCAAGGTCCACTATAGACCTATAGCAGTCGCCCATTCAAGTCTTGCAGAGTTTTTCCAAGTTTTTTACTTTCTCTTGCCAACTATATGAACATATTTGTATAGGAAGTAAAGTATTGTTTTCATGTCAATCACAACAAATACACTCAACACCCAAATATACACGCAAACAGACCCCCTCAACCCGCACAAACATGTTTTTAGCAATTGGTCTGTGTGTGTGTGTTGTTGTTGTTTAGGTCATCAGCCCCTTTAGGCTGGTTTGAACCTCTCTAGAGGTTTTACTAAGTAAAACGAGGAGTGAGGTGGTTTACCATTGCCACAACTCACTCAGTGGAAAAGTATGCTTATCAGCATGCCGGGCCCTCTGAAAAACACATATTTTCCACTCTGCAAATGACACCTTCACTTCATTCACCACACAATCCAACTGTATAATGAAATCCATTACTTTCAGAGGAGACAACTCTGATTAGTGCCACAGTACACCTCAGCCTCTTCTCTTCTTAAATGATTCAGTCATTTAATTGGGTGACCATGTGATAAGAAACAGAACTATTTATTTTACCCCTGCAACTAACAACAGATTGAGTGTAAATAATTTGACACTCCACCTGTTTATTATGGGCAGTGTGTGTGTATACAAAATATCTCAAGAACAGATCATCGTACGAACTTGAAACTTAAGTTACATACCACTACTGGACCCGACACAAACATTTTCATCAAAATCGATCAACCAGACGTAGTAGTTTATTCGTGTAATTTTTCGATTTTTTGCGATTTTCTCAAAAACTGGCCCTACGTTTTGTTTTAAAAATCGCCTGGTTTACTCAATTTTTTATTCTCTACAAGATAGGGTATGCGCCATGTTTGCTGAAATTCTTGGTGAGGCTGTTTTTACATAAAATAAGTGTTTTTTTAAGATTACAGCTTTAAAATGTATTATAGCGCAAAAATTTATATTAAAAAAAAATTTAGAGAATTTAAAATTTTACAACTTTTATTTCAAACATTTTTTTGTGTAACGCTTACGTCAGCGGTAATTAGCGATTTACTGTTTTTTTCTCACGAAAACGAGTGAAAAATCTGTTTTTTTAGATTTCGTCCTTGGTATCCATTTTACGACAAAAGTGTTTTTTAAAGCTTTTAAGTTTTTTAAACTTTTTCTCTAAAAAGTCGATTCTTAGCCTTAGGGCTTTATGAGCCGTAGTATACGAAAACAGCCATGAAAAAGTACCCTCAGCTCTGTAAAACGCAAAACCATGACATTTCATTTTGCACCTTTTCACTGAAAGTAGCAAGACTATAGTCATGTACTTTTTTTGGAAATTTTTAAACTTCTTCTGTAAAAAGTTGATTTTAAGACCTTATGAGGCGTAGCATACGAAAATAGCTTTGAAAAACTACCCTGAGCTCTGTAAAACGCAAAAACAGACATTTAATTTTTCACCTTTTCACTGAAAGTAGCAAGACTATATATACATGTACTTTTTTTATATATTCATTTTTTTATATGTTCATGTACTTTTTTTGGAAATTTTAAAAATTCTTCTGTAAAAAGTTGATTCTAACGCCTTATAAGGCGTTGAATACGAAAACAGCTATAAAAAAGTACCCTGAGCTCTGTAAAAGGCAAAAACATGACATTTCATTTTTCACCTTTTCACTGAAAGAAGAAAGACATTCATGTCTTGCATGTTTTGCATGTCTTGTTCATGTACTTTTTTTGGAAATATTTAAACTTTTTCTGTAAAAAGTTGATTCTAAGGCCTTATGAGGCGTAGAATACGAAAACAGCTATGAAAAAGTACCCTGAGCTCTGTAAAACGCAAAAACATGACATTTAATTTTTCACCTTTTCACTGAAAGTAGCAAGACTTCACGTACTTCATGTACTTCATGTTCATGTTCATGTACTTTTTTGAAAATTTTTAAACTTTTTCTGTAAAAAGTTGATTCTAACGCCTTATAAGGCGTAGAATACGAAAACAGCTATGAAAAAGTTCCCTGAGCTCTGTAAAAGGCAAAAACATGACATTAAATTTTTCACCTTTTCACTGAAAGTAGCAAGACTATAGTTCATGTACTTTTTTGAAAATTTTTAAACTTTTTCTGTAAAAAAATGATTCTAAGGCCTTATGAGGCGTAGAATACGAAAACAGCCATGAAAAGTACCCTCAGCTCTGTAAAAAAAATTTTACAGAAAAAGTTTAAAAATTGTCTTGCTACTTTCAGTTAAAAGGTGAAAAATTTAATGTCATGGTTTTGCGTTTTACAGATCTCAGGGTACTTTTTCATGGCTGTTTTCGTTTTCTACGCCTCATAAAGCCCTAGAATCGATAATTTACAGAAAAAGTTTAAAAATTTCCAAAAAAAGTACATGAACTATAATCTTGCTACTTTCAGTGAAAAGGTGAAAAATTAAATATCATGTTTTTGCCTTTTACAGAGCTCAGGGAACGTTTTCATGGCTGTTTTCGTATACCACGGGTCATCTTTATGAGCCTTTATAAGCTTTATAAGGCTTTCCTTAGAATCGATTTTTACAGGAAAAGTTTAAAAATTTCCAAAAAAAGTACATGGTGTAGTGTCTTGCTACTTTCAGTGAAAAGGTGAAAAATTAAATGTCATGATTTTGCGTTTTACATAGCTCAGGGTACTTTTTCATGGCTGTTTTCGTATTCTACCCCTCATAAAGCCTTAGAATCGACTTTTTACATAAAAAGTTTAAAAATTTCCAAAAAAAGTAGTACATGAAGAATAGAGTCTCGCTGCTTTCATTGAAAAGGTGAAAAATTAAATGTCATGTTTTTGCCGTTTACAGGGCTCAGGGTACTTTTTCATGGCTGTTTTCGTATTCTACGCCTCATAAAGCCTTAGAATCGACTTTTTACATAAAAAGTTTAAAAATTTCCAAAAAAAGTACATGAACTTACCTATAGTCTTGCTACTTTCAGTGAAAAGGCAAAAAATTAAATGTCATGTTTTTGCCGTTTACAGAGCTCAGGGAACATTTTCATGGCTGTTTTCGTATTTTACGCCAAAAAAAGTACATGAAGTCTTGCTACTTTCAATGAAAAGGTGATAAAATGAATGTCATGTTTTTGCCGTTTACATAGCTCAGAGTACTTTTTCATGGCTTTTTTCGTATTTTACGTCTCATAAAGCCTTAGAATCGATTTTTTACAGAAAAAGTTTAAAAATTTCCAAAAAGTAGTATATGAACTATAGTCGTGCTACTTTCAGTGAAAAAGTGACAAATTAAAAGTCATTCTTTTGCGTTTTACAGAGCTAAGAGTACTTTTTCATGGCTCTTTTCGTATTCTATGCCTCATAAAGCCTTAGAATCGATTTGCTACATAAAAAGTTTAAAAATTTCCTAAAAAAGTACGTGAACTATAGTCGTGCTACTTTCAGTGAAAAGGTGAAAAATTAAAAGTCATGTTTTTGCGTTTTACAGAGCTCAGGGTACTTTTTCATGACTGTTCTCGTATTCTACGCCAAAAAAGTACATGAAGTCTGGCTACTTAAGTGAAAAGGTGATAAATTAAATGTCATGTTTTTGCCGTTTACAGAGCTCAGGGTACGATTTCATGGCTGTTTTCGTATTCTACGCCTCATAAAGCCTGAGAATCGAATTTTTACAGAAAAAGTTTAAAAATTTCAAGAAAAAGTACACGAAGTCATGCTACTTTCAGTGAAAAGGTGAAAAATTAATGTCAGGTTTTTGCCTTGTACAGAGCTCAGGGTACTTTTTCTTGGCTGTTTTCGTATTCTGCGTCTCATAAACCCTCAAAAATCGTTTTTTTTTTACAGAAAAAGTTTAAAAATTTTTAAAAAAAAGTACATGAACTTGCTAATTTTAGTGAAGAGATGAAAAAATAATTGTCATGTTGTTGCTTTTACAGAGCTCAGAGTACTTTTTCATAGCTGTTTTCTTATTCTACACCTCGTAAGGCCATAGAAATCGATTTTTTACAAAAAAAGTTTAAAATTTCCAAAAAAATACATGAAATATAGTTTTGCTACTTTCAGTGACATGGTGAAAAATTAAATGCCATGTTTTTACGTTTTACCGAGCTCAGGGTACTTTTTCATGGCTTTTTTCGTAATGTACGCCTCATGAAGCATTAGAAACAATGTTTATTGAAAATTCACATTGAAAATTTACAAAACAAGTAAATGAAAATTAAATGCCATGTTTTTAACGTTTTACCGAGCTCAGGGTACTTTTTCACGGCTGTTTTCGTAATGTACGCCTCATAAAGCATTAGAAACAATGTTTATTAGAAAAAGTTTGAAAAATTACAAAAAAAGTACATGAACTATAGTCTTGCTACTTTCAGTGAAATGGTGAAAAATTAAATGCCATGTTTTTACGTTTTTCAGAGCTCAGGGTACTTTTTCATGGCTGTTTTCGTATTGTACGCCTCATAAAGCATAAGAAACAATGTTTATTAGAAAAAGTTTGAAATTTACAAAAAAACTACTGTGAACTATAATCTTACTACTTTCAGTGAAATAGTGAAAAATTAAATGCCATGTTTTTTACGTTTTACTGAGCTCAGGGTACTTTTTCATGGCGGTTATCGTAATGTACGCCTCATGAAGCATTAGAAACAATGTTTATTAGAAAAAGTTTGAAAACTACAAAAAAAGTACATGAACTATAGTCTTGCTACTTTCAGTGAAATGGTTGAAAAATTAAATGCCATGTTTTTACGTTTTTCAGAGCTCAGGGTACTTTTTCTAGGCTGTTTTCGCAATGTACGCCTCATAAAGCATTAGAAACAAGGTTTATTAGAAAAAGTTTGAAAATTTACAAAAAAGGTACATGAACTATAGTATTGCTACTTCCAGTGAAATGGTGAAAAATTAAAAGCCATTTTTTTACGTTTTTACAGAGCTCAGGGTACTTTTTCACGGCTGTTTTCGTAATGTACGCCTCATAAAGCATTAGAAACAATGTTTATTAGAAAAAGTTTGAAAATTTACAAAAAAGAGTACATGAACTATAGTCTTGCTACTTTCAGTGAAATGGTGAAAAATTAATGCCAAGTTTTACGTTTTACAGAGCCCAGGGTACTTTTTCATGGCTGTTTTCGTAATGTAACGCCTCATGAAGCATTATAAACAATGTTTATTAGAAAAAAGTTTGAAAATTTACAAATAAACTCCATGAACTATAGTCTTGCTACTTTCAGTGAAATGGTGAAAAATTAAATGCCATGTTTTTACGTTTTACAGAGCTCAGGGTACTTTTTCACGGCTGTTTTCGTAATGTACGCCTCATAAAGCATTAGAAACAATGTTTATTAGAAAAAGTTTTGAAAAATTTACAAAAAAACTCCATGCACTATAGTCTTGCTACTTTCAGTGAAATGGTGAAAAATTAAATGCCCTGTTTTTAACGTTTGACAGAGCTCAGGGTACTTTTTCACGGCTGTTTTCGTAATGTACGCCTCATAAAGCATTAGAAACAATGTTTATTAGAAAAAGTTTGAAAATTTACAAAAAAACTCCATGAACTATAGTCTTGCTACTTTCAGTGAAATGGTGAAAAAATTAAATGCCCTGTTTTTTACGTTTTACAGAGCTCAGGGTACTTTTTCATGGCTGTTTTCGTAATGTACGCCTCATAAAGCATTAGAAAACAATGTTTATTAGAAAAAGTTTGAAAATTTACAAAAAAAACTACATGAACTATATATAGTCTTGCTACTTTCAGTGAAATGGTGAAAAAATTAAATGCCCCTGTTTTAACGTTTTACAGAGCTCAGGGTACTTTTTTCATGGCTGTTTTCGTAATGTACGCCTCATGAAGCATTATAAACAATGTTTATTAGAAAAAGTTTGAAAATTTACAAAAAAACTCCATGAACTATAGTCTTGCTACTTTCAGTGAAATGGTGAAAAATTAAATGCCCTGTTTTTACGTTTTACAGAGCTCAGGGTACTTTTTCATGTCTGTTTTCGTAATGTAACGCCTCATAAAGCATTAGAAACAATGATTATTAGAAAGAGTTTGAAAATTTACAAAAAAACTACATGAACTATAGTCTTGCTACTTTCAGTGAAATGGTGAAAAATTAAATGCCATGTTTTTACGTTTTACAGAGCTCAGGGTACTTTTTTATGGCTGTTTTCGTAATGTACGCCTCATAAAGCATTAGAAACAATGTTTATTAGAAAAAGTTTGAAAATTTACAAAAAAAACTACATGAACTATAGTCTTGCTACTTTCAGTGAAATGGTGAAAATTAAATGCCATGTTTTTACGTTTTTACAGGGCTCAGAGTACTTTTTCACCGGCTGTTTTCGTAATGTACACATCATAAAGCAATTAGAAACAATGTTTATTAGAAAAAATTTGAAAATTTACAAAAAAAGTACATGAACTATAGTCTTGCTACTTTTCAGTGAAATGGTGAAAGATTAAATGTCATGTTTTTGCTTTTTACTGAGCTCAGGGTAATGTTTTTGTAGCTGTTTTCGTAATGTACGCCTCATAAAGCATTATAAACAATGTTTATTAGAAAAAGTTTGAAAATTTACAAAAAAACTCCATGAACTATAGTCTTGCTACTTTCAGTGAAATGGTGAAAAATTAAATGCTCTGTTTTTACGTTTTACAGAGCTCAGGGTACTTTTTCATGGCTGTTTTCGTAATGTACGCCTCATAAAGCATTAGAAACAATGTTTATTAGAAAAAGTTTGAAAATTTACAAAAAAACCACATGAACTATAGTCTTGCTACTTTCAGTGAAATGGTGAAAAATTAATGCCCTGTTTTTACGTTTTACAGAGCTCAGGGGTACTTTTTCATGGCTGTTTTCGTAATGTACGCCTCATAAAGCATTAGAAAACAATGTTTATTAGAAAAAGTTTGAAAATTTACTAAAAAAGTACATGAACTATAGTCTTGCTACTTTCAGTGAAATGGTGAAAAATTAAATGCCCTGTTTTTACGTTTTACAGAGCTCAGGGTACTTTTTCATGTCTGTTTTCGTAATGTACGCCTCATAAAGCATTAGAAACAATGTTTATTAGAAAAAGTTTTGAAAATTTACAAAAAACTACATGAACTATAGTCTTGCTACTTTCAGTGAAATGGTGAAAAATTAAATGCCCCTGTTTTTACGTTTTACAGAGCTCAGGGTACTTTTTCATGTCTGTTTTCGTAATGTACGCCTCATAAAGCATTAGAAACAATGTTTATTAGAAAAAGTTTGAAAATTTACAAAAAAAGTACATGAACTATAGTCTTGCTACTTTCAGTGAAATGGTGAAAAATTAAATGCCGTGTTTTTACGTTTTACAGAGCTCAGGGTACTTTTTCACGGCTGTTTTCGTAATGTACGCCTCATAAAGCATTAGAAACAATGTTTATTAGAAAAAGTTTGAAAATTTACAAAAAAATACATGAACTATAGTCCTTGCTACTTTCAGTGAAATGGTGAAAAATTAAATGCCATGTTTTTTACGTTTTACAGGGCTCAGGGTACTTTTTCACGGCTGTTTTCGTAATGTACGCCTCATAAAGCATTAGAAACAATGTTTATTAGAAAAAGTTTGAAATATTTACAAAAAAACTCCATGAACTATAGTCTTTGCTACTTTCAGTGAAATGGTGAAAATTAAATGCCCTGTTTTTACGTTTGACAGAGCTCAGGGTACTTTTTCAACGGCTGTTTTCGTAATGTACGCCTCATAAAGCATTAGAAACAATGTTTATTAGAAAAAGTTTGAAAATTTACAAAAAAACTCCATGAACTATAGTCTTGCTACTTTCAGTGAAATGGTGAAAAATTAAATGCCCTGTTTTTACGTTTTACAGAGCTCAGGGTACTTTTTCATGGCTGTTTTCGTAATGTACGCCTCATAAAGCATTAGAAACAATGTTTATTAGAAAAAGTTTGAAAATTTACTAAAAAAGTACATGAACTATAGTCTTGCTACTCTTAGTGAAATGGTGAAAAATTAAATGCCATGTTTTTACGTTTTACAGAGCTCAGGGTACTTTTTCATGGCTGTTTTCGTAATGTACGCCTCATAAAGCATTAGAAAAAATGTTTATTAGAAAAAGTTGAAAATTTACAAAAAAACTACATGAACTATATATAGTCTTGCTACTTTCAGTGAAATGGTGAAAAATTAAATGCCCTGTTTTAACGTTTTACAGAGCTCAGGGTACTTTTTCATGGCTGTTTTCGTAATGTACGCCTCATGAAGCATTATAAACAATGTTTATTAGAAAAAGTTTGAAAATTTACAAAAAAACTCCATGAACTATAGTCTTGCTACTTTCAGTGAAATGGTGAAAAATTAAATGCCCTGTTTTTACGTTTTACAGAGCTCAGGGTACTTTTTCATGTCGGTTTTCGTAATGTACGCCTCATAAAGCATTAGAAACAATAATTATTAGAAAAAGTTTGAAAATTTACAAAAAAAACTACATGAACTATAGTCTTGCTACTTTCAGTGAAATGGTGAAAAATTAAATGCCATGTTTTTACGTTTTACAGAGCTCAGGGTACTTTTTTATGGCTGTTTTCGTAATGTACGCCTCATAAAGCATTAGAAACAATGTTTATTAGAAAAAGTTTGAAAATTTACAAAAAAACTACATGAACTATATTCTTGCTACTTTCAGTGAAATGGTGAAAAATTAAATGCCATGTTTTTACGTTTTACAGGGCTCAGGGTACTTTTTCACGGCTGTTTTCGTAATGTACACCTCATAAAGCATTAGAAACAATGTTTATTAGAAAAAATTTGGAAATTTACAAAAAAAGTACATGAACTATAGTCTTGCTACTTTCAGTGAAATGGTGAAAGATTAAATGTCATGTTTTTGCTTTTTTACTGAGCTCAGGGTATGTTTTTGTAGCTGTTTTCGTAATGTACGCCTCATAAAGCATTAGAAACAATGTTTATTAGAAAAAAGTTTGAAAATTTACAGAAAAAAGTACATGAACTATAGTCTTGCTACTTTCAGTGAAATGGTGAAAAAATTAAATGCCAAGTTTTACGTTTTACAGAGCCCAGGGTACTTTTTCATGGCTGTTTTCGTAATGTACGCCTCATGAAGCATTATAAACAATGTTTATTAGAAAAAGTTTGAAAATTTACAAAAAAACTCCATGAACTATAGTCTTGCTACTTTCAGTGAAATGGTGAAAAATTAAATGCCCTGTTTTTACGTTTTACAGAGCTCAGGGTACTTTTTCATGGCTGTTTTTCGTAATGTACGCCTCATAAAGCATTAGAAACAATGTTTATTAGAAAAAGTTTGAAAATTTACAAAAAAAAACCACATGAACTATAGTCTTGCTACTTTCAGTGAAATGGTGAAAAATTAAATGCCATGTTTTTACGTTTTACAGAGCTCAGGGTACTTTTTCATGGCTGTTTTCGTAATGTACGCCTCATAAAGCATTAGAAACAATGTTTATTAGAAAAAGTTTGAAAATTTACAAAAAAAATACATGAACTATAGTCTTGCTACTTTCAGTGAAATGGTGAAAAATTAAATGCCATGTTTTTACGTTTTACAGGCTCAGGGTACTTTTTCACGGCTGTTTTCGTAATGTACACCTCATAAAGCATTAGAAACAATGTTTATTAGAAAAAATTTGAAAATTACAAAAAAAGTACATGAACTATATAGTCTTGCTACTTTCAGTGAAATGGACGCACTCTGATATGTG